>CM046446.1:65750005-66350005 GCA_025506515.1 Flaveria trinervia
ATTGAAGAGCCTAAGTCCACTGCCTTCTTGCAATTACTGCATATGGATCTATTTGGTCCTGTGAGAGTACTGAGCATGACAAAGAAGAAATACTGTCTGGTAATTGTGGATGATTACTCCAGATTTGTATGGACTTTCTTTCTACATTCAAAGGATGAGGTTGCTCAGAAGATTATTCACTTTGTGTTGTATGTTGAGAATCAGTATTTCCCTTCCAGTCAAGTGTATTAGATGACAATGGAACTGATTTCAGAAACCATACACTTGATGACTTCTATCTTTCAAAGGGAATCAAAAGGCAGTTTAGCACATACCAAGGACTCCAGAACAAAATGGAGTAGTGGAGAGAAAAAACAGGACCCTAATTGAAGCTGCAAGGTCCATGTTGGCTGACACTGGTTTGCCACTGACCTTTTGGGCTGAAGCTGTTAACAGCTTGCTATGTGCAGAATAGAGTTCTTAGTAAATCAGAGGTTGATGAAGACTCCATATGAAGTTCTCCATCACTTGGCTCCTCTAATTTCATTTTTCAAAGCATTTGGGTGTCCCTTTTTTATTCTCAACACAAAGGATCAACTCCAAAAATTTGATCCTAAGGTGGATGCAGGGTATTTGTTGGTTATTCATCTACTTGCAAGCCATACAGAGTCTTCAACTGCAGAACAAGATAGTTGAGAACTTGCATGTGAAGTTTTAATGAATCTCCTTTGGACAAGATTCCACAAGACACTGTGGAGTTGTTTGATTTGGACATACTGCAATATGTTCCTTATCAACCTCCAGCTGTTGCAGATCATGTGGATAAACATCTTCTGCAGCATGTCTTCCACCTGGTGGTATTGATGATGATGATGATAATATCAATACTCACCTATTCAAGTTTAGTGACCAACTGCCTATGTCTGCTAAATTTGATGTTCCTGTAGCTTCACAGAGTTCCATCCACAACAAATGCTGATGAGATCTCTGATTCCTCTACATCTTTTGAGTTACCACTAATTCTTGGTTTCAAGAGTCTGCAATCAACATCTGCTGCTTGCTGCGCTGAAGGTCCTACAAACACTTGCACAGATCTCATTGTTTTATCAAGAACTGAAGAATCACCCCATGTCTCATATTATTAGTGATATCAGTGCGGTGTTTCAACAAGAAGTCATTGTCTAACTTCTGTCTTCTATGCTCTCTTCATCAGTCAGCTAGAGCCAAAGAACTACCATGTTGCTTTGAGAGACAATGGATGGGTTGAAGCCATGCAGCTTGAGCTACTTCAGTTCAAGAAACACAAGTGTGGGAACTGGTTCCTCTTCCCCCATGTAAGTGTGCAATAGCACTAAATGGGTGTTTAGGAATAAAACTGATGAAAATGGGCTTATTGTTAAGAACAAGGCTAGACTGTTATAATGGGTTTTCACAGAAAAGGTATTGACTATGATGAAACCTTTGCCCCTGTAGCCAGACTAGAGGCAATCAATATTTTTTAAGCCATGCTGCATTCCACAATCTTAAAGTTTTTCAAATGGATGTCAAAAGTGCATTTTTATATGGTAAAATAAAGGAAGAAGTTTATGTGTGTCAACCACCAGGTTTTGAGGATAATAAACATCCTGAATGGGTGTATAAACTTGATAAGGCTCTTATGGGTTGAAGCAAGCTCCTAGAGCCTGGTATGAGACAGTTTCTACTTTTCTTCTTAAGAATAATTTCACTAGAGGCTCCATTGATAAAACTTTGTTTATTAAGAAGGTGGATCAGCATACGCTACTTGTTCAGATTTATGTTGATGATATCATTTTTGCATCCTCTGATCCCCAGTTGTGTGATGATTTTACAAGTTTAATGAAAAAGAGGTTTGAAATGAGTGCAATGGGAGAATTACAGTTCTTTCTAGGCTTTCAAATTAAACAAAAGGCTGATGGAACCTTTATTCATCAGTCAAAATATACAAAAGATCTTTTGAATAAGTTTGATTTACAAAACTGTAAGCCCTGTTCTACTCCCATGTGCAACACCACACAACTGGATGCTGATCAGAAAGGTGAAGCTGTTGATGAAACACTTTACAGATGTATGATTGGGTCCTTGATGTATTTAACAGCTTCTAGACCAGATATTATGTTTGCTACATGTGTTTATGCTAGATTTCAGGCTGCTCCTAAAGAGTCTCATTTGATTACAGTCAAGAGAATCTTTAGATATTGCAAGGTAAACAATCTCTGGGTTTATGGTATTCCACTGGCCACTCTTGCAAATTTGTTGCTTTTTCAGATAGTGCTATGCAGGGTGCAAGTTAACTAGAAAGTCAACTTCTGGTGTTGTCAATCCTAGGCAACTGTTTGATTTCTTGGCAGAGTAAGAACAACATCTGTTGCTACATCAACTGCTGAAGCCGAGTACATTGCTGCTGCAAGTTGCACTTCTCAGGTACTCTGGCTTCAGAACCGACTTCTGGATTATTGTTAACAAAGACTAAACCTCCATTATTAATGGATAGTGCTTCAGCTTTGTGTATTGTCAAAAATCCAGTCTAGCACTCTAGGACCAAACATATAGAGATCGGACATCACTTTATTCGGGATTGTTTTGAAAAAGGTCTGATGATCCTAAGTTTGTGCCTAGTGCTGATGAGCTTGCAGATATTTTTACTAAGCCTTGGATAGTTCTACTTTCCAAAACCTTGTGTTAAGGCTTGGTATGCTGCAGCTAGATAAGTGACAACTATTGATGATTCAGTAAAAAGTACTGGTGATCATTGGTAACATGTCACATATAAGTACTGACTGAGAGTCCTTTCACCTTCATTAGTTTTCATAACTACTGACGGCTAAATGCCTCACAAGTACTGAAGTACTTTATCTGTTCTAAACTGCTGATGTATTACAACTACTGATGTAGTTACAACTACTGAAATCAGTACAAACAGATAAGTACTGACGTCCTATGAAACCCTGAAAACAGATGCAAAGTCTGATGAGTAAGTGTTGAGGACAGTATGAACCAGCTGAAGGCTATGAATTGACGAAAACTACTGAAGAGAACTTTCTCTTCAGTTTTCTACAACTGCTGTTTTATTCTAAACACTGAAGCAAAACCATGTCTTCAGTAGTTTTATAACTACTGATGACTAATACCAAGTCTTCAGTTGTTTACAACAGCTAATGACAAAACCACTATCTTCAGTAGTTTCACAACTACTGATGACAAATACCAAGTCCTCAGTTGTTTCAATCCTCTGAAGTCAAAACCACGGTCTTCAGTAGTTTTCTAACTTCTGATGCCTAACACCACGACTTCAGCTGTTTCAACGTCTGAAAGGATAATACCATGTCAACAGTCGTTTAAAACTACTGATGACTAACACCAAACCCTTCAGTCATTTTCTTTTCACCCCTACCCTATAAATACCTGCCTTCTTCTCTAATTTTTCATTAGCCGTGATTTTCTGAACTTCTCTCTCTCAAACATGGCGACCATGAGTCTGAAACACAACATAACTGCGTTGCTTACCTTACAAAGTCGGCTTTCTGGAACAAATATGATAATGCCATTGACTTAATGGGATTCCCCATATCGCACAACCTTTCTCTTGAATCCAACCATCTACCCTGAATCCCTCAGTCAATTCTGGTCAAATGCTCTTGTTCATACTGATGAGTCTACCGGCCAGATCTCTGTTCGGTCCCTTGTCAACAGAAACCAGTGGTCGTTACAGCCGACATCATTCGTCAGGCATTACACTTACACGACTCCACCACTGTGACTGCATACCCAAAGGACATAACCTATGTCATTTATCAATCATGGGTATGAAGGTGATCTTCGGGCTACAACGTTCTAAAGAACATTTCCATGACGCTGAGAAAGTTATTTTCACATGGTAAATGTCTGCTTAGCCTCCAAGACATCTTCTTGGGATCAAATGTCATCCCAATGGCAACAGGTATTGTATTCTATTCTAGAACATCACCCGCTAAATTTTCCTGAAATTGTGTTTCTAGAAATAAAGAACTTGGCTCAGAAACCTGTGGCAAACCGATGGCCATTATATCCCAGGTTTCTGATGGCCATTATTTTGGATGAATTAAAATCTGATGGCCTTGTTGGCCTTGGAGTCCCTGCACCAGCTGTTTTGGCTGAGGTATACTCCAGGCACAACTCAGACCTTACAATCAAAGAAGCTGCCCGAATGCTAAAGCCCAAGCACAGGGAACCCACAGCTTCCTCCATCAGAACCAAAGTCCCCACTAAACCAAAATCAACACACCCCAAAACAGCTATTAGGGAGATGAGTCCCCTGAAGATGCTCCTGCACCACCAACGCAGGATATACTTGCTGGCTTAAACCCCCCAGCAGTATCAGACTCTACCAGCCATAGCCGCTCAGGATTCCTCTCAAAAGGAGCCTGCAGCCACCACACAAGGGGTACCCACATATCTGGGATCTTCCTCACTTGAGGAGATTGCCATTGAAGAGCACCATCCTCCCCAGGTGCACACTGCTTCTACCCTATCTCCCCATGCAACCGCCCCCCAAAGTCCAACCATAATCATTGCAAACGTGCTGACTCAGTTGCATGCCCTCCTCTCCCCACACCCACCAACAGGGGAGAACCACAGACATTGAGGAAGAGGATCATCATGCTTCTGACAACCCACAGCACTGGGGTTTACAACTTCTATCTCCTGGTGTAGATAGGAGATTAGAATATCTAGTGAGGCTGCCACCTCTTCTGCATCAGCACATGATCAAAATGAGGCTGGTAACATTGCTAAGACCTCACTAGAGGCAACAGCTGATGAAGGACATAGTCCTGAGGCTGGAAGTCCCCAGTTCCAAGAAAAAGGGGCACATGCTAAAACTGGTCTACACCCAGTGCATGTACATCCTGCTACAAGCAGGAGGTCAGGTGATTCACTTCTGCTGATGATGACCTGGGCTTTTTCTATGACGTTCTAGCCCACAACACCATCCTGGAGGCTGAGGTAAGCCGACTACAAGAACTGCTTGCCAAGAAGTCTCAGGATGAGAGTCCATCTGCCCCCACCAACCCACAGATGGCACCTTCATTTGAAGGTTCCCCAAACACTTTACCCTCTCACTTCACTGAGCCTCCAGCTTCTGCTTTTGGCACTATCTCTCCGGGACAGAACCCCCCAGAGCAGATGGTTGCTGTATTCCAACAATCCCTACCTCTCATCACTCCCATCATCAATGACATTGTTTATAAAGCCATTGATGAGAGGATCTCCTCAAGTCTACAACCACTCATTGATGATGCTGTGCAAAAGAAACTTTCTGCGGTACAAACCCCTACCACCAATGCATCCAAAAAGGGGGAGAGTACTGCAGTGAAAGAAAAGAAGAGAAAAAGAACTGAGGATGAGAAGGCACAAGAGAAAACCCAGGAGTTGGAAAAAGAAAAGCAAAAACTGATCACTTACAAAAGAAAGAAAAGTGCTGGTGATCAAACTAATGCTGAAGAAAAATCCTTGGAAGAGCTGGTAAAAGATGCAGATGACACACACAGCCGATCCATGGACAAAATCATTGAGCAACTCTTCAAAAAAGGCTTTGATACAGCCACATTAGACAGTGAGATCAGGAAGTTGAAAGTAGAGGAAATTCAAACCAGATGGGCTGGATATGATGTGTGCTGGAAAAAGAGAGATTGGAGATCATAATTCGATTCATTGCCAAATACTTAGGAAGATCTTTGATGGAGATTCGTTCATGGACCAGAGACAGTATTCTGGCTATAGCCACCAGAATCTGTTTGTCTGAGCAATTTCATAAGGGATATATCATTGAAGCACTTGATGAGGCTGGGGCTGGAAAAAGGTTTGAAATGGCAAGACTTACAAAGGCCAAACTCACAACCAAAATGCTTGAACAACCTTCCAATCACCCACTCAAAAACAGCCTACCCCTCAAATCTCCAAACCAATCTCAAAACCCAAATCCAAACATCCTCAACCTTCTAAACCAATTCCTTTACCACAAAAACCACCCACCATCATCCAGTGATGCACCTAGAAAGAGGAGAAGGGTGCTGAGGATAGAAGAAGATGAAGAAGAAGAGGATGAAGATGATAGTCTGCCACTCTCTGCTGTTCTAAAGCTACCAGAACCCAGGAGTCAACTCATGATCACACCTGACTCACAAAGGGAATGGTTAGAGTCAAGATTGAAGATGAAGAACAGTAGAAGCAGCACGATGAGCAACTACTGAAGATGGTGGACAAGGAATTTCCTCAGTCATCATCTATACAAGCCATGAAAGGGCATGCTCAGAGGCTGTACACTCTCAGACACACATTTTAGTATCAGAAGGAGAGATTGAGAGTCTGGCCAGACCCCAAGGTGAGTTCTAGAATCCACAAAAGATCCATTCCACACAGATACAATGGCCAGGTTAGAAAAACAATAGACTCTACAATCATGTTGGCCATTGTAGTCTCACCATGGGAAATAATCGATGAATTCAAGAAGGCTCATCAATCAAAAATGACCCCTCAAGCCTTACTGGAAAACAAGATGATCAAAAAGGGGTTATTATATAAGAAGCTTGAAGACATTAAGAAGAATGAGCTCTAGTTACTCCTTGAGGGCACTAATCCTGATGAATTTGTCTATAGGGAGGTAACTACTGTGAAGTTGAAGAATGGCAGGACTGTGAAGTACTTATCTGTGTACTATGGTCCAGAGTTCTTCTTTGAAGGAGGAGTAGAAGAACTCTCCAAGGAGGAACAGGTTGTTCTCCTTGAAGCCTATGTTCGAGAGTCCTACAGACTCATAATGGGGAAGTAGATCTCATGAATGGGATAACAACTCTGTGTCCAGTTCCCCAAAACAGAGTTCCCATTCATACCTTGCCAAACAGATCTCTGAGATTTCTTCCCAGGCCAGAGCTTATATGGGTCATCTTCTCTACTGATCAAGAAGGAAAAAGACCAACCTTTTTGCCAACAATAAGTGGGAAAATAAATCAATTAGAGGTTTTGGCTGCATTGGTTCAGGGGGAGTTTGGTGGACCAAAAGAACCAATGAGCCAAGATCAGATTACCTCTAAGTCCCCCATGATATCACAACAACTGCTGAAGGCTTCATCAGCAGTTCGACAAGTGCTGAAAACTCCAACAGCTGAAAATCAAGTGCTGAAGACTTCAACAGCTGAAGACTAAAGTGCTGAAGCTCAACAGCTAAAGAACACAAGTGCTGAAGCTGAAGACCAAAGTACTGAAGTACAATAGCTGAAGAGTCTACAAGTGCTGAAGATCAACAACTGGTGTACAAAGTCTGAAGACAAAGACTGAAGACATCAGATGATGACATCTACTGAAGTCATCAGCTGATGAAACGTCTGAAGTTCAAGTCTGAAGACCAAGTACTGAAGTTTCAGTAGTTTGTCACAACAGCTGAAGAGTACTTCTTCAGTAGTTATGATATCAGTAGTTTTATGTTTTTACTTTCAGTAGTTTTGTAAAACGACTGAAGAGCTTGTTCTTCAGTCGTTGTAGTATCAGTAGTTTTATGTTTTTCAGTAGTTATACTAACTGATAACACTTAGTATTTTTGTAAGAAGATGTCAGCTGTTTTGACATCTTCAGTAGTTGTGTTTCAGTTGGAATAATTCTGTTAGATGTCACTATCAAGTGACATCAGCAGACGTCACATCTCTTATATAAGAGGTGTCGACCTAATTGTAAGTGTGACATTCCGTTACCACGAAAGCGAATATTAAATGAAATATATTTGCAGAATTCTCTCTATCTATAACCATTTTTGTTCTTCATTGAATATCATTTCGTTCTTGTGAATTGGCTAATTCATTGTTAGAATTCCGCTGCTATACTCTCTAATCAATCAAACGTAGATCACTGATCCTAACACCATTAATGTGAGAGAAGGTTCTGAGTTTTTGAACGTGAGGTTTGAGATGATGAAGCTCTGTAGGATTAGGTATTTATAGGGTAAGGGTTATAAAACAACTGAAGGGTTTGGTGTTAATCATCAGTAGTTTTAAACAATTGATGACGTGGTATTAACCTTCAGAGGTTGAAACAACTGAAGTCATGGTTTTAGGCATCAGCAGTTATAAAACTACTGAAAACCATGGTTTTGACTTCAGATGTTGGAAACAATTGAGGACTTAGTGTTAGTCATCAGTAGTTGTGAAACTACTGAAGAAATGGTTTTGTCATCAGTTGTTGTAAACGACTGAAGACTTGTTGTTAGTCATCAGTAGTTGTGAAACTACTAAAGACATGGTTTTGTCATCAGTTGTTTAATATGAAACAACAGTTGTAAAACAACTGAAGAGAAAATTCCCATCAGTAGTTTTCGTCAATTCTTAGCTTTTTAGCTGTTTCATACTGTCCTCAACACTTACTCATCAGTCTTTTTGGCTGTTTTGAGTTGTTTCATAGGACATCAGTACTTATCTATTTTTACTAACATCAGTAGTTATAACTACATCAGTAGTTTGTATCAGAATCGGTACTTATTTGTGACATGTTTACTAATGATCCTCAGTACTTGTTTACTGAGATCATCACTAGCTGTCACTTATTCTAGTTGCAGCATACCAAGCCTTAACACTAGGTTTTGGAAAGTTGAACTATCCAGAGGATTAGTAAAAATGTCTGCAAGCTCATTAGCACTAGGCACAAACTTTGGATCAATCAGACCTTTTTCAAAACAGTCCCTAATAAAATGGTGTCTGATCTCTATATGTTTGGTCCTAGAATGCTGGACAGGATTCTTGACAATGCAAAGAGTTGAAGCATTGTCCATTAATAATGGAGTCTTAGTCTCTGTAATGGCATAATCCAAAAGTTGGTTCTGAAGCCAGAGTACCTGAGATGTACAACTTGCAGCAGCAATGTACTCTGCTTCAGCAGTGGATGTAGCAACAGATGTTTGTTTCTTACTCTACCAAGAAATCAAACAGTTGCCTAGGAATTGACATCCACCAGAAGTTGACTTTATGGTTAACTTACACCCTGCATAGTCACTATCAGAAAAAGCAACTAATTTGCAAGAGTGTCCAGTGGAATACCATAAACCTAGAGATGTTGCAGATATCTAAAGATCCTCTTGACTGCAATCAAATGAGACTCTTTAGGAGCAGCCTGAAATCTAGCACAAACACAAGTTGCAAACATGATATCTGGTCTAGAAGCTGTTAAGTACATCAGGACCCAATCATACATCTGTAAAGTGTTTCATCAACAGCTTTATCTTTCTGATCTGCATCCAGTTGAGTGGTGTGGCACATGGGAGTAGAACAGGGCTTACAGTTTTGTAAATCAACTTATTCAAGATCTTTTGTATATTTAAACTGATGAATAAAAGTTCCATAGCCTTTTGTTTGATTTGCAATCCTAAAAAGAACTGTAATTCTCCCATTGCACTCATTTCAAACTCTTTTGCATTAAATTGGTAAAATCATCACACAACTGGGGATCAGAGATGCAAAAATAATATCATCAACATAAATTTGAACAAGTAGCTTATGCTGATCCACCTTCTTAATGAACAAAGTTTTATCTATGGAGCCTCTAGTGAAATTATTTTGAAGAAGAAAATTTGATAATGTCTCATACCAGGCTCTAGGAGCTTGTTTCAACCCATAAAGAGCCTTATCAAGCTTGTATACCCAATCTGGATGTTTATTATCCTCGAAACCTGGTGGTTGACACACATAAACCTCTTCTTTTATTTTACCATATAAAAATGCACTTTTAACATCCATTTGAAAAACTTTAAGATTATGGAATACAACATAGGCTAAGAACAATCTAATTGCCTCCAGTCTGGCTACAGGAGCAAAGGTTTCATCATAATCAATACCTTCTTCCTGTGCAAACCCCTGAACAACCAGTCTGGCCTTGTTCTTAACAATAAGCCCATTTTCATCTGTTTTATTCCTAAACACCCATTTAGTGCCTATTGCACACTTACCTCAGGATAGAGGAACCAGTTCCCACACTTGCTGCTTGTTGAACTGAAGTAGCTCAAGCTGCATGGCTTCAACCCATCCATTGTCCCTTAAAGCCATGTGATAGTTCTTTGGCTCTTGCTGACTAATGAAGAGAGCATAGAAGCAGAAATTGAACAATTGACTTCTTGTTGAAACTCCAGCATTGATATCACCAATGATTTGAGACATTGGGTGATTCTTTAGCTCTTGATAAACAATGAGATCGGTGCAAGTGTTTGTAGGACCTTCAGCAGCAGCAGATGGTGATGTAGACTCTTGAAACCAAGAATGAGATGGCAAATCAAAAGATGTAGAGGAATCAGAGATCGCATCAGCATTTGTTGTGGATGGAACTGCTGAAGCTACAGGAACATCAAGTTTATGGACTCAGGCAGTTGATCACTAAACTTGAATAGGTGAGTATTGATATTATCATCATCATCAATACCACCAGGTGGAGAACTGTTAACAGGAGCAACAGCTGAAGCCTGATAAGGAACATATTGCAGTATGTCCAAATAAAATAACTCCACAGGGTTTTGTGGAATCTTATCCGTTGGAGATTCATTAAACTTCACATGCAGAGTCTCTTTAACTATCTTTGTTCTGCAGTTGAAGACTCTATATGCCTTGCAAGTAGATGAATAACCAACAAAATACCCTGCATCCACCTTAGGATCAAATTTGTGGAGTTGATCCTTTGTGTTGAGAATGAAACAAGGACACCCAAAGGCTCTAAAAAATGAAATTAAAGGAGCCAAATGATGTAGAACTTCATATGGAGTCTTCATCAACCTCTGATTTACTAAGGCTCTATTCTGCACATAGCAAGCTGTGTTAACAGCTTCAGCCCAAAAGGTTGGTGGCAAACCAGAGTCAGCCAACATCGACATTACAGCTTCAACTAGGGTCCTGTTCTTTCTCTCTACTACTCCATTTTGTTCTGGAGTCCTTGGAATGCTAAACTACCTCTTGATTCCCTTTGAGAGATAAAACTCATCAAGTGTATGGTTTCTGAATTCTGTTCCATTATCACTTCTCATACACTTGACAGATAGGGAATACTGCTTCTCAACATACAACACAAAGTTTATAATCGTCTGAGCAGCCTCATCCTTTGAATGCAAGAAGAAAGTCCATACAAATCTGGAGTAATTATCCACAATTACCAGACAATATTTCTTCTTTGCCATACTCATTACTCTCACAGGACCAAAGATATCCAAGTGTAATAATTGCAAGCAGGCAATGGACTTAGGTTCTTCAATAGGAGGGAATGAGACTTTGTGCTGTTTTCCTTTCAAACAAGCAGTGTAGTTGTCTTCACATCTGAACTCCTTCATAGGCAATCCCCTTACTAAACCATGATGTATCAGCTGATTCAAGTTTTTAAGATTCACATGACCCAGCCTTCTATGCCATAGAATAGATTCTTGAGGAGAAGCCTTGGAAAATAGGCAAGGATGGCCTTTGAGATCCATTTTCTTGGAAAGATCTAAGGCATACACTCTTCCTGTCCTGTTGGCCCTCAGGACAGTGTGATCATCCAACACCTTATCAATCAAACTCAGAACTTTGGATGACAGAATCCTGCAGTTCTGACTGGTGAAAATAGCAACATGGCCTTTATCACACATTTGACTGACACTCAAGAGATTGTACTTGAGATTCTCCACATGGTTAACATCATCCAACCTTATTTCCCCATTGGAGACAAATCCTTTGCCAATGATGTAACCCTTAGCATCATTGCCAAAAGAAACAAACCCCTTCTTTCTTTGAGAGTAATCATGAAGAAGAGAGTTGTTCCCTGTCATATGCATAGATCCTCCACTGTCTACATACCAGATGCTACTGTGGCATGCTGAAGAACCCTACAATCATAATAAATTAGTTAGTTCTTGAGACCCAAACCTTTTTGGTTTTGGGTCTGTTCACATCAACAGATGGTAAACTAACAGATTTGCTATGAAGAACAACCTGAGGGGATGGAGATGGTGAAGAAGAAGAATCCTTTGGTATGGATGTTCTTCTCTGTGGTTTCAGCACAGGAGCATCTAATTGGTTGACTCTCCCCAATAGATGTTGAACCATCATAGCAAGTTGTGTTTGATTCTGTGATAAAGCCTTCAGCTCATCAGACACATCAGTGCGTGAGATTGATGGATTCCTGTGTTGTACCATCTCCCTTTGAGCAACCTCAGCTGTTGCCTAATTAACCCCTTCCTTTTTGGATTTCTTTTTGGATTTTGGGGTTTCAGGTTTTGATGTTGCTGGTACAAACTTGGTTTGAAACTCAGTTTTCATTTTATCCATTTTCTTTTTAAGGTTCTCATTGTGTTTGATTTTGGAGCCCTTTTTATACCAACAATCATCAGTAAGATGATTGAATAAGCCACATATTTCACATGGCTTTTTCTTCATCTTAAGTTGATCATCTGCTTAAGAAGATGAAACTACTGAAGACTTATTCTTCAGCAGTTTGCGATCAGTACTAGCAGTTTTCTTCCTTGCAGTACATGCTTTCTTGTTATCTTCTTCAAGAGCCCTACTGCATCCGGAGCACTATTTTTGGGCAGGATATTGTAAGGCCCCGTTCCCGGGACTCTTACAGTTGGGTTCTCATCGCACATAATGCATATATTTATATTCGTATTTCATGAAATCGCAGCGAAACACTAAAATAATCTTTCATTTCCATGTAAATGCTTTTGCAAGTTAATACAACATTCATCACAAAACGACTTGTTCGCATTACAATGCAAAAACATTAATCAAAAGAATGCCATCCCAAAAGCGCTGAGTAGCCGCCTCGTGCCATTCTCAGCAACTATTACCTGCCAATTGGAAACACATAAAAGTCAGCGTTGCTGAGTGAGTTCTAGTTTTATAATAAAACATACTTTTCTATCATTAAAACCATTCTTTACTTTCTCTCAAATCATACTGCGCTTTACATTCATTTGTGACCATGCAATATACATACACATTGATAATATAATTATTATCTTCCATTACATTCGTTAACTTTCGTTCATTCTATACATTTGTTCTCCCGAGTCTGTTTTGCGACAACAGGGTCGCTCACCTCTTTAGCAATCCCAACGATTGCATGCTATCCGAGTCTGTTGCAACCATAGGGTTGCTCACCTCATTGCCAATCTTAACGATAGCACGCTATCCGAGTCTCTTGCAACAACAGGGTTGCTCACCTCATGGCAACTTCACGATAGCACGCTATCTGAGACTGTTGCAACCATAGGGTTGCTCACCTCATAGGCAATCTCAACGATTGCATGATATCCGAGTCTGTTGCAACAACAGGGTTGCTCACCTCATATATGTGCTTGCAAGCCTTTCCTTCGTTCATTCATCATTCAATAATTCATGCATTCCTACTTCATGTTCCTCTTTCGTTATCTTTCATTTTACGTTACATAATACTTCATTCATTCATTAACATCACATGTAAAGCCACAAGAAAGATAAACATACATAATAATAAGGAACATATCATACACAGTCATCATCATCATACAGGGCAACATCATACATACATAACATGCATAAACATGCAACATCATCATCATCATCATGCCCAACATGCTCTCTAAGGCCTCAATCGTCATCTTCCATGCTCTTACAGGAACCTTTACGTCAAAACTTACGTCTGCACTTTCCCCCGAAAGTCAGAAGTCAAACTACACTTTCCTTAGAGTGCAACAGCCCTATTTGGGCGTATGGACACCCTTCAGTCACATGGCCTCCATGCGACTGAACATCATGCGAACTAACCAATGCGAATGAACACTCATGCGAATGAACACCCAATTGTGCGAATGGACTAATGCGGATGGACCTCATGCGAATGGGACTAATGCGGATGAGCACTTATGCGACTAGACCTCCAATCGCATGACCTCCATGCGACTGGCCCTTCAATCGCATGACCTCCATGCGACTGGCCCTTCAATCGTGCGAATGGACCTCAATCATGCGAATGGACCTCAATCGCACCCTATTCGGCCGTATGGCCTCCATTCGGTCTCCAGTCGGTCGCCTAGCCCTAGCTGATGCATAATGCAGTTCTAGCCGAACGCAAACTACCCTTTTCGACTTCCAAACTCATCTAAACACATTCCAAGCCTAAATCAACCATGCTAGACCTTAGGAATGCATGCAACAACATCATTCAAGCACACACAAGCCCGGAAACAACCTCTAAACGCATCACACGCAACACACCGAAATGGGTCAAACACATACACATACAAAAACGGGTTTTCTATGCTTTCCAGCCCCAAAATCGTTTGAAAACAAGTAAAAGTAGGGTCCTAGAACTCACACAAACGACACCGAGAAGTAGAGCTTTGGTTTGACTCGCTTCTCAACGATTTCGGCTCACTAGAACCAACCCAAACCAACTTTTTCTCCCTTTTCTCTTCTTTCTCTCTTCTCCTCTTTCTTTTGCTTGAAATATTGGTGTGGGGAGAGGGTAAGGGCTGCCCTCTCCCTTTATATACCCCCCACTCACCTGTCTTTCTTTCGTTGGCGAGTTTGGTCCCTCGACTTTGAACTTTATTTCTTTTCTTCTTTCGTCGGCTTGGAAATATATAAATAACCGGGTGTTACAGATATCGAGGTGACTGAAGAAGATATTCGACGAGTACTAGATCTGGGTGACGATACAGATCACTCGACCAGACTACACCCTCTGATAGTGACGGGGTGCTTCCTCAGGATGAAGTACGCTGGGGACATAAATGCAGGTGTGCTGAACAAAAGCAACCTGTGTCCCCAGTTTAAGTACTTGGCGCATGTGATACTGAAGTGCATGGTGTCGAGGAGGGGTGGCTTTGATGACCTCTCAGACTAGATCCAGAATGCCTACGTGGCACTGGTACTCAACCACCCCTTCAGTTTTTCTAGCATGATATTTGCCTACCTCATAGAGAACCTTGAGGCCAAAGGCAAGGAGGGCTTCTATATGTAACCAAGATTCTTACATACGATTATTGATGAGAAGTTGTCTGCCTTGCCTAAGGAGAGCCACGATGCGGTATCACCGGAGGTAATGGATGATATGACTTTGGGCCGCATGAAGGTCTACATGAGAAAGCAAGTCAAACTCCAGTGAGGAGACTCTTCGGGCATATGGCCTGGGCTGAGTACATGGCGCCGGCTAGGTGTAAGTGGCGCCATGAGCAGACTGAATAAGATGTAGAGCAGATTGCTCTCCCATCTGATGACTCCGATGACGATGACGGTGACACCGATGGAGACTATAGGCCCGGTATTTCTAGGGCCAGCACTGCACATGTTATACCTCCACCACCCGCTCATGGAGAAGCCACTGCCGTTGGTTTCCATCAGGAGTTTTGCCCTCCTGATGAGGAGGAGGAGAGTGATGAGGAGCCTTTGATGAGGACTATGGACAATAGGGTGGTTGCCACAGAGAGAGGTTTACGGGCGGTTGGTGGACGCGAAGGGGAGTCCGGGGATGCTGCTGCTACTGTTTCAGATCCCTCATATACCCCGGACCTGCCCAGCAGCCAAAGGGGAGCCTCAGTGCCTAAAGGCACAAGGAAGAAGAGAATGGCTCACCCCTATGGCAAGAAGGGGAAGAGACTAAAGTTTACTTTGACCACAGCCACCACCACAACCACTACATCCACCACTACCACCACCACTGCTACCATTCGACCTACCACTAATACTGCCACCACACACACCACCACTACCTCAGCCACTCCATCACTCCACCACTCCCCCACATCACATCCACTACCACTTCAGCTTACCCATCACCACCCACACACATACCACCTCCTATATACACCACTGCCACCACCACCACCTCTAGCCACCAAGCAGGACCATCATCTTACCCCTCCTTTCCATCAGGATCCTCTCTACCTCCCAATGGGGTAGAGGAACAGATTTCAGCACTAAACTGTATGGTGCTGAAGCTGTTAGCAGCCAATGATGAGAAGACTGCTCAGCTGTGACAGTTAGTGGAGCTTACAACTGCATAATCATAACAGATATCTCAGCAGGTGCAACAGATTGAGGAGCAGGCCCAGCAAATGGATGCTCAGAGTCTAGAGATTTCCCAACTCAAGGAGCAAGACGTCTTATCTACTAAGAAGATTGAAGAGTTTGAGGATGCTAAGAGGACCATCCTACTCAAACTTAAGGGCAGAAAGGATGCGCCTCTGAAGATCAGAGAGGGAGACGAAGATAATGGTGATGATAGTGATGATGATGATAGTGATGATCATGATGATGGTGATGATGAAGGTGATGATGAGGATGGAGGAGACTTTGAAGGAGGAGGAGAGTCGTCTGCTTCGGGTGCACAGGAAGCTAATAAGAGGCGGACCAAAAAGATTGAAGATCCAGGTGCCTCGACATCAGCCCCGACAACAAAAGAACACATGATCCAAGATAAAAGTAATGCATAGAGTTTTGTGTAATTTTAATCATGTGTTATTTGAATATTGTACTAAACTTATGTGTTTGAATGTTAATGTATATATATTTAACATTTAATGTCTTGATTATTTACTGATGCATGATGTGTTTATATGTTTTAATCAAGCAGATCACACATCTCAGCAAGATGAGTATGATGTTGATCCCCTTCAGCAGATCAAGTCTCAACTCACAATGATACTTGATCTGTAAGGGATTCTCAGGAGGTCTATGAGTTACACTCCTGAGGAAGGAGAAATAATTCACGACCTTACTGATGAGCAACTAGCTGAGATGTTCCGACTAAATCCAGGTGAGATTGTGAATGATGCTCCTACTGTGGACGTGGATAGTGACGATGAGCTTAACGATGTTGATGAAATTGAGATTGAAGACGTCACTGCACAACATTATCCAAAGTATGCAGACAATGAGGGAAATGTAGTCCCCAATCTGGGTGACACCCTTGTTAGTGATACTTTTGAAACATTAGATAAGATGGAGCAGGAGTCGGAGAAGAAGAAAGATCAAGCCCAAGCCTCAGATGCATATGTCAACATCAAAAAGGCTGAATAGGCAGCATGTTTTGCTGAGATCCGAGCCATGCGCACGACACTAAAGCCAAATGTCTACACCAAGCTGTACAAAGTCAAGAAACACCTAAAGGTGTCCGGAAAGATCATCACATGGGCTTATTTTGAGGATCTGAATGTATATGCTGTGAAGAGAGAAAAGGGCATAGAGTACTTCATATTCCCACACGATCTGAAGACTCTACCCGGTTTTGAGCTTAACCAGCTGGCCAAGTTGAAGCTGTTATATGCTGACCCTCGAAAGATGTCCGGCTAGTTTGAAGCTGCTTTGAAGAGAGAGTACCACACCAGGTGGGTCAACTTCAAACCTCACAACCAACACGGTATATCAGAAGATCTGAAGTTGATACCATTATTGGGAAACCAAAGATTGTGCTGAAGTGGAGTCCTCCGTGCACAATGTCGAGAATCCCTCTACGGGAAATGCCTTAGGGCTTCACTCAGTGGTGGTACTATGACTGGCGAACGAGCGAGGCAGTCATAGTTCTGAACAGAAACGGAAATATGGAGACTATCAGGGTATTTGACCTGATGTGGCTCACTAACTTGTCGGCTGATGATGTTTGCACCTTATACAAGTGGCCACTGTTCTATGACGCGCAGGATATTATACAAGCTCTCCAATTTCAGAATGTGATACGGCTCTAATTTGCTTTTGAAATACATGCAGAGTCACAGAGAGGAGAAGTACAAGAAATATGAAAAGCTGATGAAGACTTAGACAATAGATTAAACTAGGTCCAAGGGGGTTTGTAGATACATATTGTTGGACCAAAGAAACCAATGAGCCAAGATCAGAAAACCTCTAAGTCCCACATGGTATCACAACAACTGCTGAAAGCTTCATCAGCAGTTGACAAGTGCTGAAGACTTCAACACTGAAGATCAAGTGCTGAAGACTTCAACAGCTGAAGAACAAAAGTGCTGAAGTACAACAGCTGAAGAACACAAGTACTGAAGCTGAACAGCTGAAGAACACAAGTACTGAAGCTGAACAGCTGAAGAACACAAGTGCTGAAGCTGAAAGACCAAGTACTGAAGTACAACATCTGAAGAGTTTATAAGTGCTGAAGATCAACAACTGATGTACAAAGTCTGAAGACAAAGACTGAAGACATCAGCTGATGATATCTACTGAAGTCATCAGCTGATGAAACATCTGAAGGTCAAAGTCTGAAGATCAAGTACTGAAGCCTCAGTAGTTTGTCACAACTGCTGAAGAGTACTTCTTTAGTAGTTATGATATCAGTAGTTTTATATTTCTAGTTCAGTAGTTTTGTAAAACGACTGAAGAGCTTGTTCTTCAGTCGTTGTAGTTTCAGTAGTTTTATATTTCAGTAGTTATAACAACTGATAACACTTGGAACTTTTTGTAAGAAGATGTCAGCTGTTTTGACATCTTCGGTAGTTGTGTTTCAATTGTAATAAATCTGTTAGATGTCACTATCAAGTGACATCAGCAGACGTCACATCTCTTATATAAGAGGTGTCGACCTAATCATAATTGTGACATTCTGTTACCACGAAAGAGAATATTGAATGAAATATATTTGCAGATATTCTCTCTCTCTATAACCGTCTTTGTTCTTTATTGAATATCGTTTTGTTCTTGCGAATCGACTATTCATTGTTTGAATTCCGCTGCAATACTCTTCAATCAATCAAACATAGATCACTGATCCTAACAAGTGGTATCAGAGCAAGGTTAATCATTGATCGATCTAACATTGATCATTGAAACTGCTAATTGATATCTGTGTTTGATTGAATTAGCGTATTTGCAAGAACTGGTTATAGATTAATTGAATTTCTGCTGCTTTCGTTCATTTATTTTGAGATCTTCTGGTTCATTTGGTTGTTGCGTGTTGTTCTAAATCTGTTTTAGTTTAACTGAATTTGATTGAATCCGAAATGACGACTCCTTCTAATGATCCTCATAATACCGGTTCCTCAACCAAGCCTCCGATGTTGGTTAGGACCGAGTATAACATATGGCAACGAAGAATGCTTCATCACCTGTCTGTTAACAGTTCAGGTTGTTGGACATCTATGGTACATGGACCACATAAGCCTATGGTGAACAATCCGGAAACCAATCAAATGGTTCCGAAGAAGAAGGAACAATACTCTGATGAAGATCGGAAACTATTTGAGATTGACGCTAAAGCCCATGGAATTCTGGCCATGGCACTGCCTAATGAAATCTATTCAGGGCTTAGGCATCATGAAACTGCTCATGATCTCTGGAATGCCCTGAAGGAACAATTCGGTGGCACTGATGAGGTCTTAGCAAACAATAGAGAGATCCTTGCCCAACAATATGAGACATTCTCTCATAGAAAGGGTAAGACGCTCACTCAACAGTTTGAGCATTTTTCCTGCTTGATATCTGAGCTGAAAATTGTGAAACAGGAATACACCAATAGCCAGATGAACAACAGATTTCTCAGATCACTGCCTGAGAGATGGGACACATAGACTATTGTCCTACGCTCCAGTGCAAATCTAGAAGGCCTATCTCTCACCCAACTTCATGGGAAACTGCTTACATTTGAAAGAGAGATAGAGCAGAAGAGGAAACTGTCCTCATCAGGAAAGCTCACTGATGACTTTGTACCAGGCAATACTGCCTTGGTTGGTCATGAGTCAGAATATGCTGCATCTGAAAGCAATTATGATGAGCATATAGATTTCTCTTCAAATAGTTCTGATCATGCATTTGTTGGTATTGAGAGTCATTCTGGCAGTAATAGTGACAATATGCTTCATCATGGATGATCTGAAAGAATAGCTGATGATGATCTAGAAGAGATGGATATTCTGAGCCAGATGGCACTGATTAATATAGATCTCAGAAGTTCTACAAGAGAACTGGCAGGAAATTTCCTGGACTCTCTGGCAAAACCAAAGTTGGTTTTGACAAGAGTAAGTTGAGGTGTCATAAATGCCAAAGGCTAGGACACTTTGCAAGAGAGTGTAGATCAACTGGATCTAACTCTCTGCACCCTTTGTGACTTTTCCTAGTACTAGTCCACAAAACAGAGGGCAACATCCTGCTGGTTCTGGTCATTATTCACATCTAGATCTCCTGCATACTTTGTTCCCCAGGGTCAAATGTCATATCCTTATCCCTGCTATTATGTGCCTCAACCAAATTCTGTTCAAGCTCCATTGCACAACAACCACAAGCATTGCCTGAACCACAGCCTTCCCAATCTCATCAACAAAGTCCACCTCAACAACACAGCTTCTTCACCCCAGGAGTTGTTGACTGGAGCAGTTTACCAGATGACATGTCTGGTCATGAACAACTGTTCTCAGGTGCTGGTCAACACAGTGGTGACAGTCCATTTGGAAATCTAGCTCTATGGCTTTGGATTCTGCTGATACTTCATCCTCTAACGCCTCTACACCAAAGGTATCACAGGTATCCTATGAGGCAAAAGCCAAATTATGTTCTCACACATGCATAGCAGCATTGGCATCTATTAGAGAAGCAAATGTAGCTTTAATCAACAAGAACATTGAGCTAGAACAAATAATTTCCAAAAACAAAGCTGAATTTGAGTCTGTGCTAATGATAAAAATGATGAGATTTACAAACTGAAATGCCAAATAACTGATGATAACGCTAGGGAAGAGATACTTCTAGAGAAGTATAAAGATCTCAAAAAAACCCTTGCAGTTACCCAGGTAGAGTGTGATAGATGGGTACAATCATGCAAAGGTTTTGAAATGCTTCTTAGTAAGCAATCTGCTTCCAATGTGAAGTTTGGCATTGGTTACAATCACACTGCTCCACCTACAGATTTTACTCCAAGAGCAGAGGTAGAATCTGATGGTGAGAGTGATAACAAATCCATCTCATCATGTGATCTACTTTCTGATACAGCACAATCAGAAGTAGCAGTCAGCATTAAGCCCTCTCTGAACCTATCAGCTGATGTTGATGGTTCAAATGCTAACACTTACATGATCAATGAGTTGATCAACTCAGGAGTTAATTCTGAAAGTCTGAAAGGACTAGAGAGCAGGATTTAACACCTGAAGTTCAAACTCCAACTGCTGTCAGTACTGAAGAGAAGAAAACTGTCAGTAGAAAGAGTTTGAAGACTACTAAAGAGGCAGTCAAGAAAGCAAACAATGCTTCCAAAGCATTGAAGAGAGCAAGTCTTAGTTGCTTCACCCTCTTTAGTTGATGATCAACCTAAGATGAAGAGAAACCATGTGAAGTATGTGTGGTTGTTCAATCATCTTACAGATGATTGCTGGTACAAAGAGGTTCCAAACTCAAACAAAAAGAAGAAATTAAAGAGAAAATGGTAAAAATGAAAACTGAGTTTGAGACCACATTGTATCAGCAACATCAAATCCTGTAACCCTTAAGTCCTCAAAGAAATCCAAAAAGGAAGGGGTTAAACAGGTGAAAGCTGAGAGGCTCAGAAGAAGAAGGTGCAACATAGGAACTTATCAAACTCCACTGGCAATGTGTCTGATGAGCTGAAAGCTTTATCACAAAATCAGACACAGCTGGTTATGATGGTTCAACATCTGTTGGGTAGAGTTAACCAACTAGATGCTCCTGTTGAAACCACAGAAAAGGGATCCAAGCCAAGGATTCCTCTTCTTCACCATCTTCTTCCTCTCAGGCTGTTGTTTCAATAAACCTGTTAGTTTACCATCTATTGATGAGACCAGGCCCAAAACCAAAAAGGTTTGGGTCTCTAAAACTAACTGATTGTTTATTTTTGCAGGGTTCTCCAACATGCCAAAGTAGCATCTGGTGTGTAGACAGTGGGGGATCTATGCACATGACTGGGAACAGCTCTCTTCTTCATGACTACTCTCAAGGAAAGAAGGGATTTGTTTCTTTTGGCAATGATGCTAGGGGTTACATCATTGGTAAAGGCTTTGTCTCCATGGAGAAATCAAATTTGATGATGTTAATCATGTGGAAAATCTCAAGTACAATCTCTTGAGTGTCAGTCAAATGTGTGATAAAGGCCATGTTGCTCTTTTCACCAGTCAGAACTGTAGGATTCTGTCATCCAAAGTTTTGCACTTGATTGACAAGGTGTTGGATGATCACACTCTCCTGAGAGCCAACAGACAGGAAGAGTGTATGCCTTAGATCTTTCCAAGAAAATAGATCTCAAAGGCAATCCTTGCCTATTTTCCAAAGCCTCTTCTCAAGAATCTAAACTGTGGCACAGAAGGCTGGGTCATGTTAATTTCAAAAACATGAATCAGCTTATCCACAATAGTTTAGTCAGAGGCTTACCAATAAAGGAGTTCCACTGTGATGAAACCCGCACTGCTTGTTTAAAAGGAAAACAGCACAAAGTCTCATTCCCTCCTATTGAAGAACCTAAGTCCACTGCCTGCTTGCATTACTGCATATGGATCTATTTGGTCCTGTGAGAGTGATGAGCATGGCAAAGAAGAAATACTGTCTGGTAATGTGGATGATTACTCCAGATTTGTATGGACTTTCTTCTACATTCAAGGATGAGGTTGCTCAGAAGTTATTAACTTTGTGTTGTATATTGAGAAACAGTATTCCCTTCCAGTCAAGTGTATCAGGAGTGATAATGGAACTGAATTCAGGAATCATACACTTGATGAATTCTATCTCTCAAAGGGAATCAAAAGGCAGTTTAGCATCCCCAGACTCCAGAACAAAATGGAGTAGTGGGGAGAAAGAACAGGACCCTCATTGAAGCTGCAAGGTCCATGCTGGCTGACTCTGGTTTGCCACTGACCTTTTGGGCTGAAGCTGTCAACCAGCTTGCTATGTGCAGAATAGAGTTTTAGTAAATCAGAGGTTGATGAAGACTCCATATGAAGTTCTCCATCATTTGGCTCCTCTGATTTCATTTTCCAAGCATTTGGATGTCCCTGTTTTATTCTCAACACAAAGGATCAACTCCAAATTTGATCCTAAGGTGGATGCTGGGTATTTTGTTGGTTATTCATCTACTTGCAAGGCATACAGAGTCTTCAACTGCAGAACAAAGATAGTTGAAGAGACTCTGCATGTGAAGTTTAATGAATCTCCTTTGGACAAGATTCCACAAAACCCTGTGGAGTTGTTTGATTTGGACATACTGCAATATGTTCCTTATCAACCTCCAGCTGTTGCAGATCCTGTGGCTCAATCATCTTCTGCAGCATGTCTTCCACCTGGTGGTTATTGATGATGACGATGATAATATCAATACTCACTATTCAAGTTTAGTGACCAACTGCCTGTGTCTGCTAAACTTGATGTTCCTGTAGCTTCAGCAGTTCCATCCATAACAAATGCTGATGAGATCTCTTTTCCTCTACATCTTTTGAGTTACCATCAAATTCTTGGTTTCAAGAGTCTACATCAACATCTGCTGCTGCTGAAGGTTCTCCAAACACTTGCACATATCTCATTGTTTATCAAGAACTGAAGAATCACCCCATGTCTCAGATTATTGGTGATATCAATGCTGGTGTTTCAACCAGAAGTCAATTGTCTAACTTCTGCTTCTATGCTCTCTTCATCAGTCAGCTAGAGCCAAAGAACTACCATGTTTGCTTTGAGAGACAATGGATGGGTTGAAGCTATGCAGCTTGAGCTACTTCAGTTCAAGAACACAAGTGTGGGAACTTGTTCCTCTTCCCCCAGGTAAGTGTGCAATAGGCACTAAATGGTGTTTAGGAATAAAACCGATGAAAATGGGATTATTGTTAAGAACAAGGCTAGACTGGTTGTACAGGGGGTTTCACAAGAAGAAGGTATTGATATGATGAAACCTTTGCCCCTGTAGCCAGACTAGAGCAATCAGACTGTTCTTAGCCTATGCTGCATTCCACAATCTTAAAGTTTTTCAAATGGATGTTAAAAGTGCATTTTTATATGGTAAAATAAGGAAAAGTTTATGTGTGTCAACCACCAGGCTTTGAGGATAATAAACATCCTGAATGGGTGTACAAACTTGATAAGGCTCTTTATGGGTTGAAACAAGCTCCTAGAGCCTGGTAGAGACACCTCTCTACTTTTCTTCTTAAGAATATTTCATTCACTAAGGCTCCATTGATAAAACTTTGTTTATTAAGAGAGGTGGATCAGCATAAGCTACTTGTTCAAATTTATGTTGATGATATTATTTTTGCATCCTCTGATCCCCAGTTGTGTGATGATTTTACAACATTAATGAAAAAGAGGTTTGAAATGAGTGCAATGGGAGAATTACAGTTCTTTCTAGGCTTGCAAATCAAACAAAAGGCTGATGGAACCTTTATCATCAGTCAAAATATACAAAAGATCTTTTGAATAAGTTTGATTTACAAAACTGTAAGCCCTGTTCTAATCCCATGTGCAACACCACACAACTGGATGCTGATCAGAAAGGTAAAGCTGTTGATGAAACGCTTTACAGATGTATGATTGGGTCCTTGATGTATCTAACAGCTTCTAGACCAGATATTATGTTTGCTACATGTGTTTGTGCTAGATTTCAGGCTGCTCCTAAAGAGTCTCATTTGATTGCAGTCAAGAGGATCTTTAGATATTTGCAAGGTACACAATCTCTAGGTTTATGGTATTCCACTGGACACTCGCAAATTAGTTGGTTGCTTTTTCAGATAGTGACTATGCAGGGTGCAAGTTAACTAGAAAGTCAACTTCTGGTGGTTGTCAATTCCTAGGCAACTGTTTGATTTCTTGGCAGAGTAAGAAACAAACATCTGTTGCTACATCAACTGCTGCGGCCGAGTACATTGCTGCTGCAAGTTGCACCACTCAGGTACTCTGGCTTCAGAACCAACTTCTGGATTATGGCATTACAGAGACTAAGACTCCATTGTTAATGGATAGTGCTTCAGCTCTGGTATTGTCAAAAATCCAGTCCAGCACTCTAGGACCAAACATATAGAGATCAGACATCATTTTATTCGGGATTGTTTTGAAAAAGGTCTGATTGATCCTAAGTTTGTGCCTAGTGCTGATGAGCTTGCAGATATTTTTACTAAGCCTTTGGATAGTTCTACTTTCCAAAACCTTGTGTTAAGGCTTGGTATGCTGCAGCTAGAATAAGTGACAACTACTGATGATTTCAGTAGTAATTACTAATGATCATTGGTACCCATGTCACATATAAGTACTGATGGTCTTTTCCATTCAGTAGTTTTTATAACTACTGATGGCTAAATGCCTCACAAGTACTGAAGTACTTTATCTGTTCCAAACTACTGATGTAGTTAAAACTACTGATATAGTTACAACTACTGAAATCAGTATAAACAGATAAGTACTGATGTCCTATGAACCCTGAAAATCCGATCCAAAGTCTGATGAGTAAGTGTTGAGGACAGCATGAAACAGCTGAAAGGCTATGAATTGACGACAACTACTGAAGAGAACTTTCTCTTCAGTTGTTTCAACAACTGCTGTTTCATTCTAAACAACTGAAGCAAAACCATGTCTTCAGTAGTTTTTATAACTACTGATGACTAATACCACCTTCAGTTGTTTACAACAACTGATGACAAAACCACTGTCTTCAGTAGTTTCCCAACTACTGATGACAAACACCAAGTCCTCAGTTGTTTCAATCCTCTGATCAAAACCACGGTCTTCAGTAGTTTTCTAACTTCTGATCCCTAACACCACGACTTCAGCTGTTTCAACGTCTGAAAGGATAATACCATGTCAACAGTCGTTTAAAACTACTGATGACTAACACCACATCCTTCAGTCGTTTTCTTACCCGTACCCTATAAATATCCCTGACCTAATCCTTCAATGCTTCATCTTCAAACCTAACGTTCCTCTCCAAAAACTTCTCTTTCTCAATGGCGTCCATGCAATTAAACCGCGACACAACTGTGTTGCCTACCTTACTAAATCGCCTGTCTGGGCTAAGTTCGATACTGCTATCGATCTTATGGTTCAGTCCCAATACAAAACGGCATTTCTTTTGAATCCCATTCTCATGCCGAATCTCTTCAACAGTTTTGGATGAACGTTACTATTACCATTGGGGAGAACAACACACCATCTCTCCAGTCGGTCGTCAACAACAAAGAAGTGGTCATCACTCCTGCAAAATAATCCGACCAAATTCTTCATCTGGATGATGCTATTTCTCCTGCTGGATATCCCAAGGGCACCACAGATCTATCCTTTGCCCAACATGGATATCAAGGCAATCTCAGTGCCTTCCACTATCATGAAGAAACTTCCATGACGCCGAACGCCTAATTTTTCACATGATGAATGTATGTTTGGCTCCTAAGACTTCGTCTTGGATCAAATGTCGACAAAGTGGCAGCAGGTAATGTATTCTATTCTTGAGCAACAACCGTTAAACTTTTCAGAAATAAATTTTCGGAGCTCAAGGATATGGCTCAAAAACTAACTGTTAACCGTTGGATACTATATCCACGGTTCATAATGGCCATCATTACAAACCAGCTTAATGCTGAGGGACTTGTTGGCTTGGGAGTCCCTGCTACGGCTGTTCTGCCGAAGTATACTCCCGGCACAACTCTGACCAGACACTCAAATTGGCTGCCAAGCTGCGCAAACCCACGCAGCTGGAACCCACAGCCACCACCTCCAAATCAAAAGTCCCCACCAAACCCACCAAAAGAAACCCAAAACGGCTACTCAGGGAATTGAGTCCCCGAGATGCCCCTGCAACACAAACGCAGGAGATATCCACTGGTCCAACCCCCTAGTGGATACAAGGACTCTTCCAGCCATAGCCGCTCAGCCTTCCTCTCAACAGGAGCCTGCAGCAACCACACAAGGGGTACCTACATATCTGGGATCTTCCTCACTTGAGGAGATTGCCATTGAAAAGCACCAACTCTCCCTAGGTGCACACTGCTTCTATCCTTCACCCCATCCAACCGCCCCTCAAGCCCAACTTAATAGTTGCACAAGTGCTGACTCAACTGCACTCCTCACCCCCTCCCCAGAAACCACTTACTACTGGGAACACCTCTACAATTGAGGGGGAGGAACACAGTGCAATTGAGAACCCACAGCACAGTGGTTTACCACTTCTATCTCCTGGTGTAGATAAGGAGCTTAGAATATCTAGTGAGGCTGCCACCTCTTCTGAATCATCACATGATCAGAATGAGGCTGGTAACATTGCTAAGACCTCACTAGAGGCAATAGCTGATGATGGACATGTCTAGAGGCTGGAAGTCCCCAGTACCAAGCAAAAGGGGCACATGCAACAACTGGTCTACCCCAGTGCATGTAAATCATGCTCCAAGCAAGAGGTCAGATGATTCAGCTTCGGCTGATGATGACCTGGGCTTTTTCTACGATGTTCTTGCCCAGAACACAATCCTTGAAGAGAAAGTCAGTAGGCTGCAAAACCTACTTGACCAACTCTCACAGAGGAGAAAGACCATCTGCCTCCACCAACCCACAGATGGCACCTTCAGTTGAAGGTTCCCCAAACACTGAGCCACTCCAAACTCAACCACCTGCCTCTGCTTCAGGCCCTATTTCTCAGGAACAGAACCCTCCTGAGCAAATAGGTGCTGTACTTCAAAATTCCCTCCCTCTCATCACACCCATAATCACTGATATTGTGACTAAAGCCATTGATGAGAGGCTTTCCTCAACTTTACAACCCTTGATGATGCTGCTGTGCAAAAGACACTTTCTGCAGTACAAACCCCTTCCTCCAATGCATCCAAAAAGGGGGAGAGTACTGCAGTGAAAGAAAAGAAGAGGAAAAGAACAGAGGAAAAGAAGGAAGAGAAGCAAGTCCAAGAGGAGGAGAAAGAAAAGCAACCACTGCTCACTTACAAGCGCAAGAAAAGTGCTGAGGATCAACCTACTGAAGACAAATCCTTGGAAGAGCTGGTATAAAAGAAGCTGACACTACACACATCCGATCCATGGATAAAATAATTGAACAACTCTTCAGGCAAGGGTTTGATACAGCCATATGGGATAGTGAGATCAGAAGGTTGGAAGTGCAAGAGATTCAAACCCGATGGGCTGGGTATGATGCTCTTGAAAAAGAGAGATTGGAGATAATGATCCGCTCATTGCAAAATACTTAGGAAGATCGTTAATGGAGATTCGCGCGTGGACCAGGGACAGTATTCTGGCTATAGCCACTAGAATTTGTCTGTCTGAGCAATTCCACAAGGGGATTATTGTTGAAGCCCTGATGAGGCTGGGGCTGGTAAAAGGTTGGAAATGGCTAAACTTACAAAGGTGAAACTTACTACAAAGATGATGGATCAACCTTCCCTTCCACCCACTCAAACACTGCTACCCCTCAAATCTCCAACCAATCTCTAAGCCAAACACCAAACATCCTCTTTCTTCAAAACCAATTCCTTTACCAACCCAACCATCATCCATGATGCACCTAGAAGGAGGAGAAGGGTGCTGAGGATGGAAGAAGAAGAAGAAGAGAGGATGAAGATGATAGTCTGCCACTCTCTGCTGTTCTAAAGCTACCAAAACCCAGAAGTCAACCCATGATCACACCTGACTCTCAAAGGGAAATGGTCAGAGTCAAGATAGAAGATGAAGAACAGTAGAAACAGCACGATGAGCAATTACTGAAGATGGTTGACAAGGAATTTCCTCAGTCATCATCTATTAAGCCATGAAAGGCATGCTCAGAGGCTGTACACTCTCAGACACACTTTTCAGTATCAGAAAGAGAGAGTGAGAGTATGGCCAGACCCCAGGGTGAGTTCTAGAATCCATAAAAGAACTATTCCACACAGATACAATGGCCAGGTTAGAAAAACAATAGATTCTACCATCATGTTGGCCATTGTAGTCACACTTGGGAAATCATTGATGAATTCAAGAAAGCTCATCAAGCAAAGATGACCTCTCAAGCTTTATTGGAAAACAAGATGATCAAAAAGGGGTTGTTATATAAAAAGCTTGAAGACATCCAGAAGAATGAGCTCCAGTTACTCCTTGAAGGCACCCATCCTGATGAATTGTCTATAGGGAGGTAACTACAGTGGAGCTTAAAAATGCAGGACCATGAAGTACTTATCTGAGTACTATGGTCCAGAGTTCTTCTTCGAAGGAGGAGTAGAAGAACTCTCCAAGGAGGAACAAGTTGTTCTCCTTGAGGCCTATGTTCGAGAGTCATACAGACTCATTATGGGGAAGTAAATCTCATGAATGGGATAACAACTCTGTGTCCAGTTCCCCAAAATAGAGTTCCCATTCATACCTTGCCAAACAAATATCTAAGATTTCTTCCTAGGCCGGAGCTTACATGGGTCATCTTCTCTACTGATCAAGAGGAAAGAAGAAAAACTACACATTTGCCAACAATAAGTGGGATAATAATAAAATTAGAGGTTTTGGCTGCATTGGTTCAGGGGGAGTTTGTTGGACCAAAAGAACCAATGAGCCAAGATCAGAAAACCTCTAAGTCCCACATGGTATCACAACAACTGCTGAAAGCTTCATCAGCAGTTTGACAAGTGCTGAAGACTTCAACAGCTGAAGAACTAAAGTGCTGAAGTACAAACAGCTGAAGAACACAAGTACTGAAGCTGAACAGCTGAAGAACACAAGTACTGAAGCTGAACAGCTGAAGAACACAAGTGCTAAAGCTGAAAGACCAAAGTACTGAAGTACAACAGCTGAAGAGTTTATAAGTGCTGAAGATCAACAACTGATGTACAAAGTCTGAAGACAAAGACTGAAGACATCAGCTGATGATATCTACTGAAGTCATCAGCTGATGAAACATCTGAAGGTCAAAGTCTGAAGATCAAGTACTGAAGCCTCAGTAGTTTGTCACAACTGCTGAAGAGTACTTCTTGAGTAGTTGTGATATCAGTAGTTTTATATTTCTAGTTTCAGTAGTTTTGTAAAACGATTGAAGAGCTTGTTCTTCAGTCGTTGTAGTTTCAGTAGTTTTATATTTCAGTAGTTATAACAACTGATAACACTTGGAACTTTTGTAAGAAGATGTCAGCTGTTTTGACATCTTCGGTAGTTGTGTTTCAGTTGTAATAAATCTGTTAGATGTCATATCAAGTGACATCAGCAGACGTCACATCTCTTATATAAGAGGTGTCGACCTAATCATAATTGTGACATTCTGTTACCACGAAAGCGAATATTGAATGAAATATATTTGCAGATATTCTCTCTCTCTATAACCGTCTTTGTTCTTTATTGAATATCGTTTTGTTCTTGTGAATCGACTAATTCATTGTTTGAATTCCTTTGCAATACTCTTCAATCAATCAAACATAGATCACTGATCCTAACACATATGTACATAGTTTATGAGCTTAATGTAAAAAGTCTTTCATGTCTTACATATATGTAACTGGATGGTTTGAATGAAATACAATATGTGGTTTATGCTTATAATTTTTAATATTTCATTGATTATTGTATGTTAACGCTTATTGAACTAACTATATACGTTTGTGGTTGTTTGAATAGATCTAAGTCAAATAATGATTGTGAAACATATTCAAACTTAGTCATATGAAGTTCTCATGCGAATGGCCCATGCTAATGGACCATACGCATGAACAACTTCATGCTAATGAACCAGTCGCACGACTGAACCAGGAGACTGGATCAGTCACACAATTGTGACATGAGATTGACTCAGTTGCACGACTGAACACTCTGTCGTGCGAATGGATCAACCGCATGACTCAGTCGCACGACTGAACCATGCGAATGGTTCGGTAGCACGAATGAGTAACCCTAACCTATAAATACCACTTAATTCGTGGAAAAACGAACACTTTGGAGAATTCGACTCATACACATACCCTAGCCGTCCAGAATGCCCAAGAAAGCTCGTCCATGTTCGTAGATCGTTCTTGATTGATTGCTATTCGTTCTTAACGTTTACATTAATCTTATATCGATCAGGTTAACATTCTCACTGATTGGGTCGCCAATCAAATAGGATTCCGCATTATTTGATTCGGTATACACGTAGATCAGTTAGTACTCCGTCTAGTACACGGTACTGTAACAAGTGGTATCAGAGCTTAATGTAAAAGTATTTCATGTCTTACATATATGTACTGATGGTTTTGAAATCATACAATGTGTGGTTTATGCTTATAATGGTTTCATATTTCATTGATTTGTATGTTAATGCTATTGAACTAACTATATAGGTTGTGGCTGTTTGAATAAATCTAAGTCAAATAATGATTGTGAAACATATTCAAACTTAGTCATATGAAGTTCTCATGCGAATGACCCATGCTAATAGACGATAGGCATGAACAACTTGATGCTAATGAACTAGTCGCACGACTGAACTACGAGACTGGATCAGTCGCACAATTGTGACATGAGATTGACTCAGTCGCATGACTAAACACTCAGTTGTCCGAATGGATCAACCGCATGACTCAGTCACACGACTGAACCATGCGAATGGTTCAGTCGCACGAATGAGTAACCCTAACCTATAAATACCACTTAATTCGTGAAAAAACAGAACACTTTGGAGAATTCGACTCATACACATACCTTAGCCGTCCAAAACGCCCAAGAAAGCCAGTCCAAGTTCATAGATCGTTCTTGATCGATTGTTATTCATTTTTAATGTTTAGATTAATCTTATATCAATCGGGTTAACGTTCTCACTGATTGGATCACCAATCAAATAGGATTCCGCACTATTTGATTCGGTATACATGTATATCAGTTAGTACTCTGTCCAGTACACAATCCTCTAACAAGTACCTTGAAAATTATCCTCTAGTATTCTTAGTTACTTATTATATTATTATCAACTCTTAGAGGGATTCTGTATCATCTAACCATGTGTGATTAAGTGAGTTTGGGAGAAAACAAGTGTGTAGTGACAAAAACTGATCCTGCAATTGGATTTAGAGCTTTTTAGACTCTTGATTGTGAGATCTTACCATCCAAATCAACCTTGCTTTCACTCTTTCTTTCATCACTCTCAAATTGGCCCTCAACCAAAAGTCTAATGTTGAGATGGGGACGATAACCAAAGCACACATCATCACCCCTAAAAACTTCAGATCATGGAGCAGACATATTAAAGGCTACATCAGGTATGAAGATGGTAAAATATAACAATCTATTATCAATGGTCCTTACAGACCAAAGGTTGTAGCACCAGGAGGAAACATTGCTGTGATAGAAAAGGCCATAGAAGATTACTCTAATAAAGATCGCAAAAAGCTGGACATTGATAGCAACGCTATGACTGTTCTGATGACTGCAATACCAAACTCCATCATGGTGGGTTTTGAGCATTACAAGTCAACCTAAGAACTGTTTGATGCCTTGTCCCAGATGTACTCTAGCTCGAATGACTCCAAGAAAGGTCACTGGAGCAACAGTTTGAAAACTTCACTTATATTTTTGGAGAGGCCCTTAGCATGTAATACTTCAGGTACATGGATCTTATTTCCTCCCTTCAGTCTGTAGGAATTACTTTTGAGTTGAAAGCTCTCTCAAGAAAATTCATGAGTTCACTCCGACATGAGTGCACGTTCTACTATATCTCTATCAAGAGGAAAAAGACTTGAACTGTTAGGATCTCAGCATCTAGTTTGATCAATTAGATTGGATTTGCAGCGGAATGAGCCCACGAATTAACAAATTTAAACAAGAACACACGAAATTTATCAATGAAATAGTGTTTGTTATAGAGAGAGAATTTCTGCCAAAAGGAATATATTCATTCAATATATGCTTCGGCTGGCTTTCGCGCACAGTTACAATTAGGTCATCTTTCCTTTTATAAGGGAAGCTGACGTCAGCTGTGTCACTTGACAGTGACATCTAACTGTTATTTAACTACTGAAACTTAACATAACTACTAAAGATGTCAAACAACTGACATCTTCTTACAAAAATACCAAGTGTTAACTATCACTACAACTACTCAAAAGAAACTACTGAAACAATGACTGAAGAACACGCTCTTCAGTCGTTTTACAAATACTAAAATAGAAAAGAAAACTACTGAAAAGAAACCATCATAACAACTGAAGAATGCTTCTTCAGCTGTTGTGACAAACTCTGAAGCCTTCAGTACTTAGACTTCGTGAACTTCAGTTGTTGTCATCAGCTGATGTCTTCAGCTGATGTCTTCAGTCTTTATTCTTCAGCTGTTGAACTTCAGTACTTTAGTCTTCAGCTGTTGATCTTCAGACTTTGGTCATCAGCTGTTGAAGTCTTCAATACTGAAGTCTTTAGTACTTTAGTCTTCAGCTGTTGATCTTCAGACTTTGGTCTTCAGCTGTTGAAGTCTTCAGTACTTTAGTCTTCAGCTGTTGATCTTCAGACTTTGTTACAGCTGTTGAAGTCTTCAGTACTTTAGTCTTCAGCTGTTGATCTTCAGAATTTGTCAAACAGCTGATCAAGTCTTCAGCAGTTGTTGTGATGTCTTGTGGGACTTAAAGGTTTTTCTGATCTGGCTCATTGGTTCTTTTGGTCGAACAAACTCCTCCTGAACCAATGCAGCCAAAACCTTTAAGCTTATTGAAGATGTCCCACTTATTATGGCAGAAAGATTGGTCTTTTTGTCTTCTAGATCAGCTCAGAAGTGACCCTTGTAAGCACAGGCCTGGGAAGAACTCTCAATGATCTGTTTGGCAAAGGATGGATGGGAACTCTGTCTTGGGGAACTGGACACAGAGCTGTTACCCCATCCATGAGATCTACTTCCTAAATATGAGTCTGTAAGACTCCCTTGTATAGGCCTCAAGAAGGTTATTGTTCCTCCATGGTAAGCTCTTCTGTTTCTCCTTTAAAGAGTGATTCTGGCCCATAGTACTCAGAGAGGTATTTGACCTGCTTCCATTTTTAGCTCCACAGTTTTTATGATTCTATATGCGAATTCATCTGGGTGAATACCCTCTAAGAACAACTGGGCTCATTCTTTCTAACTTCCTCAAGCCTCCTATACACTAACCCCTTTTTCACCACTTTATTCTCCAGCATCTTTTGTGGGGTCAGTTTAGCTTTATGGCTTTCTTGAAGTCATCTAGGATCTCCCAAGGTGATACTACAAGGCCAGTGAGATCACTTCATCTACAATCTTCTTTACTTGGCCAATGTATCTATGTGGAATATTTTTCTTTTGAATCCTATGAGACACCCAAGGATCAGGCCAAATCCTCACTCTCTCTTTTTGATATTGAAAGGTATGTCTGAGAGTGTATAATCTCTGAGCATGTTTCTTCATATTGATGATTGAAGATGTGGCAGCGTATGCTTTGTTGACTCTTCTCAACAATTCCTCATCATGTTGTTTGTGAAGCTCTTCTTCTTCTAACTTCACTTTCACAATTTGCCTTTGAGATTCAGGAGTAATTGTTGGAGGGTGACTTATGGCCTTAGGCAACTGTAGAACAGCTGAGATTGGCAGCCTATCTTCATCTTCATCATTATCTTCTTCTTCCTCTTCTAGCCTCAGTACCCTTCCTCTTCCTCTTCTGGGGTACATCATCGGCTATTGGTTTTGTGGGTAAGAGAATTGGTTTAGTGGGTTGTGGTTGTGGTGGTTTTGGTGTGGGAATTTTGACAGGCTGTTCTAGCATTTTGGATGTAAGTGAGGCTTTAGATTGTTTTAACCAGTTCAGACCTGCTCCCAGCACCAGCTTCATTCAAGGCTTCAATGACCAGCCCTTTGGTATATACTTCAGACGAACAGATCTTGGTGGTTATTGCCAAGATGCTGCCCTTGGACCATGACTTTATTTCAATCAATGATCTTCCAAGATACTTAGCTATGAACCTGATCATGATTTCCAGCCTTTCCCTTTCCAACACACTATAACGGCCCATCTTGATTGTATCTCTTCTATTTCCAGCCTTCTGATCTCAGAGTCTAATGTGGCTGTGTCATGACCATGTCTAAATAGCTGATCTATATTTTATCCATTGATCTGCTATGAGCTTCATCACATCTTAACAAGGTTTTCTAATGATTTTTCTTCATCAGCTCTTGACTAGCACTTTCTTTTCTTACTTTATATGTAATCAGCTGTTCTGAGATCAGTTCTTTCTCACCTCCTTCTCTTTCTCAAGCTCTTTCTCTTTTCAGGCACTTTCTCAGCATCAACTCTCTTTCTTTTCTTGTCTTTCACTGCCTTATACTTTGCAGTCTCCCCCTTTTTGGTTGCATTGGAATCAGGGTTTGGAAGGCAGAAAGAGATTTATGAACGCATCATCAATGAGGTTTTGTAGATTTGAGGGAATCCTCTCATCAATGGCTTTATGCACTATGTCAGTGATGATTGGAGTGATGAGAGGTAAGGAGTTTTGAAAGATAGCAACCATCTGCTCAGAGGGGTTCTGTCCCTGAGAGGTGGTGCCAAAAGCAGAGGCTGGTGGCTATTTGTGTGTAGCTCAGTGTTTGGTGAACCTTCAATTGAAGGTGCCATCTGTGGGTTATTAGGGTAGATGGTCTTTGATCCTGAGACATTTTGGCAATCAGCTCGTTGAGTCTGCTTACCTCATTCTCTAGGATGGTATTTTGGGCTAGAACATCATAGAAAAAGCCCAGGTCATCATCAGTCTGTGCTGAATCACCTGACCTCCTGATTGAATCATGATGTACATGCTCTGAGTGTAGATCAGTAGTAGCATGTGCCCCTTGTTCATGGTACTGGGGACTTCCTGCCTTAGGACTATGTCCTTCATTGGCAGTTGCCTCTGGTGAGGTCTTATGGATGATACCAACTTCTTCCTGATCATATGCTGAAGCAGGAGAAGTGGCAGCCTCACCAGATGTTCGAATCTCCATTTCTACACTTGGAGATGGAACAATGTAACCCCTGTGCTGTGGGTTATCAGAAGCATTTGGATCCTCCCCCTCAATTGTTAAGGCTATCCCAGTTTTGATTGGTACCTGGGGAGGGGGTGAGGAATGCAACTGATTCAGCACCTTTGCAACTATTATGGTAGGACTTTGGGGGGCGGTTGCAGTGGGAGATGGTGTGAAAGCAGTATGCACCAGGGGAGAGTGGTGCGTTTCAATGGAACCTCCTAAATGAGGAAGGTTCCAGATGTATAGGTGCCCCAATGTGGTTGTTGCAGGCTCCTGTTGAGAGGAAGCCTGAGCGGTTGAGGTTGGGTGAGTACGTGTATCTACTGGGGGTTATGGCCAATAGATATATCCTGGTTTGTGTTGCAGGGGCATCCTCAGGGGACTCATCTCCCTGAGTAGCCTTTTTGGGTTTCTTGTGTTTGGTTTGGTGGGACTTTGGATTTGTGGCTGTGGGTTCCAGCTGCGTGGGTTTTCGCAGCTTGGCAGCCTGTTTGAGTGACTGGTCTGAGTTATCCCTGGAGTATACCTCAGGCAATACAGCCATGGTAGGGATTCCAAGGCCAACAAGTCCCTCAGCTTTCAGCTAGTGCTCTATAATGGCCATAATGAACCGTGGATATAATATCCATCGGTTAGCAATAGGTTTTGAGGCCATATCCTTAAGTTCAAGAAATATTATTTCAGAAAAATTTAAGCTTTGTTGCTCGAGGATAGAGAAGAATACCTGCTACCACCTGGTTGACATTTGATCCCAAGAAGAAGTCTTAGGGGCTAGACAGACATTCATCATATGAAAAATAAGGCGTTCTACGTCATGGAAATGCTTCTTTAGGATGGTAGAAGCGCTGAGGTTACCCTGGTATCCATGGTGGGCAAAGGATAGATCAGTGGTGCCCTTTGAATATCCAGCAGGGAAGGTGGCATCATCCAGTTGTAGGGTTTGGCGAAGGATTGCCGGAGTGATGACCACCTTACGGGAGTTGACGAAATATTGGAGAGACTCGGTGTCATTCTCTCCAGTGGTAAGGGTGACGTTCGTCCAGAACTGATTTAGGGATTCGGCATAAATGGTTGGATTGATAAGGAAGGCCGTTTTGTATGGAGAATGGACCATTAGATCAATGGCAGTATCAAACTTCGTCGAGAAAGGTGATTTGGTAAGGTAGGCAACACAGTTGTGTCGTGGTTAAGCTGCATGGTCGCCATTAATCTGAGAGAAGGTTCTGAGTTTTTGAACGTTAGGTTTGAGATGATGAAGCTCTGTAGGATTAGGAATTTATAGGGTAAGGTTTATAAACAACTGAAGGGTTTGGTGTTAATCATCAGTAGTTTTTAAACGACTGATGACGTGGTATTAACCTTCAGAGGTTGAAACAACTGAAGTCATTGTTTTAGGCATCAGCAGTTATAAACTACTGAAAACCATGGTTTTGACTTCAGATGTTGGAAACAACTGAGGACTTGGTGTTAGTCATCAGTAGTTGTGAAACTACTGAAGAAATGGTTTTGTCATCAGTTGTTGTAAACGACTGAAGACTTGTGTTAGTCATCAGTAGTTGTGAAACTACTAAAGACATGGTTTTGTCATCAGTTGTTTAAGATGAAACAGCAGTTGTAAAACAACTGAAGAGAAAATTCCCATCAGTAGTTTTCGTCAATTCTTAGCTTTTCAGCTGTTTCATACTGTCCTCAACACTTACTCATCAGTCTTTTTGGCTGTTTTCAGTTGTTTCATAGGACATCAATACTTATCTGTTTTTACTACATCAGTAGTTATAACTACATCAGTAGTTTGTATCAGAATCAGTACTATTTGTGACATGTTTACTAATGATCCTCAGTACTTGTTTACTGAGATCATCAGTAGCTGTCACTTATTCTAGCTGCAGCATACCAAGCCTTAACACTAGGTTTTGGAAAGTTGAACTCTCCAGGCTTAGTAAAAATGTCTGCAAGCTCATCATCACTAGGCATAAACTTTGGATCAATCAGACCTTTTTCAAAACAGTCCCTAATAAAATGGTGTCTGATCTCTATATGTTTTGTCCTAAAATGCTAGACAGGATTCTTGACAATGCAAAGAGCTGAAGCACTATCCATTAATAATGGAGTCTTAGTCTCTGTAATGCCATAATCCAAAAGTTGCTTCTGAAGCCAGAGTACCTGAGATGTACAACTTGCAGCAGCAATGTACTCTGCTTCAGCAGTGGATGTTACAGACGTTTGTTTCTTACTCTGCCAAGAAATCAAACAGTTGCCTAGGATTGACATCCACCAGAAGTTGACTTTATGGTTAACTTACACCCTGCATAGTCACTATCAGAAAAGCAACTAATTTGCAAGAGTGTCCAGTGGAATACCATAAACCTAGAGATTGTGTACCTTGCAGATATCTAAAGATCCTCTTGACTGCAATCAAATGAGACTCTTTAGGAGCAGCCTGAAATCTAGCACAAACACAAGTTGCAAACATGATATCTGGTCTAGAAGCTGTTAAGTATATCAAGGACCCAATCATACATCTGTAAAGTGTTTCATCAACAGCTTTATCTTTCTGATCTGCATCCAGTTGAGTGGTGTGGCACATGGGAGTAGAACAGGGCTTACAGTTTTGTAAATCAAACTTATTCAAAAGATCTTTTGTATATTTAAACTGATGAATAAAAGTTCCATTAGCCTTTTGTTTGATTTGCAATCCTAAAAAGAACTGTAATTCTCCCATTGCACTCATTTCAAACTTCTTTTGCATTAAATTGGTAAAATCATCACACAACTGGGGATCAGAGGATGCAAAAATAATATCATCAACATAAATTTGAACAAGTAGCTTATGCTGATCCACCTTCTTAATGAACAAAGTTTTATCTATGGAGCCTCTAGTGAAATTATTTTGAAGAAGAAAATTTGATAATGTCTCATACCAGGCTCTAGGAGCTTGTTTCAACCCATAAAGAGCCTTATCAAGCTTGTATACCCAATCTGGATGTTATTATCCTCGAAACCTGGTGGTTGACACACATAAACCTCTTCTTTTATTTTACCATATAAAAATGCACTTTTAACATCCATTTGAAAAACTTTAAGATTATGGAATACAACATAGGCTAAGAACAATCTAATTGCCTCCAGTCTGGCTACAGGAGCAAAGGTTTCATCATAATCAATACCTTCTTCCTGTGCAAACCCCTGAACAACCAGTCTGGCCTTGTTCTTAACAATAAGCCCATTTTCATCTGTTTTATTCCTAAACACCCATTTAGTGCCTATTGCACACTTACCTCAGGGTAGAGGAACCAGTTCCCACACTTGCTGCTTGTTGAACTAAAGTAGCTCAAGCTGCATGGCTTCAACCCATCCATTGTCCCTTAAAGCAATGTGATAGTTCTTTGGCTCTTGCTGACTAATAAAGAGAGCATAGAAGCAGAAATTGAACAATTGACTTCTTGTTGAAACTCCAGCATTGATATCACCAATGATTTGAGACGTTGGGTGATTCTTTAGCTCTTGATAAACAATGAGATCGGTGCAAGTGTTTGTAGGACCTTCAGCAGTAGCAGATGGTGATGTAGACTCTTGAAACCAAGAATGAGATGGCAAATCAAAAGATGTAGAGAATCAGAGATCGCATCAGCATTTGTTGTGGATGGAACTGCTGAAGCTACAAGAACGTCAAGTTTAGTGGACTCAGGCAGTTGATCACTAAACTTGAATAGGTGAGTATTGATATTATCATCATCATCAATACCACCAGGTGGAGAACTGTTACAGGAGCAACAGCTGAAGCCTTATAAGGAACATATTGCAGTATGTCCAAATCAAATAACTCCACAGGGTTTTGTGGAATCTTGTCCGTTGGAGATTCATTAAACTTCACATGCAGAGTCTTTTAACTATCTTTGTTCTGCAGTTGAAGACTCTATATGCCTTGCAAGTAGATGAATAACCAACAAAATACCCTGCATCCACCTTAGGATCAAATTTGTGGAGTTGATCCTTTGTGTTGAGAATGAAACAAGGACACCCAAAGGCTCTAAAAATGAAATTAGAGGAGCCAAATGATGTAGAACTTCATATGGAGTCTTCATCAACCTCTGATTTACTAAGGCTCTATTCTGCACATAGCAAGCTGTGTTAACAGCTTCAGCCCAAAAGATTGGTGGCAAACTAGAGTCAGCCAACATCGACATTACAGCTTCAATTAGGGTCCTGTTCTTTCTCTCTACTACTCCATTTTGTTCTGGAGTCCTTGGAATGCTAAACTGCCTTTGATTCCCTTTGAGAGATAAAACTCATCAAGTGTATGGTTTCTGAATTCTGTTCCATTATCACTTCTGATACACTTGACAGATAGGGAATACTGCTTCTCAACATACAACACAAAGTTTATAATCGTCTGAGCAGCCTCATCCTTTGAATGCAAGAAGAAAGTCCATACAAATCTGGAGTAATTATCCACAATTACCAGACAATATTTCTTCTTTGCCATACTCATTACTCTCACAGGACCAAAGATATCCAAGTGTAATAATTGCAAGCAGGCAATGGACTTAGGTTCTTCAATAGGAGGGAATGAGACTTTGTGTTGTTTTCCTTTCAAACAAGCAGTGCAGTTGTCTTCACATCTGAACTCCTTCATAGGCAATCCCCTTACTAAACCATGATGTATCAGCTGATTCAAGTTTTTAAGATTCACATGACCCAACCTTCTAGCCATAGAATAGATTCTTGAGGAGAAGCCTTGGAAATAGGCAAGGATGGCCTTTGAGATCTATTTTCTTGGAAAGATCTAAGGCATACACTCTCCCTGTCCTGTTGGCCCTCAGGACAGTGTGATCATCCAACACCTTATCAATCAAACTCGGAACTTTGGATGACAGAATCCTGTAGTTCTGACTGGTGAAAAGAGCAACATGGCCTTTATCACATTTGACTGACACTCAAGAGATTGTACTTGAGATTCTCCACATGGTTACATCATCAAACCTTATTTCCCCATTGAGACAAATCCTTTGCCAATGATGTAACCCTTAGCATCATTGCCAAAAGAAACAAACCCCTTCTTTCTTGAGAGTAATCATGAAGAAGAGAGTTGTTCCCTGTCATAGCATAGATCCTTCACTGTCTACATACCAGATGCTACTGTGGCATGTTGAAGAACCCTACAATCATAATAAATTAGTTAGTTTTTGAGACCCAAACCTTTTTGGTTTTGGGTCTGTTCACATCAACAGATGGTAAACTAACAGATTTGCTATGAAGAACAGCCTGAGGGGATGGAGATGGTCAAGAAGAAGAATCCTTTGGTATGAATTTTTCTTCTCTGTGGTTTCAGCATAGGAGCATCTAATTGGTTGACTCTCCCCATAGATGTTGAACCATCATAGCAAGTTGTGTCTAATTCTGTTATAAAGTCTTCAGCTCATCAGACACATCAGTGCGTGAGATTGATGGATTCCTGTGTTGTACCATCTCCCTTTGAGCAACCTCAGTGTTCCTAATTAACCCCTTCTTTTTGGATTTCTTTTTGGATTTTGGGGTTTCAGTTTTGATGTTGCTGGTAACTTGGTTTCAAACTCATTTTCATTTTATATCCATTTTCTTTTAAGGTTCTCATTGTGTTTGATTTGGAGCCCTTTTTATACCAACAATCATCAGTAGATGATTGAATAAGCCACATATTTCACATGGCTTTTTCTCATCTTAAGTTGATCATCTGCTTAAGAAGATGAAACTACTGAAGACTTATTCTTCAGCAGTTTGCGATCAGTACTAGACAGTTTTCTTCCTTGCAGTACATGATTTCTTGATATCTTCTTCAGTAGTTTTCACACCCTTTCTACTGGCAGTTTTCTTCCCTTTACATGCAGTAGTTTGGTTTGTTCTCCAGGTGTTATCACTTGCTCTTTAGTACTTTCAGTACATTGTGAAATACCACCTGGAGTGATCAACCTTTTGATCATGTGAGTGTCAGCATTTGAACCATCAACATCAGCTGATAGGTTTGAGAGGAATTAATATTGACTCCAACCTCTGATGGTGCTGTATCAGATAGTAGATCACATGATGAAAGGATTGGTTATTGCTTTCTCTATTAGATTCTACCTCTGCTCTGGGAGTAAAATCTGTAGGAGGAGCAGTGTGATTATAACCAATGCCAAACTTCACATTGGATGTAGACTGCTTATTGAGAAGCATTTCAAAACCCTTGCAGGAATGTACCCATCGATCACACTCTACCTGGGTAGCTGCAAGTGTTTCTTTGAGGTCTCTGTACTTCTCTAGAAGTACCTCTTCCCTAGCCTTATCATCAGTGATTTGGCATTTAAGTTTGTAAATCTCATCATTCTTATCATTAAGCACAAACTCAAATTCAACTTTTCTTTTGGATATAATTAGTTCTAGCTCAATGTTCTTGTTAATTAAAGCTACATTTGCTTCTCTATAGAAGCAAATGCGGTTATGCATGTTTTCAGAACATAACTTGGCTTTGGCCTCAGAGGATACCTATGATACCTGTGTGTGAAGGCATTAGAAGATGAGGTATCACTAGACTCCAGGGCCATAAGAGCAAGGTTTCCAAAAGGATTGTCACCACCATGTTGACCAGCACCAGAAAACAGTTGTTCATGACCAGACATATCATCTGGTAAACTGCTCCAGTCAACAACTCCTGGGGTGAAAAAGCTGTGTTGTTGAGGTTGAGAATGTTGATGAGATTGGGAAGGTTGAGGCTCAGAAGAGCAGGTGGTTGTTGAGCAATGGGTACTTGAACTTGATTGTTTGTGCATGTAATAGCAGGGATATGGATATGACATTGGACCCTAAGGGACAGAATATGTAGGAGATAGAGGTTGTGATTGATGACCCGAACTAGCAGGATGTTGCCCTCTGTTTTGTTGAATATTACTTGGAAAAGTTACAAAGGGTGCAGACTATGGCATTTGTGACACCTCAACTTACTCTTGTCAAAACCAACTTTGGTTTTGCCAGAGAGTCCAGGGAATTTCCTACCAGTTCTCTTGTAGATCTTCTGAGATCTGATATTAATCAAGGCCATTTGGCTCAGAATATCCGTCTCTTCTTTGTCATCATCAGCTACACCTTTCAAATCATCCATAATGAAGCACAAATTGTCACTATTACAGCCTGACTGACTATCACACTCACAAATGCATGATTCGAACTGTTTGAAGAGAATCTATATGCACATCATAATTACTTTCTGATGCAGCATATTCTGACTCATGACCGACCAAGGCTATCCAAATGTAAGCAGTTTCCCATGTACAAAGTCTTCAGTGAGCTTTCCTAATGATGCCAGTTTCCTTTTCGCTCTATCTCTCTTTCAAATGTAAGCAGTTTCCCATGAAGTTGGGTGAGAGATAGGCTATCCAGATATGCATTAGAGCGTAGGACATTGTATATGTGTCCCATCTCTCAAGCAGTGATCTGAGGAATCTGTGGTTCATCTGGCTATTAGTGTATTCATGTTTGACCATTTTCAGCTCAGAGATCAAACATGAAAAACGCTCAACTATTGAGTCAGAGTCTCACCCTTCCTATGAGCAAATGTCTCATATTGTTGGCAAGTATTTCCTATTGTTTGCTAAGACCTCATCAGTACCACCAAATTGTTCTTTCAGTGCCTTCTAGAGGTCATGAGCAGTTTCATGATGCATAAGCCCAGAATAGATTTCATTAGGCAGTGCCATGGCCAGAATTCCATGAGCTTTAGCATCAACTCAAACATTTACGATCCTCATCAGAGTATTGTTCCTTCTTCTTCGAACCATTTGGTTGGTTTTCGGATTGTTCACCATAGGCTTATGTGGACCATGTACCACAGATGTCCAACAACCTGAACTGTTAATAGACAGGTGATGGAGCATTCTTCGTTGCCATATGTTATACTCACCTAACCAGCATCGGAGGCTTGGTTGAGGAACCAGTATGTGAGGGTCATTAGAAGGAGTAGTCATATTCAGAATTTAGACAAATTCAAGGTAAACAAATTAAATCTAGCTCAAAACCACTTAGAACCTCAAACAAAATGGCCAGAAGCAATAGAAACTCCATCTCTATAACCGATTCTTGCAAATTTGCTAATTCGATCAACGTAGATAGCAAACGAACAGTTCATCAATGATCATTGTTAATCGATCAATGTTTAACCATCTCTGATACCATTTGTTAGGATCTCAGCATCTAGTTTGATCAATTAGATTGGATTTGCAGCGGAATGAGCCCACGAATTAACAAATTTAAACAAGAACACACGAAATTATCAATGAAACAGTGTTTGTTATAGAGAGAGAATTTCTACCAAAAGGATATATTCATTCATATATGCTTCGGCTGGCTTTCGCGCACAATTACCATTAGGTCATCTTTCCTTTTATAAGGAAGCTGACGTCAGCTGATGTCACTTGAAAGTGACATCTAACTGTTATTTAACTACTAAAAGTTAACACAACTACTAAAGATGTCAAACAACTGACATCTTCTTACAAAAATACCAAGTGTTAACTATCACTACAACTACTGAAAAGAAACTACTAAACAACGACTGAAGAACATGCTCTTTAGTCGTTTTACAATACTAAAATAGAAAAGAAAACTACTGAAAAGAAACCATCACAACAACTAAAGAATGCTTCTCCAGCTGTTGTGTGACAAACTTTGAAGCTTCAGTACTAGACTTCATGAACTTCAGTTGTTGTCATCAGCTGATGTATTCAGCTGATGTCTTCAGTCTTTGTTCTTCAGCTGTTGACCTTCAGTGCTTTAGTCTTCAGCTGTTGATCTTCAGACTTTGGTCTCCAGCTGTTGAAGTCTTTAGTACTTTAGTCTTCAGTTGTTGATCTTCAGACTTTGGTCTTCAGCTGTTGAAGTCTTCAGTACTTTAGTCTTCAGCTGTTGATCTTCAGACTTTGTTCTTCAGCTGTTGAAGTCTTCAGTACTTTAGTCTTCAGCTGTTGATCTTTAGACTTTGTCAAACAGCTGATCAAGTCTTCAGCAGTTGTTGTGATGTCTTGTGGGACTTAAAGGTTTTTCTGATCTGGCTCATTGGTTCTTTTGGTCCAACATGAAGTCCCTCACCATGACTGAACTATATGGCATCCTGATGGATACTGTGTAGAGATGGAGAACAAGAGAGGTCACCTGATGAGTAGACCCTCAAGCCTTCCTGCTAGCAACGCTTTAATGGTTGCTCAAGGCTCAGGACCCCCAACCTCAGCAGTACCTGACCTATTCCCAGTAGCCATCTTATTCTTCTAGGCCATACATCACATTCCTTGAGACTCCAATGTCTCAACAGGCTCAGCTAAGTTCTTTTCAGGATAGTTTTGCATTTGTCTTAGGAAATGGGCACTTTAGTGACTTTTAGTATTGCTTTGATGATCTAGAGTGTTTCAACCCGGATGATTTGGAATATGTGGACATTTGTCCATATATGGCTCTGTAACTTAAAAAGCAAAGAAATTTTTCAAAGAAGTAGAAGACAGTTTCCCCAAAACCCAACTTATAGCAAGTTTGGGTTTGACAAGACAAAGGCCAAATGTTACAACTGTAACCTGCTTGGTCATTGTAAGGCCCCGTTCCTGGGACACTCACAACCAGTCAATCATTGCACATAAAATATGTTTACATTTAACTTAATTAAACACTGCATCAGAAACATTCAAAAATGACATTTCATTTCATTATAAAGGCTTTTGCAAAATAATGCATCGTTATCACATTACAAATACTTGTTGCATTACATCACAAAAGCATTACAAAAATGGATGTCATCCAAAAGAGCCAAGTAGCCACCTCGTGCCATCCTTAGCAACCATTACCTGTGTTAGGATCAGTGATCTACATTTGATTGATTTGAGAGTATAGCAGCGGAGAACAAACAATGAATTAGCCAATTCACAAGAACACAAAAGATATTCAAGGTAAGAACAAACAGTTATAGACAGAAAGAATTCTGCAAAATATATTTCATTCAATATTCGCTTTCGTGGTAACAGAATGTCACACATACAATTAGGTCTACACCTCTTATATAGGAGATGTGACGTCTGCTGATGTCACTTGATAGTGACATCTAACAGAATTTATTCAAACTACTGATAGTTAACACAACTACTGAAGATGTCAAACAGCTGACATCTTCTTACAAAAATGCTAAGTGTTAACTATCACTACAACTACTGAAACTACAACGACTGAAGAACATGCTCTTCAGTCGTTTTACAAATACTGAAACAAAAAGAAAATTACTGAAAGGAAACCATCACAACAACTGAAGAATGCTTCTTCAGCTGTTGTAACAAACTCTGAAGGCTTCGGTACTTATACTTGAACTTCAGTTGTTGTCATCAGCTAATGTCTTCAGTCTTTGTACTTCAGCTGTTGATCTTCAGTACTTTGTTCTTCAGCTGTTGATCTTCAGACTTTGGTCTTCAGCTGTTGAAGTCTTCAGTACTTTAGTCTTCAGCTGTTGAAGTCTTCAGTACTTTAGTCTTCAGCTGTTGATCTTCAGACTTTGTCAAACAGCTGATCAAGTCTTCAGCAGTTGTTGTGATGTCTGTGGGACTTAGAGGTTTTTCTGATCAGGCTCATTGTTCTTTTGGTCCAACAAACTCCCCCTGAACCAATGCAGCTAAAACCTCTAAACTTATTGAAGATGTCCCACTTATTATGGCAGAAGGATTGGTCTTTTTGTCTTCTAGATCAGCTCAGAAGTGACCCTTTTAAGCACAGGCCTGGGAAGAAGTCTTAATGATCTGTTTGGCAAAGTATGAATGGGAACTCTGTCTTGGGGAACTGGACACAGAGTTGTTACCCCATCCATGAGATCTACTTCCCCACTATGAGTCTGTATGACTCTCTTGTGTAGGCCTCAAGGAATGTAATTTGTTCCTCCATGGTCAGCTCTTCAGCACCTCCTTCAAATAATGATTCAGGCCCATAGTACTCAGATAGGTATTTGACCTGTTTCCCATTCTTTAGCTCCACAGTTGTTATTATTCTATAAGCAAATTCATCAGGGTGATTACCCTCTAGAAATAACTGGAGCTCATTCTTTCTGACTTCTTCAAGCCTCTTATAAACTAACCCCTTTTTCACCATTTTATTTTTCGAGCATCTTCTGTGGGGTTGGTTAGCTTTATAAGCTTTCTTGAAGTCTTCTAGGATTTCCCAGGGTGATACTACCAAGACCAGGGAGATCACTTCATCTACAATCTTTTCACCTAGCCAATGTATCTCTGTGGAATGTTTTTCTTGTGAATCCTATGAGACACCCTGGGATCAGGCCAAATCCTCACTCTCTCCTTTTGATATTGAATGTATGCTTAAGAGTGTATAATCTGAGAGCATGCTTCTTCATGTTGATGATAGAAGATATGGCTGCATATGCTTTGTCAACCCTCCTCAACAATTCCTCATCGTTGTTTTGTGAAGTTCTTCTTCTTCTAGCTTCACTTTCACAATTTGTCTTTGAGTTTCAGGAGTAATTGTTGGGGAGTGAATTGTGGCCTTCGGAAACTGTATAACAGCTGAGAGTGGCAGCCTATCTTCATCATCATCTTCTTCATCATCTTCTAGTCTCAATACCCTTCTCTTTCTTTGGGGTACATCATCAGCTATTGGTTTTGAGGGTAAGGGAGTTGGTTTGGTGGGTTGTTGTTTTGGTGGTTTAGGTGTGGGAATGTTGACAGGCTGTTCTAGCATTTTGGAAGTGAGTGTGGCTTTAGATTGCTTGGCTAGTTCAGTCCTGCTCCCAGCACCAGCTTCATTCAAGCTTCAATAACTAATCCTTTAGTGTATACTTCAGACGAACAGATCTTGGTAGTTGTTGCCAAGATGTTGTCCCTGGACCAAGCCTTGATTTCCATCATTGATCTTCCAAGATATTTTGCTATAAATCTGATCATGATCTCCAGCCTTTCTCTTTCTAACACATCATAACTTGCCCATCTGTTTTGGATTTCTTCAATCTCTAATCTTCTGATCTCAGAGTCAAGTTTGTCAGTGTCATGGCCTTGCCTAAACAACTGATCAATGATGTTATCCATTGATCTGCTGTGTTCGGCATCAGCCTCTTTTACCATCAGCTCCAAGGCAGTCTCCTTCTCATTCTTTCTTTTCTTTGATTTCTCCATGTCAGCTTCCTTCCCCTTCTCTTTTTCAATCTCCACAGCCAACTCCTTCTCTTTTTCCACTACTGTCACTTCTGTTTCTTTCTCTTTCTCTTTCCTCTCTGCACTCCTCTTTCTTTTTGCTTTCAATGACTGAATCTCCCCCTTTTTGGTTGCATTGGTTGCAAGGGTTTGATTGTCAGAAAGCTGTTTGCCCACAACTTCTTCTATCAAGGGTTGTATTACTGAGGAAAGCCTCTCATCAATGGCTTTGATCACTATATCAGTGATTATAGGTGTGATGAGAGGTAAGGAATTTTGGAAGATAGCAGCTATTTGCTCAGGGGGGTTCTGTTCCTGAGAAATAGTGCCAGAAGTAGAGGCAGGTGGCTGAGAATTTGGGAGTGGCTCTGTGTTTAGGAGACCTTCAGATGAAGGTGCCATTTGTGCGGTTTGAGAGGCAGATGGTCTTTGATCCGCAGAAGTTTTGGCAAGCAGCTCTTTGAGTCTGCTCACCTCCTCTTCCAGGATGGTGTTTTGGGCTAATACATCGTAAAAGAAGCCCAGGTTATCATCAGTGGGTACTGAATCACCTGACCTCCTGATTGAATCAGGATGAACATGCACTGAGTGTAGATCAGTTGTAGCATGTGCCCCTTTGTCTTGTAACTGGGGACTTCCTGCCTCAGGACTATGTCCTTCATCAGCAGTCGCCTCTGGTAAGGTCTTAGTAATGGTACCAACTACATCCTGATCATATGCTGAAGCAGATAAGTGGCAGCCTCACCAGAAGTTCCAATCTCCTTTTCTAACTAAGAAATGGAACATTGTAACCCCTATGCTGTGGGTTATCAGATGCACTTGGATCCTCCCCCTCAATGGTAAAGGTATGCCTAGTTGTAATTGGTATCTGGGGAGGGGGTGAGGAGTGCAACTGACTCAACACTTGTGCAACAATTAATGTAGGACTTTAGGGGCCGGTTGCATGTGGTGATTGGGTAGAAGCAGATTACACTCGGGTGAATGGTGCGCTTCAATGGTAACCCTCTCAAGTGAGATAGGTTCCAGCAGTGTGGGTTCCCCAATATTGGTTGCAACAGGATCCTGTTGAGAGGATACCTGTGCGGCTTTGGCAGGTTGAGTCTTTGACACAACTGGGGGGTTAATACCAGTATGTGCTTCCTGTGTTTGTGTTACAGTGGCATCCTCAGGGACTCATCTCCCTGAGTAGCCGTTTTTGGCTTTTTGGATTTAGGTTTGGTGGGGACTCTGGTTCTGGAGGTGGTGGCTGTGGGTTCCAACAGCGTGGGTTTTCGCAGTTTGGCAGCCTGTTTCAGTGTGTGGTCAGAGTTGTGCTTGGAGTATACTTCAGGCAATACAGCCGCTGCAGGGACTCCAAGGCCAACAACTCCCTCAGCCTGCAGCTCATTCTCTATGATGGCCATAATGAATCGAGGATATAATATCCATTGATTAGAAAGAGATTTTGAGGCCATATCCTTAAGTTCAAGAAAAATAATTTCAGAAAAGTTTAAGTCTTGTTGCTCATGGATAGAGAATAGTACCTGCTGCCACCTGGTAGACATTTGATCCCAAGAGGATGTCTTAGGAGCTAAGCAAACATTAACCATGTGAAAGATAAGACGTTCTGCATCATGGAAATGCTTCTTCAGGATGGTAGAGGCACTGAGGTTTCTCTGATATCCATGATGGGCAAAGGATAAATCAGTTGTGCCCTTTGGATACCCAGCAGGGAAAGTGGCATCATTCAAGTTAAGGGTTTGGCGAATGACTCCGGAGTGATGACCACTTGATGATTGTTAACGAACGACTGGAGAGACTCGGTGTTGTTCTCCCCAGTTAGAAGGGTGACGTTCGTCCAAAACTGGTGTAAGGATTCGACATGAATGGTGGATGTACAAGGAAGGCCGTTTGGTAGGGAGATTGGACCATTAGATCAATGGCGTTGTCGAACTTGTCCAGAAAGGTGATTTTGTGAGGTAGGCAACACAGTTATGGCGTGGTTTGAGCTGCATGGTCACCATTAATGAGAGAGAAGTTTTGGAGATTTGAACGTTAGGTTTGGAGAGGATGAAGCACGGAAGGATTAGGTATGGTGTATTTATAAGGTAAGGGATAGAAAACGACTGAAGGGTTTGGTGTTAGTCATCAGTAGTTGTAAACGACTGATGACATGGTATTACCCTTTTAGAAGTTGAAACAACTGAAGTCTTGGTTTTAGGCATCAGCAGTTATAAAATTACTGAAAACCATGGTTTTGACTTCAGATGTTTGAAAACAAGTAAAGACTCGGTTTGGTCTTCAGGTGTTGTAAACAACTGATAACTTGGTATTAGTCATCAGTAGTTGTGAAACTACTGAAGACATGGTTTTGTCATCAGTTGTTGTAAACAGCTGATGACTTGGTGTTAGTCATCAGTAGTTGTGAAACTACTAAAGACATGGTTTTGTCATCAGTTGTTTAGGATGAAACAACAGTTGTAGAAACAACGGAGGAGAAAGTTCTCATCAGTAGTTTTCGTCAATTCATAGCCTTTCAGTTGTTTCATATTGTCCTCAACACTTACTCATCAGCCTTTTAGCTGTTTTCAGTTGTTTCATAGGACATCAGTACTTATCTGTTTTTACTGATATCAGTAGTTATAACTACATTAGTAGTTGTAACTTTATCAGTTGTTTTAACAGAATCAGTACAATATGTGATATGGTACTAATGATTATCAGTACTTATATACTGAGATCATCAGTAGTTATCACTTATTCTAGCTGCAGCATACCAAGCCTTAACACTAGGTTTTGGAAATTTTAACTATCCAAAGGCTTAGTAAAAATGTCTGCAAGCTCATCAGCACTAGGCACAAACTTAGGATCAATCAGACCTTTTTCAAAACAATCCCTAATAAAATGATGTCTGATCTCTATATGTTTGGTCCTAGAGTGCTGGACTGGATTTTTGACAATGCACAGAGCTGAAGCACTATCCATTACTAATGGAGTCTTAGTCTCTGTAATGCCATAATCCAAAAGTTGGTTCTGAAGCCAGAGTACCTGAGAAGTACAACTTGCAGCTGCATGTACTCTGCTTCAGCAGTGGATGTAGCAATAGATGTTTATTTCTTACTCTGCCAAGAAATCAATAGTTGCCTAGGAATTGACATCCACCAGAAGTTGACTTTCTAGTTAACTTTCACCCTTCATAGTCACTATCTAAAAAAGCAACTAATTTGCAAGAGTGTCCAATGGAATACCATAAACCTAGAGATTGTGTACCTTGCAAATATCTAAAGATCCTCTTGACTGCAATCAAATGAGACTCTTTAGGAGCAGCCTGAAATCTAGCACAGACATAAGTAGCAAACATGATATCTGGTCTAGAAGTTGTTAAGTACATCAAGGACCCAATCATACATCTGTAAAGTGTTTCATCAACAGCTTTACCTTTCTGATCCGCATCCAGTTGTGTGGTGTTGCACATGGGAGTAGAACAGGGCTTACAATTTTGTAAATCAAACTTATTCAAAAGATCTTTTGTATATTTGGACTGATGAATAAAGGTTCCATCAGCCTTTTGTTTGATTTGCAAGCCTAGAAAGAACTGTAATTCTCCCATTGCACTCATTTCAAACCTCTTTTTCATTAATTTGGTAAAATCATCACACAACTGGGGATCAGAGAATGCAAAAATAATATCATCAACATAAATTTGAACAAGTAGCTTATGCTCATCCACTTTCTTAATAAACAAAGTTTTATCTATGGAGCCTCTAGTGAAATTATTCTTGAGAAGAAAAGTGGAAAGTGTCTCATACCAGGCTCTAGGAGCTTGTTTCAACCCATAAAGAGCCTTATCAAGTTTATACACCCATTCAAGATGTTTATTGTCCTCAAAACCTGGTGGTTGACACACATAAACTTCTTCTTTTATTTTGCCATATAAAAATGCACTTTTGACATCCATTTGAAAAACTTTGAGATGGTGGAATGCAGCATCGGCTAAGAACAATCTAATTGCCTCTAGTATGGCTACAGGGGCAAAGGTTTCATCATAATCAATACCTTCTTCTTGTGAGAACCCCTGTACAACCAGTCTAGCCTTGTTCTTAACAATAAGCCCATTTTCATCAGTTTTATTCCTAAACACCCATTTAGTGCCTATTGCACACTTACCTGGGGGTAGTGGAACCAGTTCCCACACTTGCTGTTTCTTGAACTGAAGTAGCTCAAGCTGCATGGCTTCAACTCATCCATTGTCTCTTAAAGCAACATGATAGTTCTTTGGCTCTAGCTGACTAATGAATAGAGCATAGAAGCAGAAGTTAGACAATTGACTTCTTGTTGAAACTCCAGCATTGATATCACCAATGATTTGAGACATTGGGTGATTCTTCAGCTCTTGATAAACAATGATATCTGTGCAAGTGTTTGTAGAACCTTCAGCAGCAGCAGATGTTGATGTAGACTCTTGAAACCAAGAATTTGATGGTTACTCAAAAGATGTAGAGGAATCAGAAATCTCATCAGCATTTGTTATGGATGGAACTGCTGAAGCTACAGGAACATCAAGTTTAGCAGACTCAGACAGTTGGTCACTAAACTTGAATAGGTGAGTATTGATATTATCATCATCATCATCAATACCACCAGGTGGAAGACATGCTGCAGAAGACGATTTATCCACATGGTCTGCAACAACTGGAGGTTGATAAGGAACATATTGCAGTATGTCCAAATCAAACAACTCCATAGGGTATTGTGGAATCTTGTCCATTGGAGATTCATTAAACTTCACATGCAAAGTCTCTTCAACTATCTTTGTTCTGCAGTTGAAGACTCTGTATGCTTTGAAAGTAGATGAATAACCAACAAAATACCCTGCATCCACCTTAGGATCAAATTTTTGGAGTTGATCCTTTGTGTTGAGAATAAAACAGGGACACCCAAATGCTCTGAAAAATGAAATGAGAGGAGCCAAGTGATGTAGAACTTCATATGGAGTCTTAATCAACCTCTGATTTACTAAGGCTCTATTCTGCACATAGCAAGCTGTGTTAACAGCTTCAGCCCAAAAGGTTAGTGGCAAACCAGAGTCAGCCAACATAGACCTTGCAACTTCAATTAGGGTCCTGTTCTTTCTCTCCACTACTCCATTTTGTTCTGGAGTCCTTGGGATGCTAAAATGCCTTTTGATTCCCTTTGAAAGATAAAATTCATCAAGTGTATGGTTTCTGAATTCAGTTCCATTGTCACTCCTTATACTCTTGACTGAAAGGGAATACTGCTTCTCAACATACAACACAAAGTTGATAATCTTCTGAGCAACCTCATCCTTTGAATGTAGAAAGAAAGTTCATACAAATCTGGAGTAATCATCAACAATTACCAGACAGTACTTCTTCTTTGCCATGCTCATCACTCTCACAGGACCAATTAGATCCATATGCAGTAGTTGCAAGCAGGCACTGGACTTAGGCTCTTCAGTAGGAGGAAATGAGACTTTGTGTTGTTTTCCTTTTAAACAAGTAGTGCAGGTTTCATCACAGTGGAACTCCTTTATTGGTAAGCCTCTCACTAAACTATTATGGATCAGCTGATTCATGTTTTTGAAATTAACATGACCCAGCCTTCTGTGCCACAGTTTAGATTCCTAAGGAGAGGCTTTGGAAAATAGGCAAGGATGGCCTCTGAGATCTATTTTTTGGAAAGATCTAAGGCATACACACTTCTTGTCCTGTTGGCCCTTAGGAGAGTGTGATCATCCTACACCTTATCAATCAAATTCAGAACTTTGGATGATAGAATCCTGCAGGTCTGACTGGTGAAAAGAGCAACATGGCATTTATCACACATTTGACTGACACTCAAGAGATTGTACTTGAGATTTTCCACATGATTAACATCATCAAAATTTATTTCTCCATTGGAGACAAAGCCTTTTCCAATGATGTAACCCTTAGCATCATTACCAAAAGAAACAAACCCCTTCTTTCCTTGAGAGTAGTCATGAAGAAGAGAGATGTTCCCTGTCATATGCATAGAGACCCCACTGTCTACATACCAGATGCTACTTTGGCATGTTGAAGAACCCTGCAATCATAAACAATTAGTTAGTTTTTGAGACCCAAACCTTTTTGGTTTTGGGTCTATTCATATCAATAGATGGTAAAAAACAGACTGCTATGAATAACAGCCTGAGGGGATGGAGATGGTGAAGAAGAAGATTCCTTTGGCATGGAATTTCTTCTCTGTGGTTTCAACACAGGAGCATCTAATTGGTTGACTCTCCCCAATAGATGTTGAACCATCATAACCAGTTGTGTCTGATTTTGTGCTAAAGCCTTCAGCTCATCAGACACATTAGTGCTTGAGTTTGATGGGTTTTGTGTTGTACCATCTCTCCTTGAGCAACCTCAGCTGTTGCCTGTTTAACCCCTTCTTTTTGGATTCTTTTTGGATTTCTTTTTGGATTTCTTTTTGGATTTTGGGGTTACAGGTTTTGATGTTGCTGGTATAAATTTGATTTCAAACTCAGTTTTCATTTTATCCATTTTCTCTTTAATGTTTTCATTATGTTTGAGTTGGAGCCCTTTTTGTTGGACCAAAAGAACCAATGAGCCAAGATCAGAAAACCTCTAAGTCCCACATAGTATCACAACAACTGCTGAATGCTTCATCAGCAGTTTGACAAGTGCTGAAGACTTCAACAGCTGAAGATCAAGTGCTGAAGACTTCAACAGCTAAAGAACTAAGTGCTGAGTACAAAGCTGAAGAACACAAGTACTGAGCTGAACAGCTGAAGAAACACAAGTACTGAAGCTGAACAGCTGAAGAATACAAGTGCTGAAGCTAAAAGACCAAGTACTGAAGTAACAGCTGAAGAGTTTACAAGTGCTGAAGATCAACAACTGATGTACAAAGTCTGAAGACAAAGACTGAAGATATCAGCTGATGATATCTACTGAAGTCATCAGCTGATGAAACATCTGAAGGTCAAGTCTGAAGATCAAGTACTGAAGCGTCAGTAGTTTGTCACAACTGCTGAAGAGTACTTCTTCAGTAGTTGTGATATCAGTAGTTTTATATTTTTAGTTTCAGTAGTTTTGTAAAACGACTGAAGAGCTTGTTCTTCAGTCGTTGTAGTTTCAGTAGGTTTATATTTCTCAGTAGTTGTAACAACTGATAACACTTAGCATATTTTGTAAGAAGATGTCAGCTGTTTTGACATCTTCAATAGTTGTGTTTCAGTTGATAAATCTGTTAGATCACTATCAAGTGACATCAGCAGACGTCACATCTCTTATATAAGAGGTGTCGACCTAATCATAAATGTGACATTCTGTTACCACGAAAGCGAATATTGAATGAATATATTTGCAGATATTCTCTCTCTCTATAACCGTCTTTGTTCTTCATTGAATATCGTTTTGTTCTTGTGAATCGACTATTCATTGTTTGAATTACGCTGCAATACTCGTCAATCAATCAAACATAGATCACTGATCCTAACAAGTGGTATCAGAGCTGGTTAATCATTGATCGATCTAACAATTGATCATTGAAACTGCTAATTGATATCCGTGTTTGATTGAATTAGCGTATTTGCAAGAACTGGTTATAGATTATCGAATTTCTGCCGCTTTCGTTCATTTATTTTGAGATCTTCTGGTTCAATTGGTTGTTGCATTTTTGTTCTAAATCTTTTTTAGTTTAACCGAATTTGATTGAATCCGAGATGACAACTCCTTCTAATGATCCTCACAATACCGGTTCCTCAACAAGCCTCCGATGCTGGTTAGGACCGAGTATAACATATGGCAACGAAGAATGCTTCATCACCTGTCTGTTAACAGTTCAGGTTGTTGGACATCTGTGGTACATGGACCACATAAGCCTATGAGAAGATCGGAAACTATTTGAGATTGATGCTAAAGCCCATGGAATTCTGGCCATGGCACTGCCTAATGAAATCTATTCAGGGCTTATGCATCATGAAAGTGCTCATGATCTCTGGAATGCCCTGAAGGAACAATTCGGTGGCACAGATGAGGTCTTAACAAACAATAGAGAGATCCTTGCCCAACAATATGATACATTCTCTCATAGAAAGGGTGAGACACTAACTCAACAGTTTGAGCGCTTTTCTGCTTGATATCTGAGCTGAAAATGGTGAAACAGGAATACACCAATAGCCAGATGAACAACAGATTCCTCAGATCACTGCCTGAGAGATGGGACACATACACTATTGTCCTACGCTCCAGTGCAAATCTAGAAGGCCTATCTCTCACCCAACTTCATAGGAAAATGCTTACATTTGAAAGAGAGATAGAGCAGAAGAGGAAACTGTCCTCATCAGGAAAGCTCACTGATGACTTTGTACCAGGCAACACTGCCTTGATTGGTCATGAGTCAGAATATGCTGCATCTGAAAGCAATTATGATGAGCATATTGATTTCTCTTCAAATAGTTCTGATCATGCATTTGTTGGTATTGAGAGTCATTCTGGCAGTAATAGTGACAATTTATGCTTCATCATGGATGATCTGAAAGGAATAGCTGATGATGATCTAGAAGAGATGGATATTCTAAGCAAATGGCACTGATCAATATCAGATCTCAGAAGTTCTATAAGAGAACTGGCAGGAAATTTCTTGGACTCTCTGGCAAAACCAAAGTTGGTTTTGACAAGAGTAAGTTGAGGTGTCACAAATGCCAAGGCTTGGACACTTTGCAAGAGAGTGTAGATCAACTGGATCTAACTCTTCTGCACCCTTTGTGACTTTTCCTAATACTAGTCCACAAAACAGAGGGCAACATCCTGCTGGTTCTGGTCATCATTCACATCCTAGATCTCCTGCATACTTGTTCCCCAGGGTCAAATGTCATATCCTTATCCCTGCTATTATGTGCCTCAACCAAATTCTGTTCAAGCTCCAATTGCACAACAACCACAAGCATTGCCTAAACCACAACCTTCCCAATCTCATCAACAAACTCAACCTCAACAACACAACTTCTTCACCCCAGGAGTTGTTGACTGGAGCAGTTTACCAGATGACATGTCTGGTCATGAACAACTGTTCTCAGGTGCTGGTCAGCATGGTGGTGATAGTCCATTCGGAAATCTAGCTCTTATGGCTTTGGATTCTGCTGATACTTCATCCTCTTATGCCTCTACACCAAAGGTATCACAGGTATCCTCTGAGGCAAAAGCCAAATTATGTTCTGAAACATGCATAGCAGCATCTGCATCTATTAGAGAGGCAAATGTAGCTTTAATCAATAAGAACATTGAGCTAGAACAATAATTTCCAAAAACAAAGCTGAATTTGAGTCTGTGCTTAATGATAAAAAATGAGAGTTTACAAACTGAAATGCCAAATAACTGATGATAAGGCTAGGGAAGAGATACTTCTAGAGAAGTATAAAGATCTCAAAGAAACCCTTGCAGTTACCCAGGTAGAGTGTGATAGATGGGTACAATCATGCAAAGGTTTTGAAATGCTTCTTAGTAAGCAATCTGCTTTCAATGTGAAGTTTGGCATTGGTTACAATCACACTGCTCCACCTACAAATTTTTACTCCAAGAGCAGAGGTAGAATCTGATGGTGAGAGTGATAACAATCCATCTCATCATGTGATCTACTTTCTCATACAACACAATCAAAAGTAGAAGTCAGCATCAAGCCCTCTCTGAACCTATTAGCTGATGTTGATGGTCAAATGCTGACACTCACATGATCAATGAGTTGATCAACTCAAGAGTTAATTTTGAAAGTCCTGAAAGGATTAGAGAGCAGAATTAACACCTGAAGTTCAAACTCCAACTGCTGTCAGTACTGAAGAGAAGAAAATGTCAGTGGAAAGAGTTTGAAGACTACTAAAGAGGTAGTCAAGAAAGCAAACAATGCTTCCAAAGCATTGAAGAGCAAGTCTCCAGTTGCTTCACCCTCTTTAGTTGATGATCAACCTAAGAAGAAGAAGAAACCATGTGAAGTATGTGGTTTATTCAATCGTCTTACAGATGATTGCTGGTACAAAAGAGGTTCCAAACTCAAACAAAAAGAAGAAATTAAAGAGAAAATGGTAAAAATGAAAACTGAGTTTGAGACCACATTTGTATCAGCAACATCAAATCCTGTAACCCTTAAGTCCTCAAAGAAATCCAAAAAGGAAGGGTTAAACAGGTGACAACTGAGAGTGCTCAGAAGAAGAAGGTGCAACATAGGAACTTATCAAACTCCACTGGCAATGTGTCTGATGAGCTGAAAGCTTTATCACAAAATCAGACACAGCTGGTCATGATGGTTCAACATCTGTTGGGTAGAGTTAACCAACTAGATGCTCCTATGTTGAAATCACAGAAAAGGAGATCCAAGCCAAAGGATTCCTCTTCTTCACCATCTTCTTCCTCTCAGGCTGTTGTTTCTAATAAACCTGTTAGTTTACCATCTATTGATGAGACCAGGCCCAAAACCAAAAAGGTTTGGGTCTCCAAAACTAACTGATTGTTTATTTTTGTAGGGTTCTCCAACGTGCCAAAAAGTAGCATCTGGTATGTAGACAGTTGGGGATCTATGCACATGACTGGAACAGCTCTCTTCTTCATGACTACTCTCAAGGAAAGAAGGATTTGTTTCTTTTGGCAATGATGCTAGGGGTTACATCATTGGTAATGGCTTTGTCTCCAATGGAGAAATCAAATTTGATGATGTTAATCATGTGGAAAATCTCAAGTACAATCTCTTGAGTGTCTGTCAAATGTGTGATAAAGGCCATTTTGCTCTTTTCACCAGTCAGAACTGTAGGATTTTGTCATCCAAAGTTTTGCATTTGATTGACAAGGTGTTGGATGATCACACTCTCCTGAGAGCCAACAGGACAGGAAGACTGTATGCCTTAGATCTTTCCAAGAAAATAGATCTCAAAGGCAATCCTTGCCTATTTTCCAAAGCCTCTTCTCAAGAATCTAACTGTGGCATAGAAGGCTGGGTCATGTTAATTTCAGAAACATGAATAAGCTTATCCACAATAGTTTAGTCAGAGGCTTACCAATAAAGGAGTTCCACTGTGATGAAACCTGCCCTGCTGTTTAAAAGGAAAACAACACAAAGTCTCATTCCCTCCTATTGAAGACCTAAGTCCACTGCCTGCTTGCAATTACTGCATATGGATCTATTTGGTCCTGTGAGAGTGATGAGCATGGCAAAGAAGAAATACTGTCTGGTAATTGTGGATGATTACTCCAGATTTGTATGGACTTTCTTTCTACATTCAAAGGATGAGGTTGCTCAGAAAGTTATTAACTTTGTGTGTATATTGAGAAGCAGTATTCCCTTCCAGTCAAGTGTATCAGGAGTGATAATGGAACTGAATTCAGGAATCATACACTTGATGAATTCTATCTCTCAAAGGGAATCAAAAGGCAGTTTAGCATCCTGAGGACTCCAGAACAAAATGGAGTAGTGGAGAGAAAGAACAGGACCCTCATTGAAGCTGCAAGGTCCATGTTGGCTGACTCTGGTTTGCCACTGACCTTTTGGGCTGAAGCTGTCAACACAGCTTGCTATGTGCAGAATAGAGTTCTAGTAAATCAGAGGTTGATGAAGACTCCATATGAAGTTCTCCATCATTTGGCTCCTCTAATTTCATTTTTCAAAGCATTTGGGTGTCCCTGTTTTATTCTCAACACAAAGGATCAACTCCATAAATTTGATCCTAAGGTGGATGCTGGGTATTTTGTTGGTTATTCATCTACTTGCAAGGCATACAGAGTCTTCAACTGCAGAACAAAGATAGTTGAAGAGACTTTGCATGTGAAGTTTAATGAATCTCCTTTGGACAAGATTCCACAAAACCCTGTGGAGTTGTTTGATTTGGTCATACTGCAATATGTTCCTTATCAACCTCCAGTTGTTGCAGATCCTGTGGCTCAATCATCTTCTGCAACATGTCTTCCTCCTGGTGGTAGTGATGATGATGATGATAATATCAATACTCACCTATTCAAGTTTAGTGACCAACTGCCTGTGTCTGCTAAACTTCATGTTCCTGTAGCTTCAGCAGTTCCATCCACAACAAATGCTGATGAGATCTCTGTTTCCTCTACATCTTTTGAGTTACCATCAAATTCTTGGTTTCAAGAGTCTACATCAACATCTGCTGCTACTGAAGGTTCTACAAACACTTGCACAGATCTCATTGTTTATCAAGAACTGAAGAATCACCCCATGTCTCAGATTATTGGTGATATCAATGCTGGTGTTTCAACCAGAAGTCAATTGTCTAAGTTCTCCTTCTATGCTCTCTTCATCAGTCAGCTAGAGCCAAAGAACTATAATGTTGCTTTGAGAGACAATGGATGGGTTGAAGCTATGCAGCTTGAGCTACTTCAGTTCAAGAAATAGCAAGTGTGGGAACTTGTTCCTCTTCCCCCAGGTAAGTGTGCAATAGGCACTAAATGGGTGTTTAGGAATAAAACCGATGAAAATGGGCTTATTGTTAAGAACAAGGCTAGACTGGTTGTACAGGGGTTTTCACAAGAAGAAGGTATTGACTATGATGAAACCTTTGCCCCTGTAGCCAGACTAGAGGCAATCAGATTGTTCTTAGCCTATGCTGCATTCCACAATCTTAAAGTTTTTCAAATGGATGTTAAAAGTGCATTTTTATATGGTAAAATAAAGGAAGAAGTTTATGTGTGTCAACCACCAGGCTTTGAGGATAATAAAATCCTGAATGGGTGTACAAACTTGATAAGGCTCTTTATGGGTTGAAACAAGCTCCTAGAGCCTGGTATGAGACACTCTCTACTTTTCTTCTTAAGAATAATTTCACTAGAGGCTCCATTGATAAGACTTTATTTATTAAGAAGGTGGATCAGCATAAGCTACTTGTTCAGATTTATGTCGATGATATTATTTTTGCATCCTCTGATCCCCAGTTGTGTGATGATTTTACAACATTGATGAAAAAGAGATTTGAAATGAGTGCAATGGGAGAATTACAGTTCTTTTTAGGCTTGCAAATCAAACAAAAGGCTGATGGAACCTTTATTCATCAGTCCAAATATACAAAAGATCTTTTGAATAAGTTTGATTTACAAAACTGTAAGCCCTGTTCTACTCCATGTGCAACACCACACAACTGGATGCTGATTAGAAAGGTAAAGCTGTTGATGAAACGCTTTACAGATGTATGATGGGTCCTTGATGTATCTAACAGCTTCTAGACAAGATATTATGTTTGCTACATGTGTTTGTGCTAGATTTCAGGCTGCTCCTAAAGAGTCTCATTTGATTGCAGTCAAGAGAATCTTTAGATATTTGCAAGGAACACAATCTCTGGGTTTATGGTATTCCACTGGTCACTCTTGCAAATTAGTTGCTTTTTCAGATAGTGACTATGCAGGGTGCAAGTTAACTAGAAAGTCAACTTCTGGTGGTTGTCAATTCCTAGGCAACTGTTTGATTTCTTGGCAGAGTAAGAAACAAACATCTGTTGCTACATCAACTGCTGAGGCCAAGTACATTGTTGCTGCAAGTTGCACCTCTCAGGTACTCTGGCTTCAGAACCAACTTCTGGATTATGGCATTATAGAGACTAAGACTTCATTGTTAATGGATAGTGCTTCAGCTCTGTGTATTGTCAAAAATCCAGTCCAGCACTCTAGGACCAAACATATAGAGATCAGACATCATTTTATTCGGGATTGTTTTGAAAAAGGTCTGATTGATCCTAAGTTTGTGCCTAGTGCTGATGAGCTTGCAGATATTTTTACTAAGCCTTTGGATAGTTCTACTTTCCAAAACCTTGTGTTAAGGCTTGGTATGCTGCAGCTAGAATAAGTGACAACTACTGATGATTTCAGTGGTAATTACTGGAATCATTGGTACCCTGTCACATATAAGTACTGATGAGTCCTTTTCCCTTCAGTAGTTTTTATAACTACTGATGGCTAAATGCCTCACAAGTACTGAAGTACTTTATCTGTTCCAAACTACTGATGCAGTTAAAACTACTGATGTTTACAACTACTGAAATCAGTATAAACAGATAAGTACTGATGTCCTATGAAACACCTGAAAATCAGATGCAAAGTCTGATGAGTAAGTGTTGAGGACAGCATGAAACAGCTGAAAGGCTATGAATTGACGACAACTACTGAAGAGAACTTTCTCTTCAGTTGTTTCAACAACTACTGTTTCATTCTAAACAACTGAAGCAAAACCATGTCTTGAGTAGTTTTTATAACTACTGATGACTAATACCACGTCTTCAGTTGTTTACAACAACTGATGACAAAACCACTGTCTTCAGTAGTTTCATAACTACTGATGACAAACACCAAGTCCTCAGTTGTTTCAATCATCTAAAGTCAAAACCACGGTTTTCAGTAGTTTTCTAACTTCTGATGCCTAACACCACGACTTCAGCTGTTTCAACGTCTGAAAGGATAATACCATGTCAACAATCGTTTAAAACTATGATGACTAACACCACATCCTTCAGTCGTTTTCTTACCCGACCCTATAAATATCCCTGACCTAATCCTTCAATGCTTCATCTTCAAACCTAACGTTCCTCTCCCAAAACTTCTCTTCTTAATGGCGTCCATGCAAATTAAACCGCGACACAACTGTGTTGCCTACCTTACTAAATCGCCTGTCTGGGCTAAGTTCGATACTGCTATCGATCTTATGGTTCAGTCCCAATACAAAACGGCATTTCTTTGAATCCCATTCTACATGCCGAATCCCTCCAACAGTTTTGGATGAACGTACTATTACCACTGGGAGAGACAACACACCATCTCTCCAGTCGGTCGTTAACAACAAAGAAGTGGTCATCACTCCTGCAATAATCCGCCAAATTCTTATCTGGATGATGCTATTCTCCTGCTGGATATCCCAAGGGCACCACAGATCTATCCTTTGCCCAACATGGATATCAAGGCAATCTAAGTGCCTCCACTATCATGAAGAAACACTTCCATGACGCCGAACACCTAATTTTTCACATGGTGAATGTATGTTTGGCTCCTAAGACTTCGTCTTGGGATCAAATGTCGTCAAAGTGGCAGCAGGTAATGTATTCTATTCTTGAGCAACAACCGTTAAACTTTTCAGAAATAATATTTTCAGAGCTCAAGGATATGGCTCAAAAACTAACTGCTAACCGTTGGATATTATATCCACGGTTCATAATGGCCATCATTACAAACCAGCTTCATGCTGAGGGACTTGTTGGCTTGGGAGTCCCTGCTACGGCTGTTCTGCCGGAAGTATACTCCCGGCACAACTCTGACCAGACACTTAAATTGGCTGCCAAGCTGCGCAAACCCACAGCCACCACCTCCACATCAAAAGTCCCCACCAAACCCACCCAAAAGAAACCCAAAACGGCTACTCAGGGAATTGAGTCCCTGAGGATGCCCCTGCAACACAAACGCAGGAGATATCCACTGGTCCAAACCCCCTAGTGGATATAAGGACTCTTCCAGCCATAGCCACTCAGGATTCCTCTCAACAGGAGCCTGCAGCAACCACACAAGGGGTACCTACACATCTGGGATCTTCCTCACTTGAAGGGATTGCCATTGAAGAGCACCAACCTCCCCAGGTGCACACTGCTTCTATCCCTTCACCCCATACAACTGCCCCTCACAGCCCAACTTTAATAGTTGCACAAGTGCTGACTCAACTGCACTCCTCACCCCCTCCCCAGAAACCACTTACTACTGGGAACACCTCTACAATTGAGGGGGAGGAACACAATGCAATTAAGAACCCACAGCACAGGGGTTTACCACTTCTATCTCCTGGTGTAGATAAGGAGATTGGAATATCTAGTGAGGCTACCACCTCTTCTGAATCAGCACATGATCAGAATGAGCCTGGTAACATTGCTAAGACCTCAGTAGAGGCAACAGCTGATGATGGACATTGTCCTAAGGCTGGAAGTCCCCAGTACCAAGAAAAAGGGGCACATGCAACAACTGGTCTACACCCGGTGCATGTAAATCCTGCTCCAAGCAGGAGGTCAGATGATTCAGCTTCGGCTAATGTTGACCTGGGCTTTTTCTATGATGTTCTTGCCGAGAACACAATCCTTGAAGAGAAATTCAGTAGGCTGCAAAACCTACTTGACCAACTCTCACAAGGAGAAAGACCATCTGCCTCCACCAACCCACAGATGGCACCTTCAGTTGAAGGTTCCCCAAACACTGAGCCACTCCAAACTCAACCACCTGCCTCTGCTTCAGGCCCTATTTCTCAGGAACAGAACCCTCCTGAGCAAATAGGTGCTGTACTTCAGAATTCCCTCCCTCTCATCACACCCATAATCACTGATATTGTGACTAAAGCCATTGATGAGAGGTTTTCCTCAACTTTACAACCCTTGATTGATGCTGTTCTGCAAAAGACACTTTCTGCGGTACAAACCCCTTCCACCAATGCATCCAAAAAGGGGGAGAGTACTGCAGTGAAAGAAAAGAAGAGGGAAAGAACAGAGGAAGAGAAGGAAGAGAAGCAAGCCCAAGAGGAGGAGAAAGAAAAGAAACCACTGCTCACTTACAAGCGAAAGAAAAGTGCTGAGGATCAACCTACTGCTGAAGACAAATCCTTGGAAGAGCTGGTAAAAGATGCTGATACTACACACAGCCGATCCATGGATAAAATAATTGAACAACTCTTCAGGCAAGGTTTGATACAGCCACATTGGATAGTGAGATCAGAAGGTTGGAAGTGCAAGAGATTCAAACCCGATGGGCTGGGTATGATGCTCTTGAAAAAGAGAGATTGGAGATAATGATCCGCTTCATTGCAAACTACTTAGGAAGATCTTTAATGGAGATTCGTGCGTGGACCAGGGATAGTATTCTGGCTATAGCCACCATAATCTGTCTGTCTGAGCAATTCCACAAGGGGATTATTGTTGAAGCCCTTGATGAGGCTGGGGCTGGTAAAAGGTTAGAAATGGCAAAACTTACCAAGGCGAAACTTACTACAAAGATGCTGGATCAACCTTCCCTTCCACCCACTCAAACACTGCCTACCCCTCAAATCTCCAAACCAATCTCTAAGCCCAAAACCAAACATCCTCATTCTTCAAAACCAATTCCTTTACCAACCTAACCATCATCCAGTGATGCACCTAGAAGGAGGAGAAGGGTGCTGAGGATGGAAGAAGAAGAAGAAGAAGAGGATGAAGATGATAGTCTGCCACTCTCTGCTGTTCTAAAGCTACCAAAACCCAGAAGTCAACCCATGATCACACCTGATCTCAAAGGGAAATGGTCAGAGTCAAGATAGAAGATGAAGAACAATAGAAATAGCACGATGAGCAATTACTGAAGATGGTTGACAAGGAATTTCCTCAGTCATCATCTATTCAAGCCATGAAAGGGCATGCTCAGAGGCTGTACACTCTCAGGCACACTTTTCAGTATCAGAAGGAGAGAGTGAGAGTATGGCCAGACCCCAGGGTGAGTTCTAGAATCCATAAAAGAACTATTCCACACAGATACAATGGCCAGGTTAGAAAAACAATAGATTCTACCATCATGTTGGCCATTGTAGTCACACCTTGGGAAATCATTGATGAATTCAAGAAAGCTCATCAAGCAAAGATGACCCCTCAAGCTTTATTGGAAAACAAGATGATCAAAAAGGGGTTGTATATAAAAAGCTTGAAGACATCCAGAAGAATGAGCTCCAGTTACTCCTTGAAGGCACCCATCCTGATGAATTTGTCTATAGGGAGGTAACTACAGTGGAGCTTAAAAATGGCAGGACCATGAAGTACTTATCTGAGTACTATGGTCCAGAGTTCTTTTTCGAAGGAGGAGTAGAAGAACTCTCCAAGGAGGAACAAGTTGTTCTCCTTGAGGCCTATGTTCGAGAGTCATACAGACTCATTATGGGGAAGTAAATCTCATGAATGGGATACAACTCTGTGTCCAGTTCCCCAAAACGAGTTCCCATTCATACCTTGCCAAACAATATCTGAGATTTCTTCCCAGGCCGGAGCTTACATGGGTCATCTTCTCTACTGATCAAGAAGGAAAAAGACCAATCTTTTGCCAACAATAAGTGGGATAATAAATAATTTAGAGGTTTTGGCTGCATTGGTTCAGGGGGAGTTTGTTGGACCAAAAAACCAATGAGCCAAGATCAGAAAACCTCTAAGTCCCACATAGTATCACAACAACTGCTGAATGCTTCATCAGCAGTTTGACAAGTGCTGAAGACTTCAACAGCTGAAAATCAAGTGCTGAAGACTTCAACAGCTGAAGACTAAAGTGCTGAAGTACAACAGCTGAAGAACAGTACTGAAGCTGAACAGCTGAAGAAACACAGTACTGAAGCTGAACAGCTGAAGAATACAAGTGCTGAAGCTAAAAGACCAAAGTACTGAAGTACAACAGCTGAAGAGTTTACAAGTGCTGAAGATCAACAACTGATGTACAAAGTCTGAAGACAAAGACTGAAGATATCAGCTGATGATATCTACTGAAGTCATCAGCTGATGAAACATCTGAAGGTCAAAGTCTGAAGATCAAGTACTGAAGCGTCAGTAGTTTGTCACAACTGCTGAAGAGTACTTCTTCAGTAGTTGTGATATCAGTAGTTTATATTTTAGTTTCAGTAGTTTTGTAAAACGACTGAAGAGCTTGTTCTTCAGTCGTTGTAGTTTCAGTAGTTATATTTCTCAGTAGTTGTAACAACTGATAACTTAGCATATTTGTAAGAAGATGTCAGCTGTTTTGACATCTTCAGTAGTTGTGTTTCAGTTGAAATAAATCTGTTAGATGTCACTATCAAGTGACATCAGCAGATGTCACATCTCTTATATAAGAGGTGTCGACCTAATCATAAATGTGACATTCTGTTACCACGAAAGCGAATATTGAATGAAATATTTGCAGATATTCTCTCTCTCTATAATCGTCTTTGTTCTTCATTGAATATCGTTTTGTTCTTGTGAATCGACTAATTCATTGTTTGAATTCCGCTGCAATACTCGTCAATCATCAAACATAGATCACTAATCCTAACACTTTTTATACCAGCAATCATCAGTAAGATGATTGAATAAGCCGCATATTTCACATGGCTTTTTCTTCATCTTAAGTTGATCATCTGCTGAAGAAGATGAAACTACTGAAGACTTTTCTTCAGCAGTTTGCTATCAGTACTAGCAGTTTTTTCCCTTTAGTACCTGCTTTCTTGATATCTTCTTAGTAGTTTTCCCACCCTTTCTACTTGCAGTTTTCTTTCCTTTAGTACATGTAGTAGTTTGGACTTGTTCTCCGGTGTTATGACATTCTTTTAGTACTTTCAGTACTTTGTGAAATATCACCTAGAGTGATCAACTTTGTGATCATGTGAGTGTCAGCATTTGAACCATCAACATCAGCTGATAGTTTCTGAGAGGAATTAATGCTGACTTCTACTTCTGATGGTGCTGTATCAGATAGTAGATCACATGATGAAAATGATTGGTTATTGCTTTCACCATCAGATTCTACCTCTGCTCTGGGAGTAAAGTCTGTAGGAGGAGCAGTGTGATTATAACCAATGCCAAACTTCACATTGGAAGCAGATTGCTTACTAAGAAGCATTTCAAAACCCTTGCAAGAATTGACCCATCGATCACACTCTACCTGGGTAGTTGCAAGTGTTTCTTTGAGGTCTCTGTACTTCTCAAGAAGTATCTCTTCCCTAGCCTTATCATCAGTGATTTGGCATTTAAGTTTGTAAATCTCATCATTCTTATCATTAATCAAAGACTCAAATTCAGCTTTGCTTTTGGAAATGTTTGTTCTAGCTCAATGTTCTTGTTAATTAAAGCTACATTTGCTTCTCTAATAGATGCAAATACGGCTATGCATGTTTCAGAACATAGTTTGGCTTTTGCCTCAGAGGATACCTGTGATACCTGTGGTGTAGAGGCATTAGAGGATGAAGTATTAGCAGACTCAAAGGCATAAGAGCTAGATTTCCAAGAGGACTGTCACCACCATGTTGACCAGCACCAGAGAACAGTTTTTCATGACCAGATAAATCATCTGGTAAACTGCTCCAGTCAACAACTCGTGGGGTGAAAAAGCTGTGTTGTTGAGGTTGAGTTTGTTGATGAGATTGGAAAGGTTGAGGTTTAGGTAATGCATGTGGTTGTTGTGCAATTGGAGCTTGAACCGGATTTGGCTGAGGCATGTAATAGCAGGGTAAAGGATATGACATTGGACCCTGGGGGACAAAGTATGCAGGAGATACAGGGTGTGATTGATGACCAGAACCAGCAGGATGTTGCCTTCTGTTTTGTAGACTAGTGCTAGGAAAAGTCACAAAGGGTGCAGAAGAGTTAGATCCAGTTGATCTACATTCTCTTGCAAAGTGTCCAAGCCTTTGGCATTTGTGACACCTCAACTTACTCTTGTCAAAGCCAACTTTGTTTTTGCCAGAAAGTCCAGGAAATTTCCTGCCAGTTCTCTTGTAGAACTTCTGAGATCTGATATTAACTAAGGCCATTTGGCTTAGAATATCCATCTCTTCTAAATCATCATCAGCAATTCCCTTCAGATCATCCATGATGAAGCATAGATTGTCACTATTACTGCCAGAATGACTATCAATACCAACAAATGCATGATCAGACGTGTTTGAAGAGAAATCAATATGCTCATCACAATTGCTTTCAGATGCAGCATATTCTGACTCATGACCAACCAAGGCAGTGTTCCCTGGTACAAAGTCATAAGTGAGCTTTCCGGATGATGACAGTTCCTTTTCTGCTCTATCTCTCTTTCGAATGTAAGCAGTTTCCCATGAAGTTGGGTGAGAGATAGGCTATCCAGATTTGCACTAGAGCGTAGGACAATAGTGTATGTGTCCCATCTCTCAGGCAGTGATCTGAGGAATTTGTTATTCATCTGGCTGTTGGTGTATTCCTGTTTCACCATTTTCAGCTCAGAGATCAAACAGGAAAAACACTCAAATTGTTGAGTCAGTGTCTCACCCTTTCTATGAGAAAATGTCTCATATTGTTGGGCGAGGATTTCTCTGTTGTTTGCTAAGACCTCATCAGTTCCACCAAATTGTTCCTTCAGTGCATTCCAGAGGTCATGAGCAGTTTCATGATGCATACGCCCTGAATAGATTTCATTAGGCAGTGCCATGGCCAGAATTCCATGGGCTTTAGCATCAATCTCAAACAGTTTCCGATCTTCATTTGAGTATTGTTCCTTCTTCTTCGGAACCATTTGATTGGTTTCCGGATTGTTCACCATAGGCTTATGTGGTCCATGTACCACAGATGTCCAACAACCTTAACTGTTAACATACAGGTGATGAAGCATCCTTCGTTGCCATATGTTATACTCAGTCCTAACCAGCATCGGAGGCTTGGTTGAGGAACCGGTATTATGAGGGTCAATAGAAGGAGTAGTCATCTCAGATTCAACCAAATTCAATTAAGCTATAACAAATTTAGAACAAAACACAACGAACCAAATTGAACCAAGAGAGATCTCAAAATGAATAAGCGAAAGGAACAGAAATTCAATAATCTATAACCAGTTCTTGCAAATAAGCTAATTCAATCAAACATAAATATCAAATAGCAGTTTCAATGATCAACTGTTAGATCGATCAATGATTAACCAGCTCTGATACCATTTGTTAGGATCAGTGATCTACGTTTGATTGATTTGAGAGTATAGCAGCGGAGAACAAACAATGAATTAGCCTATTCACAAGAACACGAAAGATATTCAAGGTAAGAACAAACGGTTATAGACAAAAAGAATTCTGCAAAATATATTTCATTCAATATTCGATTTCGTGGTAACAGAATGTCACACATACAATTAGGTCTACACCTCTTATATAGGAGATGTGACGTCTGCTGATGTCACTTGATAGTGACATCTAATAGAATTTATTCAAACTACTGATAGTTAACACAACTACTGAAGATGTCAAACAGCTGACATCTTCTTACAAAAATGCTAAGTGTTAACTATCACTTCAACTACTGAAAAGAAACTACTGAAACTACAACGACTGAAGAACATGCTCTTCAGTCATTTTACAAATACTGAAACAAAAAGAAAACTACTGAAAGGAAACCATCACAACAACTGAAGAATGCTTCTTCAGCTGTTGTAACAAACTCTGAAGGCTTCAGTACTTGTACTTGAACTTCAGCTGTTGTCATCAGCTAATGTCTTCAGTCTTTGTACTTCAGCTGTGATCTTCAGTACTTTGTTCTTCAGCTGTTGATCTTTAGACTTTGGTCTTCAGATGTTGAAGTCCTCAGTACTTTAGTCTTCAGCTGTTGAAGTCTTCAGTACTTTAGTCTTCAGCTATTGATCTTCAGACTTTGTCAAACAGTTGATCAAGTCTTCAGTAGTTGTTGTGATGTCTGTGGGACTTAGAGATTTTTGTGATCAGGCTCATTGGTTCTTTTGGTCCAACAACCTGCCAAGTGTAAACATATAAAAGTCAATATTGTTGAGTGAGTTCTAGTTTTAAAATAAAACATACTTTATCTTTCGTTAAAACTATTTACTTTTGCATGTGATCACACATCATACGTACACATAGATAATATCTTTATTATCTTCATCATTCGTTCATTCATTCCGTACATTCGTCATTAAATCTTTACTTTCATTCGGACCAATGCCATATGCTTCACCCCACCGTATGCATAAAGCCGGTACTAGGCCTGAGGTCTTTCATAGACCCCGAACATTATGCACGAAGCTGATTCCAGTACTTAGAATGAGCGGCAAGGGTCCCATACATATGGTCAATCACAAGGATTGGACCCCATTGTTCATCCTTCTGGGGTAATTAACCCGCACACCGTTGAGCTAACACCCTTCATTGGGTGTGAACCTCCTTACATTTGCTTGCAAGCCTTACTTACTTTCATTCATTCATTAATGCATGCATTCTTTCATTACGTTCCTCTTTTCATTATCTTCCATTTTACTTTACATAATACTTTTCATTTCATTCATTAACATTCAATGTAAAGCCACGGAAAAAAATAATCATATAATAGGAACATAAATATAAATATACAACAATACCATACAAGGTACATTATACATACATCACAACATAACATTCATGCCCAACACATCATCTTTGACTTTCAAAAAGTCAACTTACATAGCCCCCAGGAACATCCAAAGTCAAAGCCTACTTTTACATTTTCCCTAAAATTCAGAAAATATTCTTAGTCTTTAGGCGCATGAGCACTATGCAGGCGCATGAGCACTATGCAGGCGCATGAGCACTATGCAGGCGCATGAGCACTATGCAGATGCATGACCTTTCAGGCGCATGAGCACTATGCAGGTGCATGACCTTTGAGGCGCATGAGCCAATTTCAGGCGCATCAGCACTATTGGGGCGCATGAGCAACACTTAAGGGCTGTTCATTTGGTCTGACCCGGCTGACTCGGTCAGCCCGTTTGATACGTTTGAAATCAGAGCTGACCAGGTCCTTTTGGTCTGACCTGGACCTGAATTTTAAACATGCTGACCAGGTCCTTTTCGTCTGACCAAGACCAAGGTGATGCTGGAGGTGGTGGCGGTGATGCTGGAGGTGGTGGCGGTGATGCTGGAGGTGGTGGCGGTGATGCTGGAGGTGGTGGCGGTGATGCTAGAGGTGGTGGTGGTGATGATGGAGGTGGTGGCGGTGATGCTGGAGATGGAAGAGGCGGTGAAGAAGATGGATGAAGATGAGATGTTTAGTGGTGATTTGGTTAAAGGTGATTTGCAGAGACGGTTTTTGAGTCAGTCAGATACCGAATCAAACAACCGAGTTTCAGTCAGACGCATACCCAGTCAGAACATCTTACTAGGTCAGCTTCTGACTCAATCAGATGTTACCGAGTCAATGTAATCAAACAGCCCCTTAGCCTATTCTGGGAAATTCTAGGCGCAAGAGCACTATGCAGGCGCATGAGCTTTCTGGGCATATGAACACTTAGTCAATTTCATCCTATTTCTAGGCGCATGAGTACTATTCGGGCGCATGAGGTTTTTGGTGCATGGGAACACTTAGGCAGTTTTACATACTAGGCACATGAACCCTATTTGGGTGCATGAGCAGCCTATTTCACCCTCAAACATCACAATTCAGACCCGAATCATTCTCAAACTTATTTAAAGCTTAAATCATGCATTCTAAACCTTAGAAACATACACATAACATCATCAAACATAAACATAGCCCAAAATCATACCCCACCCGTAACATACAGACATACACATATACGGGTATAAACCTAACTTTTATAAAAAGGATCATACATGCATTTCTAGCCCCAAAGCAGTTTAAAATATGTAAAAAGGGGGTCCTAGAACTTACCTTAGCAGCCTCTGGTTATGACTTCTTTAAAACACATTTGCAAGTTGAGTTCAACCGCCTAGAAACCCACTAAAAGCATACCCGAGCACATACAATACACATAAGCATAAACCCGAGGATATAACCAGTTAAGAACATCATAAACACACGAATTCTTACCTTGAGTTTGAACTTTTCTAGTTCTTCTTCAAGATAACCGAGAGTTCTGCTCTTCTTTCGTCCTCTCTCTCTCTCTAAAATCTGAGTGATATAATTTTAGGGAGAGGGATGGGCGGCCATGCCACCTTTATCACCAACTTTTGAAGATTTTGTCCTTTTGACACCTTTGGTCCCTCTACTTGGGCTTTACAAATTTTCTTTCTTTTTCTTCCTTTCTTGGTTAATTAACCAGGCGTTACAGTCACTTTGCCAAGGAATGCAAGGCTCCCAAATCCAATCCGGGAAGCTCTCAAGCTTCCACACATCCCACTACACCTAAAGCTTCCGGGAAGTCAATTGAAACAACTGTTGTGGCTCAAGAAGTTGACTAGTGTAATATCCACACATTTTCAAAGTATAAACCCAAACCCAAACCCGTTTGAGTCATCTTGTAAATCAAATTCATTATTTAGTCATTTTACTTATTTTTATGTTCCAAAATAATAAATTTGTCACTTAATCAATTAAACTTAAATTCTATAATTATAAAATAAATTTTATAAATGTTAAAAGGTTATTAAATAAAAACTAAAATGAATAATCAAATTTACAAGTTCTTGTGAGATTTATAAAGTCTATAAAGATTTGAGAAAAAGAAGTTGTTTAATTATATTTAGAGTTTAAATTGTAATTATTATTTTATTTATTTAAATTATTTAATTTCATATTTATTTTAAATTCTAATCATAACCCCCTTTTAAAAGACTTGTAACTCACCATTAACACCATTCATAACCTCTTCCTAACCTCAACTATAAAAGCAAGTTTTAGGCCTCACTTTTCATTTGCTCATTCTTCAAAAATCTCACTCACATACCTTTCTTTCATCCATAGGTTTTAATCAATTTCAAGAATTTCCTTTAGAAGTAATTTCAAGAAGTTTCTATATTAAGGTAATCTTATATTTCCCTTATATTATGTATTTCCATATTATTTCAATTATCCTAACATCCAATTGTTCTCATGACTTTATGTTCTTACTTTTATTATTTCTTCTATTAAGTTTCATTTAATTTTAATCATTATCATTTGATCATCAACTTTCTAACATTCACTAACCTTATAACAATCACTAACATTCCTAAATCAAGCTAACAACACACTAATGTAAACAAAGAATCCCGTTTGCATATGAACGGCTATGCCGCAACATTCAGTTATTCCACAAGATTATTTCTCTAATTGAGGGCTATGCCGAAGTCTTGAAATATTTTTTTTCAATAACTCAAATGAATTCTAATATACTATATATCGACATAATAAATTTGTTCTAACCCTTTCATGCTTTAACAATTTTAAAAATGCATATAAGTGCCTTACTATAAGTTTGGCAGAATATAGTCTAACTTCAACTAACCATAACTTGGTCATAAGAAAATAATATGAGCAAAATCAGATTCCAACATTAAGATCATCGAATAAAATTTTCAACGACAGTCTATACATCTTCAAACTCAATCAAACGACTCAAAACTAGCCTTCACAAGATAAGTGCGCATTTCAGCACCTTCTGTCTTGTGCTTCTGTTTTGACTTATTTACGGGTCTTTTCATAAACATGTTTCTAAACAAAAGTTGTCCGGATGACTCTAAACTAGTCAACTATAAATTTTAATAATTTTATGAAACCGTTTGCTATTTTTAAAACCTGTTTAAACATATACCAAACATTATGTCCAGAATCTAAAATTGGTACAATAATCTTTTTCCAATTTACCTTTCGCTTTTTGGTATTCTCTAAACGTCCTAACTTCTTGTAATGAATTCCTATCTCAAGTTATTGTTTCTTTTTATCATTTATGACATCAAATTTGAGTCTTGAACATCCAAGCTTTTTTATGTACACTACAACCATCATTATATCAGGTGAGTTCTCTATACCCCCTTTTTACTTTATTTCACACCTTTTGGGTGAAACATGTTACCTTATAAAATTACTGTTGTAAACATCTTGATACTTATAAATACATATGCAATTTATCTTTACTTTTTGTTATGGTTATTGATATTATTGTGAGTGTTATATGAGATACATTATACATTGATAATCATTAACTATTGCTAGCCTGGCGACGTTATAGATCTATGGGCCTTACAAGGCTATTTGGTGCTAAAGCCAATGTATTGATGGCTCCTCATAACATATGACTTGTTTATCATGAGAACCAAGCACACTTAGCTAATTGTTATAAACTTGTAAACTTATTCTTTGTCAAGGTTTGATTGTAGCTATATATGTTCTATAAACTTGCATAATTATAACCATTGACATGAATTGCTACTTTTAAATCTTTTATATATATATATATATACACATATATATATATATATACATAAATGAAAACAATAATAACATATTCAATTTAATTGTTTAAAATATTAATCTTTATTAAATATTATATTATGATTATTGTGTATTTTATTTTTATTTTTTATTTTTTTGCAATTAATAATAACATATTCAATTTAATTGTTTACAATGTTAACATTTAAATTAAAGAAAGAATATAAAATAAAGAGACAATCATAAGAAACCCACAAGTTTCATAAATGACAACAATGGTCCTTACAAGAATATAACGACGTTTAACTTTTGTTTATCAAAAACACGAGATGCCACAGTCTCCCCTACTTTAAGAAATTTCATCCCGAAATTAATCACGAGATGACTGATTTCAAAGATATGAGGAGACTTATATTTCATTTCGTGTTCTCTAGTGAACGTTTGGGAACGTTTAAATTCAATAAGTTTGGTTATGGCGTTTTGCTACGCTTAAGTTTGTTCAATTTTATGATTGATGATTTCATGTGTTTCTTGGCAAAGGGTACAAGATCATTAGTTTAGAATTTTAATTGATAAACTTTTATATTCCAGATGGTTCAAGACAATTAGGGAGGTTTTGTCATGAATACATTACCAAGTTTTAGATCGATATGAAACCCTGCTTAATGAACATGATAAATAAGTTCAAGATATTTTTGGATGGGATGTGAATTTCATAAGAGCTTCTCAAGTAATAACTTTAACAGGGTTCTTAAATGATCAGTTATTGGTTACTATATTATTGAGGTTTCGAAGTTGCATTAGCTTAAAGTTGATACAGGAATCGTGTTCGTTAAGATTAATGATTCAATTCAGGATGATAGTATCATTGAAATAAAGTTTCAGAGTATGTGCAGGTTTGTAGGGAAGACGTTTAGAAAGATTATTAACGGTCATTAAGAGAAATGGGATAATGAGTTTTAAGACTCAGGAGGACAAAATCAATGATGAAACTATTCAAAATAACAAGATGTGTCGAGTGTAATGTTCGGTTTACAAACCAAAACAACACATTGACTTATCAAAGTATTAGGTCAACTACAACCTTAATGAAGACATGCATACTATAAGCAGACACTCACCTAAGGGTTCCCAGGTAAGGTAAACGGATCCATCGGTTGATTTAGATTAATATGAATTCCTTGCCTAGACAGAACACCTCGAGATACAGGGATCACGCTCTTCCAGCATTACATGTTTCAAGTTATAGGACATTGACTTTGACGAAACTTGCAAACCACAAATAACGATTCAAAGCAAATTTTGAAAATCATTTTGTTTAGGCACATAATGCCTTAGAATATGATTTAAGGTTCGTGTGTGCATTGATAAGATTCAAAACATAAGGATAAGCACATAAGGCATATAATCATATAATCAAGTATAAACACATAAGATACATAAAATCCTATCTAAGAATATAAATATATATGAGAGGAATCATGTGAAAGAATACTTAGTTTTAGTCTAGGTCATTTCATTTCTAATAACCTAATTTCCTATAACCATGGCTCTGGTACCAATCTGTCACACCCCAACCGACGGCCGAATCATCGGGGTGGACGAATGTGAAACGATTGTTCATAGCACATGGAACTAATAAGTTGAAATAATATTAAATATCATTTTATTGAACATTACAAGACAATTAAATCATTAAAATACAAACAAGATATAAACAATAACATAAGATTTTCAGTTAAAGTAAGTCCAAGTCCTACATGAGCATGAAGAGATGCACAAGTATCAAACCTAAAACATATTAAAAATAAAAGGGTCAACTTTGAAAGTTGGTGAGTTTCCATGGGTTAAACATACATATATATATATAAAAGATTTACAAGAAGCAATTCATGTTAATGGTTATAAATTATACAAGTTTATAGAACACATATAGTTACAACCAACATCGACTTGATTACAAGTTTATAAGATTGGCTAAGTGTACTTGGTTCCCATGATAAACAAGTCATACGTCATCAGGAGCCGACAATACATTGGCTTTGGCACTAAATAGGCTTTTCAGGCCCAAAGATCTAAGACGTCGCCAGACTAGCAATAGTTAATGATTGTAAACAAAATATGTATCTCATATAACACTCACAATAATACCAATAACCATGACAAAAAGGTAAAGATGAATTGCATGTGCATTTACAAGTATCAAGATGTTTACAAGTGTAAGTTTATAAGGTTAACATATTTCATCCCAAAAGGTGTGAAATAAAGTAAAAAGGGGGCATGGAGAACTCAAATGGAAAACTCACGTGTTGAATAAGATGAATCTTAAGAATGACAATAAGAGTTTATGTAGTGCTCCAACGATTCCTTTTACAGGATGCCTAAACGTACAAGTTCCAGGTTTCAGTTTATTACGAGATTAACGATTTAGCGTGAACCATGGTTTCAAGTGAGATTTGGGGATTTTCGTAAGTGAATTAAATAATGTTATCACTTATATTTTGATTCATTGAAAAATGAAATGTACCATTTAGATATTTTAATATGGAGAAAAGAATTAAATCATTCACAATAATTCGTAATGTTTAATTGTAGACGTAAGTAAATTTTTATAATTGTTTGAAATTAATTAAAAAATAATTTTAAAAGTAACACACCGACCAATAATAGTTGATTAATATAAACAATTATTGAAAATCCATTTTATAAGAAATAATCCAGAAATAACCTTTGATAAAATGTTTTATTAAAAGAGTATTGAATTATTTAAATTTAGAAATTTACAAAAAAATAATTGGTGCCTTTAAATAATTAAAGTTTACAAATTTAAATTTTTATAATTATTAAGATTTTTCTGTATTTAATTTAATAAGAAAAAGGCCTAAAAAATAATGTGGGTGCCCGGGATAAAACCCGGGTCCCTGTCTATGTGCTTCCAGTGTTAACCAATTGAGCCAGCGCCCATACTTGTTACCAATCCACTTTAAATCATTAAATACATTTATTCAAATAACCCCCAAATCAACAAGAACCCTAGAAAGATTGAATCCAAATTAATCATCAAAACAATGACGATTACTGAAATAAACATGGGGCTTTGATTCCCCTTGTAAATTCGAGTATATGTATGTGTTTAATTTACCCGAATTGAAACGAAACAACATGCACTTATGACGAACAAGCCGCGACTGTGGTGAAAGTGGTTCGCGTTGCAATCGTTGATATTATCCAAATTCATTGCATAGGAAGCTTCCAAGGATTTTGATGAACGAAAACCCTCTACCAATTTTAGTTAATATCGACATAATGGTGATGAACACTATCGTTGTAGTCGTGATGAAGTGAGGGAATTATTCGAGAGGCTTCAGAGTGTTTCAGGTGGAATTGAGTTCGATAGTAGCTTAAGAATAGTTAAACGTTCGATCATGATACATTTAATTTGATTATTATTGAGTTTTAATGTTCGAACGGCTCTATGATTAAAAGCTTCGGTTACTCGGATTGTTTGGGATCCATAACCGTTGTTTAACTCAATTAAAGGTCGTAATTGTGTTCAAATCATCCTCACGAATCGTTTGGTGTCTTCTGGTTCTTAATTCGCGGTCATTTGACCGGTTTTGTGGGTGGGGGTTGGTTTTGAAATTTTAATAATTACACATAGGCCCCTATAGTATGAATTGTTATTATTTTATGGCAATAACTTTCGTTTAAAGTTTATAAAATGACAAAACAAACCCTTGAACTTAATTAACTTTAAGTTTTAAACATTTTTGAATTTAATAGCTTTTATATATTATTATTAAATATTATTATTATGATTATTATGTATTTTATTTTTATTATTTTTTTATTTTTTTTGCAATTAATAATAACATATTCAATTTAGTTGTTTACAATATTACCTTTAAATTAAAGAAAGAATATAAAATAAAGAGACAAGTATAAGAAACTGTAACACCAGGTTATTTATAAAAGACAAATAAAGAAGAACAAAGTGAAGAAAAAGAAGGAAATGAAATAAAACCCAAGTCTAGGGGTTAAAAGTGACAAAAAGGACAAAAAGTTTAAAAGTTGGTGATAAAGGTGGTATGACCGCCTAAATGGTCACACTTTTTCATTCGGATTTTGATAGAGAAGAGAGAAAAGGGGCTGAAACTTTCGGATTTTTGAAGAACAAGAAGCAGAAATCGAATTCAAGGTAAGAATTCGCATGTTTATGATGTTCTTAATAGGTCATATCCTCGGGTTTGTGCTTATGTGTGTTTGTATGTGTTCGGACATATTTTTGGTGGGTTTCTAGGGGTTGAACTCCACTTGCAAATGAGTTTGGGAGAAACCATACTCAAGAGCTGCAAAGGTGAGTTCTAGAACCCCTCTTTTACATGTTTTAATTGATTCTTGGGGCTGGAAATCCATAAATGTTTGTTTTTATAAAACTAGGTTTTAAACCCATATGAATGAATTCGTGTGCATGTTGATGTTATGATGTAATGATTGGCTATGTTCATGCTCGATGACGTATGATTGTGTTTCTAAGACTTAGAAGTGTAACACCTGGTTATTTTAAAGTCAAAGAAAAGAATTAATAAAGTGAAAGAAAAGAAGGAAAAGAAATAAAACCCAAGTCTAGGGGTAAAAAGTGTCAAAAGGACAAAATGTTTGAAAAGTGGGTGCAAAAGGTGGCATGGCCGCCCATCACCCTTTCTACACCCAAATCTTTCAGATTTTACTGAGAGAAAGGAAGAGAGCAGAAATATTCCCGGCTTTGAAGAAGAACAAGAAGAAAGAATTCGAATTCAAGGTAAGAATTCATGCTTTTATGGTGTTCTTAACTGGTCATATCCTTGGGTTTATGCTTATGTGTGTTTGTATGTGTTCGGGTATGTTTTTAGTGGGTTTCATAACGGTTGAATTCAATTTGCAAACGAGTTTGGAGGAAGCCATACTCAAGAGCTGCAAGGTGAGTTCTAGGACCCCTCTTTTACTGGGTTTTAACTGATTTTAGGGCTAGAAATGCATGAATGTATGTTTTTATTAAAGTGGGTTTCGGACCTGTATGCTTGAATGTGGGTATGATGATGTTATGATGTGATGTGTGACTATGTTCATGCTTGATGATGTATGAATGTGTTTCTAAGGCTTAGAGGGTAAGATTTAAGCTTAGAATATGATGAATGGTGCATGGAAATCGAATATGATGTTTTAGACCCACATAGTAAGTTTTTAAATCTGCCCAAGTGTTTGGAAGTAAATGCAGATGGAAAGGGTTAATGCGGATGAACATTAACCAATGGGCAAGTCAATGCGGATGAAGTCAAATGTGGATGAAGCCAATGCGGATGAGCATTTGACTAAGTCTGGGAAATGCGGATGAAGTTAAATGTGGATGAAGCCAATGCGAATGAGTATTTGACTAAATCTGGGAAATGTGGATGTAGTCAAATACGAATGAAGTCAATGCAGATGAGTAAGTTCAATGCGGATGAAAAATGCGGATGAAGCAAATTAAATGCGGATGAAGTAAATCCAATGCGGATGAAATATAGCAAATGTGGATGAACACTTAGAAAAATTCTAATTTTTTGGAGAGAAAGAAGTAATGTAGGCTTTCACCTGGGAGATTCCCGGGGGTTATGTAAGTTGACTTTTGAGGTCATAGAGGGTGTGATGGGCATGAAATGATATGTGCTTGATGCTTATTCATGATGATGATGATGATGTTGCATGGTTATACATGATGTATGTTATGTATGTATGATGCCTTGCATGATGATGTATGAATGATATGTTTATGTTCCTTATGATGATGTATGATTATCTTTCCTATGACTTTACGTGTTATGATAATGAATGAATGAAGTATTACGTAACGTAAAGTGAAAGATAATGAAAGAGGAACATGATGATAAATGCATGCATTAATGAATGAATGAATGTAAGAAAGGCTTGCAAGCAAATGTATGGAGGTGCACACCCTATGTAGGTGTTATCTCAACATTGTGCAGGTTAGCTACCCCAAAGGATGCACAATGGGGTCCAATCTTTGTGATTGACCATATGAATGGGATCCTTGCCGCTTGCCCTAGGTACCGAAGTCAGCTTCATGCACAATGTTCGAGGTCTATGAAGGACCTCAAGCCTAGTTACTCGCTTCGTGCACAATGTTTGGGGTATAGCATTGGGCATTGATCCGGAATGAAAGAGAAAAGATAAATGGTGAATGTACTTACCCTAGGTACTGGAGTCAGCTTTGTGCACAATGTTCGAGGTCTATGAAAGACCTCGGGCCCAGTTACCCGCTTCTTGCATAATGTTCGGGGTGATGTACATGTCACTGGAAGTAATGAATGAATGAATGAAAGTATGAACGAAAGAATGACGAAGATAATAGTGATATTATCTGTATGTATGTATGATGTATGATCACATGCAATAGAAAAGAACAGTTTTAAATGAAGGAAAAAATATGTTTTATTATTAAACTAGAACTCACTCAGCAACGCTGACTTTTATGCATTTTGCAGTTGGCAGGTGAGCATTGCTGAGGATGGCACGGAGCAGCTACTTGGCATCTTGAATGGCATTCATTTGTTAATATTTTTGCATATAATGTGAACGAATGATGTTTTGAAATGAACGCTTGTATTAACTTGCAAAAGCATTTGTAATGATATGAAAAGTTATTTCTTTAGACTTCCGCTGCAATGTTTTATGAATGATTAAATGTAAAGTATATGTTTTATGTGCGATGATTTACCAGCTGTGAGCGTTCCGGGAACGGGGCCTTACAAGTTGGTATCAGAGCCAAATTTTAAGTAAAATGGATAAATTTTCAAAATGAACCTTACCTTAAACTGAGAATGGGACGGAAAGGGAAAGGGATGCCAATCTGAGTAGCTGCGTGCCATCAGGTATTTTCATAAAGTTAACTGGTATTACGTGCGCATGGTATGTGGTTATGTGTTGTATGTAGATTTAAATGCTGATGTAGTCAAGACAGGTAATGCTTGGGGTATGAAGAGTAAAGTAAGTGGCTAATCACAACTGGCCACTGTAATTAGGGACTTACTATACTGGCCATAAGCTGAGCCATTCCTTGAATGACCATATTAGTGTTTAAATCTTTTAGTGTGAGTTAGAGGATGGCCGATGGTAGATCATCTCAAGCTTCTTGTGGTGGTGGACATGGTGCTGAACCACGGGTTATGTGAGGAAGGCCTAGGGCCGAAAAGGTGGTTCATGAAGAACTAGAAACCCCTCATCTGGAGGGCAGAGATGAGAGTGCTAACCTAAGAGCCTCAGTGAAGGAGGCGGTTATGGAGGAAGTGCATCAAGTCATGCAGACGATCCTACCTTCTGTGGTGACCGAAGTGATAAAGGCAGTTAGAGAAGGGAGACAAGGGAAAGGAGTAGACCTACGGGCGAAAGAAGACAGCCTGAGACTGAGACGGTTCCGTCTGATGACGAAGAAGGAGAGGAAGAAGAAGAGCCTGTGCAGGAGGCGGTACGAGGCTGTAACTATGGGGTGTTTATGAGATGCAAGCCCCCTACTTTTGATGGTAACAGCACTGCTGCTGCTGCTCACCGGTGGGTGAGGGAAATAGAGGTTGTACTTGATATCAGCGAGTGCCGAGAGGACCAGAAAGTGAAGTTCGCTACCCACTCTTTCGTAGACTCGGCTCTGTGCTTGTGAGACAATATAGTCCAAGCCGAGGGTAGTCGGGCGATCGGGAGAATGAGATGGTCAGAGTTGAAGAAGTTGGTGATCGAGGAGTTTTGTCCTCATCGGGAAATTGACAAGGTCGAGGGGGAGTTTCTACAAGTGGAGGCAGGAACGATGATCCACCAACAGTACACCACCAAATTTAACAAAATGGCACGTCTGGTGCCAGATCAGGTGACACCTCTGTCTCGAAAGATCAAGAGGTACATTCAGGGATTGCCAACAGATATTCGCAGGCACATGCTTGCCGCTCGACCGAGCACTTATAGGTTGGCGGTGGATTTGGCAGGAAGGTTATATGACAAAGGGGGTGTGGTGGTGGTGGCTAAAGGTAGTCGAAAGGGTGGAGGTGATAGAAACTGGAATGGGAAGAGATTTGGTCGGGGTGATGCCTCGACGGGTAGAAAGAAAGCACGGGTGGACGACCGCCGTGTGGTCACGTCGGGTGCGGGTATGAAGAAGTGTGGTAGGTGTGGAAGAGAGCATAGTGGGGAATGTAGGTTTGGGTCGAACTTGTGCTTTAAATGTGGGAAGGCGGGGCACATGGCCAGGGATTGTTTCTACGGCCCGGTGCTTTAACTGTGGTGAAGAGGGTCATATGAATAGGGAGTGTAAGAAGCCAAGGGCCGAGGGTTCCGGGGCGAAGAAAACTGGAGGTGAAGGACCAAGGGCGAGCGCCAGAGCATTCACCATGACACAGGAGGAGGCTAGGACGGACCTTGACGTTGTGTCCGGTACGTTTCTAGTGAACCAAACTTTAGCTTCTGTGTTATTTGATTCGGGTGCCAATAAGAGTTTTATTTCTACTGCTTTCTTTGCTAAGTTGCCTGTTAGTAGTAGACGTATTGATGCGCCCTTTGATGTAAAACTGCCATAGGTAAGTCTATCAGGATTTTTGAGATGTTAGAGGGCTATGATGTGGAGCTAGAAGGTCATAAGTTTCCTGTTAGACCGTTCGTGATGACCTTGGGTGGTTTTGATTTGGTTCTGGGATGGATTGGTTGGCGGACTTCGAGGCAAACATCGTGTGTCATAAGAATATGATTCGTTTGACAACGCCTCACGGTAGTTTGGTGACGGTTTATGGTGATCGGCTGACTACGATTCCAAAGGTAATTTCAATGGCGGTGGCGGGAAAGTGTATGAGGCGTGGATGTAGTGACTACTTGGCCTATGTAAAGGATGTGGATACGCCAACACTACACTATCCGATGTACCCGTGGTGTGTGACTTTCCAGATGTATTCCCAAAAGACTTATCAGGAGTCCACTGACCATGAGATCGAGTTCCAGATTGACTTGATACCGGGTGCCCAACCCATTGCCAAGGCACCGTATCGTTTGGCTCCGACAGAGATGAAAGAGTTGATGGAGCAGTTTCAAGAGCTACTTGATAAGGGGTTCATTAGACCAAGTATCTCTCCTTGGGGGTGCTCCGGTCCTGTTTGTAAAGAAGAAGGACGGTAGTATGAGGATGTGTATTGACTACCGTGAGCTGAAAAGTTGACAGTGAAGAACCGCTACCCCTTACCGAGAATTGATGATTTGTTTGATCAGCTCCAGGGTGCCAGTTGGTTTTCAAGGATAGAACGTCGATCTGGTTACCATCAGTTGATGGTGAAGGAGCAAGATATCCCTAAAACATCTTTTCGTACGCGCTATGGTCATTACAAGTTTCTTGTCATGTCTTTTGGTTTGACCAACGCACCGGCTGCTTTTATGGATCTGATGAATCGGGTGTGTCGGCCGATGCTGGATAAATCAGTGATTGTGTTCATTGATGATATCCTGATTTATTCAAAGAGCGAGATTGAGCATGCCAGTCACAATCGAGAGGTTTTGGAGACGTTGAGAAGGGAGAAACTGTATGCCAAATTCTCCAAGTGTGCATTCTGGTTGCATGAAGTTTAGTTCTTAGGTCATGTGAATCTCGACGGGATAATGGTGGACCCGGCGAAAGTGGAGGCGGTTATGCAATGGAAGTCACCAAAGACGCCATCCGAGATTCGTAGTTTCTTGGGTTTGGCGGGCTACTATAGAAGATTTATCCCAAGACTTCTCTAAGATTACTTCTCCACTAACTAAGTTGACCCAAAAAGATGTGAAGTTCGTATGGGTCAAGCTCAAGAGAAGGCATTAGAAGAATTGAAGGTGAGGTTGACTCAAGCTCCTGTTCTGTCATTACCCGATGGGAGTGAAGATCTGGTGGTTTATTCTGATGCTTCCTACTTGGGTTTGGGGTGAGTGTTTATGCAGAGGGGGAAGGTTATAGCCTATGCATCCCTATAGTTGAAGGTTCATGAGGTCAATTACCTTACACATGACTTGGAGCTGGCAGCCTTGGTCTTGCATTAAAGATCACAAGAGCTTGAAGTACTTCTTTGAGCAGAAGGACCTGAACATGAGACAAAGAAGATGGTTGGAGCTCATAAAAGACTATGATTGCGAGATCCACTACCATCCGGGCAAAGCCAATGTGGTGGCAGATGCCCTTAGCTGAAAGGAGAGGCCCGAACCGATTAGGGTGAAAGCATATCAGTTGATCATGACCTCTGCTGTGATGAAGCAAGTCAAAGAGTTTCAGGATGAGGCACTAAAAGAAGATCATCTTAACTCTGAAAGGATGAGAGGTCTGGTTGGAGAATTGGGTGAAAACACACTTAGTGTTAAAACCAGATTTGAACGGTGTGGATTCCTCGTTTTGGGATCTACGGGTGAAGATAATGGATGAGGCTCACAAGACTCGATACTCCATTCATCTGGTGGGACGAAAATTATCCAGATATGAAGAAAGATTATTGGTGGCCGGGGATGAAGTGCGATGTGGTGGGGTATGTGAGTAAATGCCTTACTTGTTTGCAAGTGAAGGCCGAGCATCAAAAGCCGTATTGGAAGATTCAACCTTTGGATATACCGGAATGGAAGTGGGAACACATCACCATGGATTTTATTATGAAGCTGCCACGTACTTCGAAAGGGTACGATGCTATATGGGTGATTGTGGACCGTCTGACAAAGAGTGCTCACTTCCTACCGATTCACGAGACATATTCATCCGAGAGGTTGGCTGACCTGTTCATCAAGGAGATTGTAACTCGTCACGGTGTGTCGGTGTCTATTGTGTCCGATCGTGACACTCGGTTTACATCTAAATTCTGGAAGAAATTCCATGACGCAATGGGGATGAGGTTACACATTTGCATGACTTATCATCCCCAAACTAATGGTAAGTTAGAGAGGACCATTCAGACGTTGAAGGACATGCTTAAGGCATGTGTGATTGATTTTGGTGGGAGTTGGCATGACTACCTACCGTTAGCCGAATTCTCGTACAACAACAATTATCATGCTAGCATTGGTATGCCCCCTTACGAGATGCTATACTGTAGGAGATGCAGAACACACGTCTGTTGGGGTGATATTGGTCAAAAAGAGTTAGGGAGCGTCAAGGTAATCGAGGCTACGACTGAGAAGCTTGAGAATATCAAGGCCTTCATGAAGGCAGCCAAAGATAGACAGAAGTCGTATGCCGATAAACGACGTAGACCGATTGAGTTCCAGGTGGGTGATCGGGTTATGTTGAAGGTCTCACCTTGGAAGGGCGTTATTTGTTTCCGAAAGCAGGGCAAGTTGAGCCCGAGGTACATAGGCCCTTTCGAATCATTGCTCGAGTAGGAGAGGTAGCCTATAGACTAGAGTTACCTGATGAGTTAAGTGGAATCCATCCGACATTCCATGTATCTCATCTGAGGAAGTGCTTAGCCGATGAAGGCATGATTGTTCCACTGGAGGATATCGAACTAGACGAACGGCTCAATTACGTGGAGCAATCGGTGGCAATCATTGATCGAAAGGAAAGGAGGCTGAGGAATAAAATGGTTCCCCTTGTGCGTATATAGTGGAAGCACATGAAGGGATCCGAGTCTACGTGGGAGACTAAAGAAGAGATGAGACAACATTACCCACAATTCTTTGAGGAATAACAGGTTTCGAGGACGAAACCTATTTAAGGGGGGTGGACTTGTAACACCCGGTTATTCTAAAGTCAAAGAAAAGAATGAATAAACTGAAAGAAAAGAAGGAAAAAAAATAAAACCCAAGTCTAGGGGTAAAAAGTGTCCAAAAGGACAAAATGTTTGAAAAGTGGGTGTAAAAGGTGGCATGGCCGCCCATCACCCTTTCTACACCCAAATCTTTCGGATTTTAGTAAGAGAAAGGAAGAGAGTAGAAATATTCTCGGTTTTGAGGAAGAACAAGAAAAAAGATTTCGAATTCAAGGTAAGAATTCATGCTTTTATGGTGTTCGTAACTGGTCATATCCTCGGGTTTATGCTTATATGTGTTTGTATGTGTTCGGGTATGTTTTTAGTGGGTTTCTTAACGGTTGAATTCAATTTGCAAACGTGTTGGAGGAAGCCACACTCAAGAGCTGCAAAGGTGAGTTCTAGGACCCCTCTTTTACTTGTTTTTAACTGATTTTGGGCTGGAAATGCATGAATATATGTTTTTATTAAACTGGGTTTCGGACCCGTATGCTTGAATATGGGTATGATGATGTTATGATGTGATGTGTGACTATGTTCATGCTTGATGATGAATGAATGTGTTCGAAGGCTTAGAGGGTAAGATTTAAGCTTAGAATATGATGAATGGTGCATGGAAATCGAATATGATGTTTTAGACCCACATATTAAGTTTTTAAATCTGCCCAAGTATTTGGAAGTAAATGCGGATGGAAAGGGTTAATGCGGATGAACATTAACCAATGGGCAAGTCAATGCGGATGAAGTCAAATGCGGATGAAGCCAATGCGGATGAGCATTTGACTAAGTCTGGGAAATGCAGATGAAGTCAAATGCGGATGAAGCCGATGTGGATGAGCATTTGACTAAGTCTGGAAATGCGGATTGAGTCAAATGCGGATGAAGTCAATGCGGATGAGCATTTGACTAAGTCTGGAAATGCGGATGAGTAAGTCCAATGCAGACGACAAATGCGGATGAAGCAAATTAAATGCAGATGAAGTAAATCTAATGCGGATGAACTATAGCAAATGTGAATGAACACTTAGAAAAATTCTGACTTTTTGGAGAGAAAGAAGTAATGTAAGCTTTGACCTGGGAGATTCCCGGGGGTTATGTAAGTTGACTTTTGAGGTCATAGAGGGTATGATGGGCATGAAATGATATGTGCTAGATGCTTATACATGATGATGATGATGATGTTGCATGGTTATACATGATGTATGTTATGTATGTATGATGCCTTGCATGATGATGTATGAATGATATGTTTATGTTCCTTATGATGATGTATGATTATGTTCCTATGACTTTACGTGTTATGATAATGAATGAACGAAGTATTACGTAACGTAAAGTGAAAGATAATGAAAGAGGAACATGATGATAAATGCATGCATTAATGAATGAATGAATGTAAGAAAGGCTTGCAAGCAAATATGGAGGTGCACCCTATGTAGGTGTTAGCTCAACGGTGTGCGGGGGTTAGCTACCCCAAAGGATGCACATTGGGGTCCAATCTTTGTGATCGACCATATGAATGGGATCCTTGCCACTTGCCCTAGGTACTGGAGTCCGCTTCGTGCATAATGTTCGAGGTCTATGAAAGACCTCAGGCCCAGTTACCCGCTTTGTGCACAATGTTCGGGGTATAGCATTGGGCATTGATCCGGAATGAAAGAGAAAAGATAAATGGTGAATGTACTTACCCTAGGTACTGGAGTCAACTTCGTGCATAATGTTCGAGGTCTATGAAAGACCTTAGGCCCAATTACCCGCTTTGTGCACAATGTTCAGGGTAATGTACATGTCACTAGAAGTAATGAATGAATGAATGAAATTATGAACGAAAGAATGACGAAGATAATAATGATATTATTGAAAGAATTGATCTGCCCAAGATACATATTAAATTGATGTGGCTAGTGTGATATCATCCAAGTCGGGTCATACCCAATGACAAGCCAAACAAACACCGAAATATTTATTTGTTGATTAGATCAAAACAAATAAATATAAACACCAATTTAGAAACCGGGTTTTCTAAATCTTGCTTTTGCAAATGAACAGTTTATATATATATATATATATATATATATATATATATATTGTTCATATGGGATTATTTGTTCATTTTAAGTTAGTTAAACAATGACAAATAATAGTGTGTGTGTTAGTCATATAAAATTAAAATGGTTTAATTTTACATTATAAGGATGCAAGAGTATGTATTTTTTTTTAAATTTTGAAACATGAGGGGGTCCAAAGGGAGCCAAAATCGGCCGCCCCTTGGTCTTGGATATCCCCCTTTTTTGGTTCCAAGGCCATGCAATAACTCCTCACAAGAACTCTCTTGCATACTCTTGATTCTTACACACACACAAGACAAGTTCTCTCTCTCTTTTCTTACTCAAGTATCTCGGTTTTGAGCAAAGGAATCCGAAATTTTCAGCTCAGCAAAGAAGTGTTCTTGGCTGAAAAGATTCAACAAGAGGAGAGCTCTTCAAGTTGGTGTTGCAAGCCCTAGCAAAGGAAGGTGTTTGTACAAGCTTGGGGTATCACTCCTTGAGGTTTTCTTGGTTGAAAACTCAGCCACAAAGTCACCTTTCACAGCTCTCGTCTTTGGGTTTTAGGAAGCTACAAGGTTGTATATCTTCTAAGTATCATATGTCCTTGTTGTATGCATTTGTATAATGATCCATGGCTTGGGGTTCTTTATTAAATGGGTTTAATAATCATCCTATTAACATGTTTTAAAATATAAATCCGCTGCGTTTTCATATAACACAAGAGAATATGAACTTTGATAAACATGTTAAATACCTACAATGGCATCAAGAGCCACTTATACATATGCATACATGTTTTCTCTCTTACTAGTTCACGGTTTTGTGGTGCTAGACACCCAAAATCCGTGAGTTAGAGGGCTGGATTTTGCCCGCTTTTGGGTGTTTTAAAGATGCTACTTTATGCATATAAGGATCTTTAAAACTCTAGATTTTTAGATGTTTGTTTATATGTTTTAAACCCATTGTTCTTGGTTTATGTTGGCCAAGAACATGGCTCTAAGGGCTGCCAAAATCGTTATCTTGTGTATGTTTGAACATATTGTTGTTGATTATGCATAACAAAGCCTAGACCATTTGGATTGAATGATTGGTTGTCATGTTATATTCATTTGGGCATATTTTTTTTGGTTGTTTCAAGTCTTGTTTTGTAATCTATTCATTCATATGGTTTGTAATAAATAGAATAGGACTTTATCTTACTAGAAAAATGTATTAGGATACATATTTTGTAAGGATGCTCAAGATCAAGACTTGAAGAAAGATGGACAAAGAGAATGCTTGAAGATGTGGTTTCAAGTGGGAGTTCCTTTTGTCAACCATGTGTCATGTTCTTAACCCTTAGGACAAGACCTTATGACACACTTGTTTTGCTAAACAAGTGTGCTCAACTTAGTATGCTTTGTTATGCATATATGCATTGTTTTGGTTATGCTTGTTGAATCCTTATGATGTTGTTTTGTTTTGAATATTTGGATGTGATTAACAAACCATCAACTAGAACAAGCTATAACAAGAAATTGGTTCACAAATCATTAAGCAAATTGAATGGTTCTATAAAAGGAGTTAATGGTTTGCAAAATAAAATGGGTATTATTTAAAAGAACCAAATGGGTACCATATGGTTGAATGCATACAATCATATGGTACATGGTCTTTTCTAAAACAAGAATTGTGAAATTATAAATCCCTTTTGAGAACAAGTTAAACACCATCCTTTTACACAACACTTAGGTCACTTGCAAACTCTTGGTGGGATAAAGGTCACCTAACCACTTTGTGGGAACTTGTAACTTGAGGTGAGAATACCATGTTTGTGGCATAAAGGTCACCCAACCACTTATGTAGTAAACTCATACGTGTGTGTAAGTAGGACGACTTGATTTATAAAATATATTGAATGGATCATCTAAAATGTGTTTTATAAAAGGTGTAGATGGGATAAACATGCTGTTATAAACATAAGATGTTCAAACGATCCCATACCACTAGAAGTTGCAATAGGTTGCAATTGTCATTTATGACTACCTTGTTTATTTAAATAATGGGATAAAGGTCACCTAACCAATATTTAAATATAACATTGGATTCTAAAATTTTATTTATTAATAGTCTATGAGACATAAAGGGTATTAATAAATGAGATATACAATTATATCAACGATTACTAAAATGGACTTTGTAAAATCTTGTAGATGGCCGAGAACAACAACGCTAATAATGATGTTCCTAACCAAACAACCAATCCCTTAGGGCGATCCTTCAAAGGGATCGTCTAACACCTAACAACTTCATGGATTGGTACCGCAACTTGAGAATCGTTCTCAAGCAAGAAAGGCGGGCCTACATCTTGATGATCCCATTCCCGATGAACCTAACGAGGAGGATGTGGAGGCCTATAATGATTGGGTTAAATATGTGGAAGACTCCGTCCAAGTCTCTTGCTTAATGTTAGCAAGTATGACACCCGAACTCCAAAAGGAGTATGAGCTCCATGGAGCCTATGACATGATCACTCAGTTGCGGGAAACGTTCCAGCAACAAGCTAGAGTGGAGCGCTTCGAAACGGTTCGAGCGCTTCATGCATGTCGGATGGAAGAATCCCAAACAATTTCATTATGTTCTTAAGATGAAAAGCCACATCGACCGCCTTCAAAGGCTAAATTGTCCTGTCTCAAAGGAGTTGGCCACGGATTTGATCCTTAATGGCCTAACTAAAAGGTTGAGGCATTCGTCATGAATTACAACATGAATGGATGGGACAAGACCATAAATGAACTTCATTCGATGCTCAAATCAGCTGAGGCGGGAATGGGTAAAAGGGTTTTACCCGTTCTCACCATTAATGAAGGTGGGAGAAGGAGAAGGTCTCTACCCCCTCCTAAGGCAACTGTTGTCAAAGGAAAGGGGCACTCAAAGGGAAAGGGGAAGATGGTTGTTAGGGCGGAACCTCCGAAGCCCAAGGAGAAGAAGCAAAAGGTTGTTGTTAACGACCCATGCTTTAAATGTGGTGAGATAGGGCATTGGATGAGAAATTGTCCAGTCTATCTCAAAGAGTTAAGAGAAAAGAAGGATGCCGGGCAAACCTCAGGTATAATTTACATGATACATGTTGAGCTAAATGTTATTTCTTCTAACACATGGGTATTAGATACCGGATGTGGAACTCACATTTGCAATTTATTGCATGGGTTCAAAAGAAATGAGCACTATGCAAAAGGGGAAATAAGTCTCTTCATGGGCAATGGGGCAAAGGTTCACGTTGAAGCCCAAGGAGACTACATTTGAAGCTTCAAGTGGCTTGGAAGTTATTTTAAACAATGTATTATATGCTCCTAGTTTGACTAGGAACATAATTTCTGTTTCCCGTTTAAGACAATATGATTATGATTTCAAGTTTGTTGACAATGATATTCATGTTTCTTTAAATCATGTATTTTATTTTAAGGCTATACCTTGTAATGGTATTTATGAATTGGTTCATGAAAACGTACAATATGATAGCTCAATATACCAAGCAACCACCAAAAGACTCAAATTAGATTTGAGTGATACTACCTTTGGCATTGCCGTCTTGGTCATATAAACAAGAAACGTATACAAACACTTCAAAAGAATGGTCTCTTAAAAACAATGAATGTGATTCATTTGATGTATGTGAATCTTTTTACAAGGAAAAATGACTAAGGCACCCTTTAGTGGAACTAACAAAAGGGCAAAAGATTTATTAGGTATCATACATTCGGATGTATGTGGTCCTTTTAAGCCAATGACTAGGAATGGTGAAAGATACTTCATTACCTTTACCGACGATTATAGTCGCTATGGGTACGTGTACTTATTAAGGCACAAAGATGAAGCTTTTGAAATTTCAAAATCTTCAAGAATGAAGTGGAAAATCAACTCAACAAGTCAATTAAAATTCTCCGCACCGATAGAGGTGGTGAATACCTAAGTGATGTTTTTCAAGATCATCTTAGGAGTTGTGGGATTGTCTCACAACTCACTCCACCTGGAACACAAACAAAATGGTGTGTCTGAGAGGAGGAATCGAACCTTATTGGATATGGTTCGATCTATGATGGCTAGAAGCACATTACCTCTATCATTCTGGGGTTTCGCTTGCTCTCCGCGGCCCGTATTCTGAATATCGCCCCAACCAAAAAGGTGGAAAAGACACCTTTTGAGATATGGCATGGAAGAGTTCCATTCCTATCATACTTAAGGGTCTGGGGTTGTGAGGCTTATGTTAAGACTCCCACCCCAAACAAATTAGATGTTCAATCCACCAAGTGTATCTTTGTTGGATATCCTAGAGATTCTATGGGATATTATTTCTATGACCCACCGGAACAAAAGGTGTTTGTTGCCAGAAAGGGTGAGTTCTTAGAATCAAAGTTCCTTATGGAAGGAACTGGCAGTAGAACAATGGATCTTGAGGAGGATCAATAAACACAGCCCGGTGCACGTTTGGTTGAAACTAGCACTCAACGTGAGGATGTTGAGGATGATCAAACGGTTGATCGATACACAAAAAACGTTCGCAGAAGTGTTAGAACTAGTAATCCACCTGACAGATACGGATTTTTCATGGATGGATGCTATGTGGTGGATTTAGATGAACCAACCACATATCATGATGCAGTGTCCAATTTGGATTGTGACAAATGGCTTGAGGCCATGAACGTTGAGATGCAATCCATGTATGACAATCAAGTTTGGGAACTTGTTGTGCCACCTCTTAATTCCAAAATAGTTGGAAGTAAGTGGGTTTTCAAGAAGAAAACTGATATGCATGGAAACTTGGATACTTACAAAGCTAGACTTGTAGCAAAGGGTTTCACTCAAACTCAAGGGGTTGATTATGATGAAACCTTCTCACCTGTTGCAATGCTTAAGTCTATAAGGATATTGTTTGCCATAGCAGCTCATTATGATTATGAGATTTGGCAAATGGATGTCAAAACCGCTTTCCTAAATGGATATCTTGAGGAAGATGTCTATATGGTTCAGCCTGAAGGTTTTGTCGATCCAAAATATCCTAATAAAGTATGCAAGTTAATGAAATCAATCTATGGATTGAAACAAGCATCAAGAAGTTGGAATCACCGTTTTGATGATGAAGTAAAGAAATTTGGCTTCATCAAAAACGCTGATGAGGCTTGCGTGTATAAGAAGGCTAGTGGGAGCGCAATAACCTTCCTAGTATTATATGTTGATGACATACTACTGTTTGGAAACGACATTCCAACCATGGAAGGTGTAAAAACCTGGCTTAGAAGTTGTTTTTCCATCAAGGATCTTGGTGAAGCCGCCTATTTTCTGGGAATAAAGATCTATAGGGATAGATCAAGACGGCTAATTGGTTTGAATCAAAGTGCATACATTGACAAAATCTTGAAAAGGTTCAAGATGGAAAACTCTAAGAAAGGTACTGTACCTATTCAGAGAGGGACAATATTGAGTATGACTCAATGTCCAAGCTCAAAGGAAGAGCAAAATAGAATGAAGGCAATCCTATATGCATCTGCTATAGGATCCATCATGTATGCAATGATATGCACTAGACCAGACGTGTCATGCGCTTTAAGCATGACAAGTAGATACCAGCAAAATCCTGGTGATAGTCATTGGATGGCTGTCAAGAACATTCTGAGTACCTAAGGAGGACTAAGGACATGTTCTTGATCTACGGGTCTGGTGAAGAGGAACTCGTTGTAAAAGGTTACACGGATGCGAGTTTCCAAACCGATCATGATGATTCACGATCTCAATCGGGGTACACCTTTATTCTGAATGGGTGAGCTATTTCTTGGAAAAGCTCAAAGCAAGAAGTCGTAGCGTTGTCCACTACAGAGTCAGAATACGTCACCGCTTCAATGGCAACACAGGAAGCTGCATGGCTGAAGAAATTCATAGCCGATCTAGGGGTAGTCCCTTCCATTCAGGATCCCCTAGAGATCTTTTGTGACAACGAGGGTGCGATTGCTCAAATCAAGGAACCTCGTGCTCATCAAAAGACTCGGCACATTAAACAGAGATTCAACTACATAAGGGATGAAGTTGAAAAAGGAAAGATATGTATTCGCAAAGTCCACACTGATAAAAACGTTGCGGATCCACTCACAAAGCTCCTTGAAAAGGCAAAGCAGAAGGTCATGCTTGTGCCATGGGACTTAGATATTCTAGTGACTGGGTTTGATGTTGTATTTTGTATTTGGATATTGGAACTAATGTTATTTGACTAATTATATGGTTATAATTTCATTTGTTCTTCTATTTTAGCATGTTTAAATTCGTGAATAAATGAATTATTCTCAACGTCCATAGTCGATCATACTTGTGGGAACAACCATGAATGTAAGACTATAATGAACTTGGATTGGTTGATATTCATAAGGTATGAATATAGAGCAAGAGGTCGCTACCAAAGGTTCATTGATGTCTATGGGATATAGATATTGGACTGACCCGCTCTCAATTATTTCTGCATGGAATCTTTCTGATTAGTCATAAGAGATTTTGAGTAAAGGCGAATATAATTGAATCCTCAGACCTGAGATACATATTGGGTCTTCATATTCACCAAGTACTGTACTTTGACTTAGTCCTTTGCTGTTCTGAAAAGGCAGTACATAAGGCTGAGTTCAGGTATGACATAAGGTGATTGTGAGAGACGTATGTAGTCAAGATGGAATTTGTTCCTCTTATTTGTTGAGAGTTAGATGTCTAAGGCCTGTTAAAGTTAAATCATCAGAGAATGACAATTCTATGTTTCTTGGATTTAACATGACATCTGTAACAAAAGGATAGATGATTAATTCACCTAAAACATTTTCAAGTAAGGTACTTGAAAAGGATGATGTTATTGAATGGCACTTAGTCATACACATTAGGGGTAGCAAACCGTTGCTAGGTGTTATTTGCTGCTTGCATCAATCTTCTATGAATCTTGTGCAAGTGGGAGATTGAAAGAATTGATCTGCCCAAGATACATATTAAATTGATGTGGCTAGTGTGATATGATCCAAGTCGGTCATACCCAATAACAAGCCAAACAAACACCAACAAATATTTATTTGTTGATTAGATCAAAACAAATACATATAAACACCAATTTAGAAACCGGGTTTTCTAAATCATTGCTTTTGCAAATGAACAAGTTTATATATATATATATATATTTGTTCATATGGGATTATTTGTTCATTTTAAATTAGTTAAACAATGACAAATAATAGTGTGTGTGTTAGTCATATAAAATTAAAATGGTTTAATTTTACATTATAAGGATGCAAGAGTATGTATTTTTTTTTTAAATTTTGAAACATGATGGGGTCCAAAGGGAGCCAAAATTGGCCGCCCCTTGGTCTTGGATATCCCCCTTTTTTGGTTCCAAGGCCATGCAATAACTCCTCACAAGAACTCTCTTGCATACTCTTGATTCTTACACACACACAAGACAAGTTCTCTCTCTCTTTTCTTACTCAAGTATCTCGGTTTTGAGCAAAGGAATCCGAAATTTTCAGCTCAGCAAAGAAGTGTTCTTGGCTGAAAAGATTCAACAAGAGGGAGCTCTTCAAGTTGGTGTTGCAAGCCCTAGCAAAGGAAGGTGTTTGTACAAGCTTGGGGTATCACTCCTTGAGGTTTTCTGGTTGAAAACTCAGCCACAAAGTCACCTTTCACAGCTCTCATCTTTGGGTTTTAGGAAGCTACAAGGTTGTATATCTTCTAAGTATCATATGTCTTTGTTGTATGCATTTTTATAATGATCCATGGTTTGGGGTTCTTTATTAAATGGGTTTAATAATCATCTATTAACATGTTTTAAAATATAAATCCGCTGCGTTTTTCATATAACACAAGAGAATATGAACTTTGATAAACATGTTAAATACCCTACAATTATCTGTATGTATGTATGATGTATTATCACATGTAATAGAAAAGAATAGTTTTAAATGAAGGAAAAGTATTTTATTATTTAACTAGAACTCACTCAGCAACACTGACTTTTATGCATTTTCCAGTTGGCAGGTGAGCATTGCTGAGGATGGCACGGAGCAGCTACTTGGCATGTTGAATGACATTATTTTGTTAATGTTTTTGCATTATAATGCGAACGAATGACGTTTTGAAATGAACGCTTGTATTAACTTGAAAAAGCATTTGTAATGATATGAAAATTTATTTCTTTACACTTCCGCTGCAATGTTTTATGAATGATAAATGTAAAGTATGTTTATCTGTGACGATTTACTAGCTGTGAGTGTCCCGAGAACGGGGCCTTACAAGAAGTTAAGACTTAAGCTTAGAACATGATAGACGGTGATTAGGAACTGAGATCTGATGTTTAAGGCTCATATGTTTAAGTTTTAGAATCTTCCTAAGTAAGCCAATGCGGATGGGTAATGGGAAGAAATGCAGATGAACAGTTAATGCGGATGAGTATAACTATTAAGTAAGCCAATACGGATGGGTAATGGGAAGAAATGCAGATGAACAGTTAATGTGGATAAGTATTAGCTATTAAGTAAGCCAATGCGGATGGGTAATGGGAAGAAATGCAGATGAACGGTTAATGCGGATGAGTATTAACTATTAAGTAAGCCAATGCGGATGGTAATGGGAAGAAATCTGGATGAACAGTTAATGCGGATGAGTATTAACTATTAAGTAAGCCAATTCGGATGGGTAATGGGAAGAAATTGTAAGGCCCCGTTCCCGGGACGCTTACAGTTGGTTTCTCATCGCACATAAAACATATATTTACGTTTGTCTTACAAAAAGGTTGCAGCGGAAACATTCAATAATGACATCACGTTTCATTATAAAAACTTTTGCCAAATAAACATCGTCAATCAATTACAAAATACATTGTTGCATTATATCACAAAAGCATTAAATAAATGGATGCCATCCAAAAGAGCTGAGTAGCCACCTCGTGCCATCCTCAGCAACCATTACCTGCCAACTGCAAACACATCAAAGTCAGCGTTGCTGAGTGAATTCTAGTTTTATAAATAAAACATACTTTACTTTCATTAAAACCGTTCGTTACTTCTGCATGATCATACATCATACGTACACATAGATAGCAACATATTATCTTCCTCGTTCATTCGTTCATTCATCTTTACATCTTTTCTTGTGTATGGGATATCTTCCGTACCAATACCATATGCTACACCCCGAACTATTTAGCTACTGGGCCAAAGTCTATAAATAGACAGCTAAATATGGTGCCACAGTAGTAGGGGTAAGCGGTAGAGGTTCTATATAAATGGTCGATCACAGAGAAGGACCCCGATGTGCATCGTCTCGGGGTAGCGAACCCGCACACCGTTGGGCTAACACCTTTAATGGCGTGTCCCGATATCCAATACTTGCAAGACTTTCATTACTTTCATCGTTCAATAATGCATGCATTCATCATGTTCCACTTTTCATTATCTTCCACTTTACGTTATGTAATACTTCATTTCATTCATTATCATAACACGTAAAGCCACAGGAAAGGTACACATACATCATAATAAGGAACATCAGCATGCACAATCATCACGTCATACAGGGCAACATCGTACATACATAACATGCATCATGCATAAACATGCAACATCATCATCATGCCCAACATGCTCTCTAAGGCCTCAACCGTCAGCTTGCATGAACTTACGGGAACCCTTACGTCAAAACTTACATCTGCGCTTTCCCCCAAAAGTCAGAAGTTAAACTACACTTCACCTCAGGTGCAATAGTGCTATTCGGGCGTATGGACACCCTTCAGTCGCATGGCTTCCATGTGACTGAACATCATGCGAATGAAGCAATGCGGATGAACACTCATGTGAATAAACACCCAATCGTTCGAATGGACTAATGCGGATGGACCTCACACGAATAGGACTAATGCGGATGAGCACTTATGCCACTGGACCATCAATCGCATGACCTCCATGCCACTGGACCTTCAATCATGCGAATGGACCTCAATCGTGCGAATGGACCCCAATCGCACCCTATTCGCCTGTATGGCCTCCATTCGGTCTCCAGTCGGTCACCTAGCCCTAGCTGATGCAGAATGCAGTTCCAGCCGAACGCAAACTCCCCTTTTCGACCTCCAAACTCATCCAAACTCATTCTAAGCCCAAATTGACCATCGTAAACCTTAGGGATGCATACCACAACACCATTCAAGCACACACAAGATCACCAACAAGGCTCAAACGGATCATACACACATATACACATACACAACGGGTCAAGCATGCACACACTCAAAAAAACCAATTTCCAGCTGTTTTCCAGCCCCAAATCATTTAAAAACGTTTAAAGGAGGGGTATTAGAACTCAAACAAACGACCACAACGAGAAGGGCTTCGATTTGACTCGTTTCTCAACAATTTTGGCCACTCGAACCAACCCGAACCAACTTTTTCTTCCTCTTTTTCTCTTCTCTCTTCTTTGGCTGATTTTGGTGGGTGTGGGGAGAGGGTAAGGGTTGCCCTCTCCCTTATATACTCCCACTCACCCGACTTTCTTTCATTGGAGATTTTAGTCCCTTGACTTAGGACTTTATTTCTTTTTCTCCTTTCGTTGGCTTCAAAAGAGATAAATAACTGGGTGTTACAGAAATGCGGATGAACAGTTAATGCGGATGAGTATTAACTATTAAGTAAGCCAATGTGGATGGGTAATGGCAAGAAATGTGGATGAACAGTTAATGCAGATGAGCATTAACTATTAAGTAAGTCAATGCGGATGAGTAATGGAAGTCAATGCAGATGAGTAATGGAAGTCAATGCGGATGAGTAATGGAAGTCAATGCGGATGAGCAGTTAATGTGGATGAGCATTAACCACTAAGTAAGTCAATACGGATGAGTGAAGTCAATGCGGATGAACAAATGCAGATGAACTATAGCAAATGCGGATGAAGTAAAACAAATGCGGATGAACTATAGCAAATGCGGTTGAACAAAAGACAAATGTGGATGAACACTTAGAATGTTTTCTGACTCTCTGGGAAAAAGTGAAATTTAGGCTTTGACTTGGAGGTTCTTGGGGGTTCATATAAGCTGACTTTTAGGGTCATAGATATTGTGTTGGGAATGTTATGATGTATGTATGATGCTTATGATGATGGTATGCATGATGTATGTTATGTTTGTATGGTGCCCTGTATGATGCGGTTGTATGTATATGTTATGTTCCTTGTTATTATTATTACTCTCCCCTGGCTTTATGTGGTATGTTAATGAATGTGAAGGAATTGATCTGCCCAAGATACATATTAAACTGATGTGGCTAGTGTGATATGATCCAAGTCGGGTCATACCCAATAACAAGCCAAACAAACACCAATAAGTATTATTCGTTGATAAGATCATACAAATAAATACCGACACCAATTTAGAAAATAGGCTTTCTAAAAACATTGCTTTTGTAAATGAACAACATTATATGGATAATTTGTTCATGAGAAATGTTTTGTTTTATTATTTAAGTTGGTAAGTAATATCAAACAAAAGTGTGTTATTTTATAAAATTAAAAGGGTTTTAATTTTATAAAACTATAATGCAAGAGTGTTACTTTTATAAAATTCAAATGGGAGGGAAACCCCATATGGGACCCCATTTTCGGCCAGCCCTTATGGCCTTGGGAACCTTCTTTTGTTATTGGTTAATGCAAGATTAAAGACACTTGAACACTCTCCCATCTACACATCTATTCTCTCACACACACAAGACCAAAAATTCTCTCTAACATCTCTCTAAAATCAGGTTTTAGAGCTGAAACAAGGCTGAATTTTCAGCTTTGAATCAAGTGTTCTTGGAAGAAAAATCGATTGTGCAAGAGGGTTTTCAAGTCGGTGTCACACAACCTAGCAAGTGCGTGTTTGAAGGAGCTTGTGGGTATCATCCCTTGAGGACTTCTACATTGAAGTCTTGGCCATCAAACATCATCATCTTGTCCTCCAAATCCACGGTTCTAAAGGTAGTTCATGTGGTTGATATATATATAAATGTCTTGATAGTGTGTCCTTCCATATAAAATGATCCTTGTTTTGGGTTTTGGTTTAACAAATGTATATGATACATAAACTCACGTTTTTGATATTTACTCCGCTGTGTTTTACATGTTAAATGGTTAATATGACTTTGGTAAGGTTCTACAAAACCCAACAGAATGAAATGAGGAGTGTTAGCTCAACCGTGTGCAGGTTAGCTACCCCATGAGGATGCAAATTGGGGCTTGATCCATGTGATCATGCATATGTATGGAGGTTCACACCCAATGAGGGGTTGTCATCTCAACTGTGTGCGGTGTAAATACCCCATAAGGATGCATACATGGGTTCAATATTTGTGATTGACCAGATGTGAGGGGTCCTTGTCGCTTAACCCTAGATGAATTGCTTGGTGCTCTAGAGGGGGGTTAAGCACATGACAGGACCTAGATGAAAACAAAAGATAATAAAAGTACAAATTGAACGATGATGAAGATAATAAATATTATCTATGTGTACGTACAATGTGTGATCATATTCTAAAACCTATTATGATTGAAATAAGGTAAAGAACGATTTTAAACGAAAGATAAAGTATGTTTTATTATAAAACTAGAACTCACTCAGCAATGCTAACTTTTATGTGTTTCTAGTTTGCAGGTGAGCATTGCTGAGGATGGCGCGGGGCAGCTACTTGGCATTTTGAAGGGCATTCTTTTGTTAATGTTTTTGCATTGTAATGCGAACAAATAAAAATGTGTAATGAATGTTGTATTATTTTGCAAAAGCATTTATATTGAAAAGGTTGTTTTCAAGTTTCCATTGCAACTTTCATTTCAAGTTAGTGTAATTATATGTTTTATGAGCATTGATTGGCCAGCTGTAAGCGTCCCGGGAATGGGGCCTTACAGAAACCCACAAGTTTCATAAATGACAACAATGGTCCTTACAAGAATATAACGACATTTAACTTTTGTTTATAAAAAACATGAGATGTCACAAGTTGGGAACCAATGAAATTGCTCCATCACATTCTTATGAGGCTATTAGATAAGCAAGATGTAGGACTAAAGTGCAAGAGGTTCCAACTGCTGACCCATCTTCTCATGAGTCAAAGAGTGATGCAACTTTGGAGACCATCACAAGGAAGAACCATGTAAACCAACCCTCTCTTACAGGTGATGATCAACCCTTAACCACCAAATCCAGAACAAACAGGGCTAAAGAAGCAAGAAAAACTACTAAGAAAGTGGTTGAGTCGAAGTTGAAAATTGACCCAAAGCAGAAGGGTATGTTCATTTCAGCTGGATTTCAGGTGGTAGGAAACTCTGATTCAGGAAAAGTGTGTAATACTAGCACACCTGTCCTATAAAAGGATCAGAAGTTAAAAGGAAAGACTACTTATGAAAACAAGAAAAATATGAAACATCAGTCCTCAAGTTCCCAAAAAGTTAACATTGCATGGATAATGTGTGGTCTACAAAACCACATGGCTATAGATTGTTACCTTACATGAACTTATGGGAACCCTTACATCAAAACTTAATTCGGCCCTTTCCCCCGAAAGTCAGAAGTTAAACTACACTTCACCTCGGGTGCAACAGCTCTATTCGGGCATATGGACACCCTTCAGTTGCATGGCCTCCATGCGACTGAACATCATGCGAATGAACCAATGTGGATGAACACTCATGTGAATGAACACCCAATCGTCTGAATGGACTAATGCGGATGGACCTCACGCGAATAGGACTAATGCGGATGAGCACTTATGCGATTTGACCTTCTATTGCATGACCTCCATGCGACTGGACCTTCAATCGTGCGAATGGACCTCAATCATGCAAATGGACCTCAATCGTGCGAATGGACCCCAATCACACCCTATTCGGCCGTATGGCCTCCATTCAGTCTCCAGTCGGTCGCCTAGCCCTAGCTGATGCAAAATACAGTTCTAGCCGAACGCAAACTCCCCTTTTCGACCTCCAAACTCATCTAAACTCATTCTAAGCCCAAATCGACCATCCTAAACCTTAGGGATGCATACCACAACAGCATTCAAGCACACACAAGCTCACAAACAAGGCTCAAACGGATCATACACACACATACACATACACAAACGGGTCAAACATGCACACACTCAAAAAAACCAATTTTCAGATGTTTTCCAACCCCAAATCATTCAAAAACATTTAATGGAGGGTTCCTAGAACTCACGCAAATGACCACGATGAGAAGAGCTCTGATTTGACTCGCTTCTCAACGATTTTGGCCAGTGGAAACAACCCGAACCAACTTTTCTTCCTCTTTTTCTCTTCTCTCTTCTTTGGCTGATTTTGGTGGGTGTGGGGAGAGGGTAAGGGTTGCCCTCTCCATTATATACTCCCACTCACATGACTTTCTTTCGTTGGTGATTTTGGTCCCTCGAGTTAGGACTTTATTTCTTTTTCTCCTTTCGTTGGCTTCAAAAGAGATAAATAACCGGGTGTTACAAGTCCACCCCCCTTAAATAGGTTTCGTCTGCGAAACCTGTTATTCCTCGAACAAACATGGATAATGCTATCTCATTTCTTGCTCAGTCTCCCACGTTGACTCGGATCCCTTCCTGTGCTTCCAGTGTACACGCACTAGAGGAACCACTTTTATTTCTCATCCTCTTCTCTTTTCTATCGATGATTGCCACTGGTTGTTCCAAATAATTGAGCCTTTCATCTACCTCGATATCCTCTGGTGGAACAATCATGTCTTCATCTGCCAAGCACTTCCTTTGATGAGATACATGGAATGTCGGGTGGATTCCACTTAGCTCATTTGGTAACTCCAATCTATAGGCCACCTCTCCTACTCGAGCAATGATTCGGAAAGGGCCTACATACCTTGGGCTCAACTTGCCCCGCTTTCTAAATCGAATAATACCCATCCAAGGTGAGACCTTCAACATAACCCGGTCACCCACCTAGTACTCAATCGGTCTGCGTCACTTATCAGCATATGACTTCTGTCTATCTTTGGCTGCCTTCATGAAGGCTTTGATCTTTTCGAGCTTCTTAGTCGTAGCTTCGATTACCTCAATGCTTCCCAACTCCTTCTGACCAATATCACCCTAACAAACGGGTGTTCTGCATCTCCTACCGTATAGCATCTCATATGGTGGCATACCAATGCTGGCATGATAGCTGTTGTTGTATGAGAATTCGGCTAGCGGTAGGTGGTCATCCCAACTTCCCCCAAAATCAATCACACATGCCCGAAGCATGTCTTCCAATGTCTGAATGGTCTTTTCTGACTGACCATCAGTTTGGGGATGATAAGCCATGCTAATATGTAACCTCATCCCCATGGTGTCATGGAATTTCTTCTAGAATTTGGATGTAAACCGGTGTCACGATCAGATACAATAGACACCGGTACACCATGACGACTTACGATTTCCTTGATGAACAGGTCAACCAACCTGTCAGATGAGTATGTCTAGTGGATCGGTAGGAAGTGAGCACTCTTCGTCAGACGTTCCACAATCACCCATATTGCATCATACCCTTTCGGAGTACGCGGTAACTTCATCATGAAATCCATGGTGATGTGCTCCTACTTCCATTCCTGTATATCCAACGGTTGGATCTTCCCATACGGCTTTTGATGCTCAGCCTTCACCTGTAGACAAGTAAGGCACTTACTCACATACTCCACCACGTCGCGTTTCGTACCCGGCCACCAATAATCCTTCTTCATATCTTGGTACATCTTCGTGGCACCGGGGTGAATAGAGTATCGAGTCTTGTGAGCTTCATCCATGATCTTCACCCGTAGATCCCCAAAACAAGGAATCCACACCTGTTCAAATCGGGTTTTAACACCAAGTGTGTTTTCACCCAATTCCCCAATCAGACCTCTCATTCTTTCAGAGTTAAGATGATCTTCTTTCCTCTCTGCATTAACACACACCCCAACCGCGAATAAGAAGCATCAGAATAAACCGCCAGATCTTCGCTTCCATCGTGTAATAACAGAACAGGAGCTTGAGTCAATCTTGCCTTCAATTATTTGAATGCCTTCTCTTGAGCTTGACCCCATACAAACTTCACATCTTTTCGGGTCAACTTGGTTAGTGGAGAAGCAATCTTAGAAAAGTCTTGGATAAACCTTCTATAATATCCTGCCAAAACCCAAGAAGCTACGAATCTCGGATGACGTCCTAGGAGACTTCCATTGCATCACTGCCTCCACCTTTGCCGAGTCCACCATAATCCCATCGAGATTTACCACATGACCCAAGAACTGAACTTCGTGCAACCAGAACGTGCACTTGGAGAATTTTGCATACAACTTCTCCCTCCTCAACATCTCTAGAACCTCCCGAATGTGACCTGCATGCTTAATCTCACTCTTCGAATAAATCAAGATATCATCAATAAACACAATGGTTGATTTATCCAACATAGGCCGACTCACACAGTTCATCAGATCCATAAACGCCACTGGCGCATTGTTCAAACCAAAAGACATAACAAGAAACTTGTAGTGATCATAGCGCATGCGAAAAGCTGTTTTAGGGATATCCTGCTCCTTCACCTTCATCTGATGGTAACTAGATCGAAGATCTATCCTTGAAACCAATTGGAACCTTGAATCTTATCGAACACATCATCTATTCTTGGTAAGGGGTACCGATTCTTCACCGTTAACTTGTTCAGCTCTTGTAGTCAATGCACATCCTCATGCTACCATCTTCTTCTTCACATACAGGACCGGAGCACCCCAAGGAGAGATAATCGGTCTGATGAACCCCTTATCCAGCATCTCTTGCAACTGCTCCATCAACTCCTTCATCTCAGTCGGAGCCAACCGATACGGTGCCTTAGCAACAGGTTGGGCACCCGGTATCAGATCAATCTGAAACTCAATCTCTCTATCAGGTGCCACTACTGATAAGTCTTCCAGGAATACGTATGGAAAGTCACACACACCGGTACATCAGACAGTTGTGGTGTTGGCGTATCCGCATCCTTTACATAGGCCAGGTAGGCACTACATCCACGCCTCATACACTTTCTCGCCACCGCCATCGAAATCACCTTCGAATCGTAGTAACTCGATCACCATAAACCGTCACTGAACTACTACAGGATCGTTGAAGGGTGATGAGTTACAACACAACAACACAAAGAGGAGATTAACTAAACTTAATCGAATAGTATGACTGGATTAACCAAAGTAAGACACTAAGAACACAAGTAATGTAAGAGACAGAACACAAAGAACACAAGTATATGGTTTTCAAGAATGCAGTATATTGCTTTCTCTATGTTCTATTACAAGTATTTCAAAGAATAATTCAAAGATACAAGAACATGAGATACTTATACTACATCCTATAGCTGGCTATACTTTGAAATCCAGCTGGATACAACTGACTAAACAAAAAACAAAATCAATTGTAGAGTCAAAACGCAGATTGCCTTTTTACTAGTGACTATGACATGCCATAGCTCACATCTTTATCTATTACAAAAAGGATAAAGTACATGAAATAGAAAGTTACAGACTCAAGACCTTAATGTACAGTTATTAAAAGCATGGACCTTTTAACCAACTCATGTAAGTTGGTGACCTTACAGAGGTGCAGCGGAAAGGTGTCGAGCTTTATGGAAAAGTACATCAGATAAAGCATGTGTTAAAATTCTTCGGAAGAAATATATCTTCATGAGTTGAAGCTTCGGAAGACTTCATATCTGGCTTCGGAAGATATTGGTATTGGCTTCAGAAGATTTCGCACTTAGAATATTTCTGTTGCATGTGTGAAACTTCCTAAGTATTCTTCTTTATAGTACTTGTGCAACATGCATGATAGACAATGGATGTTTAGCTTGCATCAGCCTTTTCATTAATCTCTACAAACTCCCCCTAGACTGATGCTACCAAAAGACTTAGTAGACTTCAGATATCAACAGTGCTCATTAGAATGATCAGCAATCCTTTCTTCATAAGATGATCAGGAATCTTCAGACTGTCAAAATGTCTTCTCATATCAAAGAGGTCATGCAAAGGCAACTGAAACATATCTTTCCATGTGTAAATGTCTTCAGTGCCTTCATATCTAATGACATGCCATCTTTCTGGATTTGTGGTGTATGTCCAAGACAAGATGGGTCTTCCTTGTGCTAGAGGAGCTGTTTGAATTGGAGTTGATGTAGCATCGTCTGGCTGCACAACCTCAAGATGTTTTGACTCATCTTGGGGTTTAGAAGAGGGTGCAGTCTTCTTCTTCTTTGGCTTTGGTTTAGAATCCATCCTGTTCTTTCTCTTTGTAGATTTTAACTGAGAAGACTGGCCTGCATTACGAGATTGATCTTCAATGTCTTTCTTAGTTGGGATTTCCTCTCTCTTAGGCTCAGAAGAAGAGGGAGGTTGACCCAGCTGTGGATTAGAAGATGAAGTTTGCTGAGTTTCAGCAGGAAGTCCAGGTTGTGTTGTCTTTGGTTGTTCAACCTTAACCTCCACTTCAGGTGGGGCTTGACTTGGAGTGGAGTGTAAGTCAATGAGCTCTCCACTTTTGATCTTTTGCTTGATCACCCTAATATGCTCATCCATAGTGGATAGAGACATGGGGCCAAGTCTCCTTCCAGAGAATCCATATAGCTTCAAGAAGCTCATCATCCTCTGTCTGTCAACATAGTCACCTTGAGCAATGAGCTCTAACATTTTTAGGATTGGGGTTGTTTCTACCCCAGAGAAGCCAACAGTGGGCTTTCTTAGTATTTTAAAGATGTCAGGCTTCATCTGTCCCATTTTAAGAATGTTACCTGTTTCCCTTAACTGTGAGCCCAGTTCACAGTTAAGAATGTACTGGACATATCTAGGAAACATGTAATATTCTAAGGAGTCTAAATTAGCAAGTAAATTAGTATAAACAAACTGAGAATACCTGAATTTGACCCCCTGAACCATTCCATGGATTATGAAGGAGAGATCCTCAGGAATCTGGTCCCATCCACCATGCTTGTTTGATAAGCTGTGGATGACCACATGGAGCAGGAATCTCCAATGGGATGAGACCTTCCCTTTCCTAAAGGTCTTTACAGAGAAATCTCCCTCATATCCCATCTGCTCAAAGGAATGATTGACAGCTTCCTTAGGGAAGAACACCTCACCTTCTTCATCATCCAGCTGAAGATGCCTGTTGATGATGGCCGGAGTGATGAAGATTGTTCTTTCCTGCACTCTGGCAGACAGTGCCTTCTCCCCGTCCATAATTACCTCTTGGCAGGTCTTCTTGAAATCAAGCAGTTGATCCTCATAGAGAGGGGGATCAATGGTTAGGGAGGTGAAGTAGTTAGACAGAGCTAAAAATCGACAAACCTCTGAGAAATGAGGATCTTTCTCAGAGCTTAACAGAGCAACCTGATTATGTTGTCTGTGTAGCTGCATGGTAAAGTTGGGATCATTTTTGTGAGCAAGGTTGGCCATGTTGAGGTAGCTTAAAGATGAAGAAAGAAGGAAGAAAGAAATTTCCGAGAGAAATTTGGGTTTTTAGGTTTGGAGGAAGAACAGATGATAGAAAGAGGGGGAAACCATTGGCTTTATATGTGAGAGGGATTTCAGATAAAGTTTAATGAAAGTGGATAAACTTTGAAATCCGGATGTCGGTTCCACCTCTGAAAAAATAGTTTACTTTTGCTCAAAAAGTAGTTTTCTTGGAAGTCAAAAAGCTTCCGAAGGTTCATTATCTTCGGAAGTTTTAATTAAAAAGCTTCGGAAGGTAAAATGACTTCGGAAGAATTTTCTGAGAGTTTTGAGATTTTTGCTTCGAAAGAGAAATTAAAACTTGAGTACTTTGTATATAAAACAACAAAGCTTCTAAGAGTTAATTTTGCTTCGGAAGTAAATGGTCCTTCAAAATAAGTAATTGTCTGAGACAAGTATTTAAGCTTTGGAAGATAGATCTGAGAACTCTTTCGAAGGTAAAATTTTTCCAGACAGTTATTTATTTTGAAGGCATGATTTGCTTCCGAAGTTAAAAGCATAACTTCCGAAGTATCAAGAATTTTCAAAAATCTAAGGAAAGTCTTCAAAAAGAAATTTTCATCCAAAGAAAACATGAGCTTATGAAAGTGATGAACTAGACAACTTAGGACACACATATTTTAAGAAATAATAAGAATTAGTTTTAAGAAAAACCTATTCAAAGTTAATCTCCCAATAGCTGATATAAGACATTTAAATCTCTGTTCATCAAAAGCCTTTGTAAACAGATCAACATATTATTCATATGTGTGAACATTGACTAGTTTAATTAACCCCTTTTGATAGTTATCTCTTATTAAATGATACCTGATATTGATGTGCTTTGTCCTTGAGTGCTGCACAAGGTTCTCTGTGATTGAGATAGCACTATTGTTGTCTATGTGAATGGGAGTCTCCTTGAAGTTTAACCCATAGTCCAACATCTGATTTTGAATCAAAAGCACTTGTGCATAGCAGCTTGCAGCAACAATGTATTCAGCTTTGGCAGTTGATGCAGAGACACAGGATTGTTTCTTGCATTGCCATAAGACAACCCTCCCACCAAGGAATTCGCATCCCGCAGATGTAGACTTTGTAGTCATGTTGCAACCACCATAATCATTATCTGTATAGGCATACAGATTGAAGTCAGGATTCTTAGGGTACCATAAACCAAGTGTTGATGCACCTTTGAGGTATCTTAGAATCCTTTTGACAGTGATGAGGTGAGACATCTTAGGGTTAGCTTGATATCTTGCACAGATGCATATAGCAAACATGATATCAGGCTTGCTAGCAGTAAGATACATAAGAGACCCAATCATAGTCCTGTATAAGTGCTCATCTACACACTCCCCCTCAAGATCAGGTCCAAGGGAGTGGTTTCTAGCTATGGGTGTCTTAGCAATCTTACAATCAGTCATGTTGAATATCTTAAGTACGTCCTGAACATACTTTGACTGACTTATGAAGATGCCATCTTCAACTTGTTTCACTTGAATTCCTAGAAAGAAATTGAGTTCCCCCATGGCACTCATTTCAAATATGTCTTTCATTAGCTTCTCAAAGTCTTTGCAGAGCTTTGGATTAGTTGAACCAAAGATGATGTCATCCACATACACTTGAACTAGCAATATGTCATTTCCTTGTCCTTTGATGAAGAGAGTTCCATCTATAGTACCTCTCCTGTATCCATGTTTAAAAAGATACTCAGATAGTGTCTTATACTATTTCTTGGGTGCCTGATGCAGCCCATAGAGAGCTTTGTCAAGCTTGCACACATAATCAGGATGATCAGGGTCTACAAAACTAGGTGGCTGTTTGACATATACCTCTTCATCAATCACTCCATACAAAAAGGCACACTTCACATCAAGCTGAAAGACCTTCAAGTTCTTGGATGCAGCAAATGCCAGGAATATCCTAAAAACTTCTAATCTTGCTACTTGAGCAAAGACATCAGTGTAATCAATCCCTTCTTCTTGTGTGTATCCTTGAACAACCAGTCTAGCTTTGTTCTTGAGGATGATGCCTCAATCATCTTTCTTGTTCCTAAACACCCATTTGGTTCCAATGGTAGTCTTCCCATAGGAAGAGGACAAAGGTTCCAAACTTTTTGCCTTTTGAATTGAAGTAGCTCTTGTTGCATAGCTTCAACCCAACTTCCATCCTTTAGAGCCTCATCAACTTTCTTTGGCTCTATCTGATATAATAAACAAGAGTGAAGACAAACATTTGCTTTATGGGTTTGTCCTCTTGTTCTTACCCTTAAGACAACATCTCCAATGATGTTTATGGTTGGGTGAGACTTGTGGATCCTAAGCTGAGGGATCACAACAACTTACTGAGAAAGATCTAAATTAGAGAAATTAGATCTGGCATAGATGTTTCTCTCATCACATCAGCACACTTTTCAAGAGAGACTTGATCCAAGTAGTGTGTGACATCATTTATGTTCTCATCTATGGTGTGGTTAGTGGCATCAAGAAATTCTTGGTCACTGTTACCACAACCATTGTTGTCTTCTACAATTGAGGTGTTCTTATCTACTTGTGGAGCCTCTGAGTAGGAATTTGAAGGCATCCTAGATGTATCAGCTGAGTTTGTCATTGTAGTGCTGATAGAAACCTCATTTGCAGAAGTAGTTCCAACTGGAGCTGAAGATGTATGACTTGAAGGTCTTCTTTGCTCAAATCTTGGATCAGAATCACCTGTATTTAAATTTTCTACAGATCCTGAAACATTCTCATCAGATTTGTTAAAACAGTTGGTAAGTAAATCAAGATCAAATAACCAATCCGGACCAGAACCAGCAACACAGGGTGTGTGTTCATTGAAAGTCACATTAGCTGACTCCTCAACAACTCTAGTTCTGAGATTGTATACTCTGTAAGCCTTAGCTTGTGAAGAGTATCCAATAAAGTGTCCATCATCTGATTTCTCAGCAAACTTGGCAATTTGATCTTTGGTATTCAAGATGGTGCAAGGACAACCAAATGACCTGAGAAAACCAATGAAATGTTTCCTCTTGTGCCAAAGTTCATAAGAAGTCTTGCCATGAGTCTTAACTACTAAAACGCTATTCTGCACATACCAGGCAGTGTTGACTGCCTCTGCCCAGAAGGTGATGGGCAGCTTAGAGTCAGACAGCATGGTTCTTGCAGCTTCAATCAATGTCCTATTTCTCCTCTTAGCAACACCATTCTGTTGAGTAGTCCTGGGAGCACTGTATTGTCTTGTAACACCCTTTCCATCACAGAATGTATCAAGGATTTGGTTCTTAAATTCAGTTCCTTGATCACATCTTATGATCTTGACCTTGTGATCAAATTGATTTTCAATCTTCCTCAAAATCTCAGAGTCTCATCCTTAGCTCTAAGGAAGAAAACCCAAGTGAATCTTGTACAATCATCTGTGATCACTAAACAGTAAGAGGTCCTTCCTAAACTCATTACACTGGTAGGGTCAAAGAGATCCATATGTAACAAGTGTAGGGGTGTAGTGATGGAGTTCGTTTCCTTAGGCCTGTGACATACCTTATGTTGCTTCCCTTTCAGGCATGCAACACAATAATCATCACTTGTAAATTCTTTCTTTGGTATTCCAGTTAACAAATCATTCTTAATCAATTTTTTCATGTTTTTAAAGTTTACATGGCACATTGTTTTATGCCATAGGAAAGACTCATCACTGTTGGCTTTAGACAGAAAGCATAAAACTTCTCCAGAAGGAGATGTTTCTTGCAAATCCATCTTGTACATGTTCCCTTTCCTGGGGCTCTAAGTAGGATATGCTCATCAAGAATGACCACACCAGGCTTGAGAACAATGCATTCATGCTCAGTAAAGAGCATGTTATGACTCTGATCACATAATTGAGATACACTCAGAAGATTGTACCCAAGCTCTTTGACAAAGTTTACCTTATCAATGCTGAGCTTACCATTTGTGACCTTCCCCTTCCAGAAATGTAACCACCTTCATCTCCTCCAAAGGCAACTGGTCCTCTATCAATTCTTTCAAAGTTCTGGAGTAGTGACCTATTGCTTGTCATGTGCCTGGAACAACCACTATCAATGATCCAGACATTTTTGTTTGTCTTCACCTGTCCCTGCACAAAGAAAGTGATTAGTTACATTTGGAAACCTAATCCTTGCTTGTCTTGGGCTCATTAATAGAAGGTAATTCAATAGTAATAGATCCTATGGTTGTGCTGAGAGGATCTTGAGCTGTTGTTGATGGAGAATTCTCAGTCACTTGGTCTTTCTTAGACTTCCACACCACCTTTGGAGTCTTGGACTTGACCTTCAAAACTTTGGAAGCTTTTGGAACTTTGGAAGTTTTGATGACTGAACCTTCAAAAGATTCTGCAGACACTGTAGCAGACTTCAGTGCTTCGGAATAAATCCTTTCTTCCGAGACCAACTTTTCTTCCGAGGGTAATTTTCCACTTCCCTTCTTCTTAGACTTGGAGCTTCCGAAGGAAACTGGTTTTCCTTCCGAAGCTTGAATCTTCTTAGAACTCTTTGAAGTCTTTGTACTGGTCCTATGGATAGTACCTTTAGGATTGTATGGAAAATCCTTAGCAATGTGAGAGGTACTTTCACACATGACACACACCATTTTCTTCTTCATAAGAGTCTTTTGCAGGGAACGAGACTTTCTTTGGTCACATCCCTTCTCCACCTTCATCTTTGCAGATGCTGAGACAGTTCCTTTAGGCTGGGTACTGTTCTTGGAGTTTGATGGTCCAGGCTGTGCAGCAGTGGTACACAGCAGATCAGTCTTCTTCTTGTTACTGAGATGAGTTGAACAAGAACCAGAACTCTTAGGAGAAGAGTTTTGGTTGATGTCTTAAGTCCCTACCACTTTAAACCCTGCAGAGATGAAAACTTGTTTCTGCTTAGAGTCAAAAGTAGCCTTGATCTCTTGAGCCTTCCTTGCCTTTCTTTTGCTCGTTCTAATCAAGTTCTTTCTCATGGACTTGGTCCTCATAGGGATAATGTCCCTCTTAGAATCCTCCTCTTCACTCTTTTTAGAGGAATTCTTCACAATCTCTTCTTCATCCTCTTCACATATAGGATCTATGAGAGGAAGCTCATCTTACCAAGTTCCACACCTAGGAGATCTTATAGACAAGATTGTGTGTGGATGAGCTATCTCATTGGATCCTAGTCCCTGCCTATTTTGATAGCACACCTTGTTGTGCAGGGATGAGGATATCATGTTCTTGAAGGTCTTTTCTTCAAGAACACTCTTTTCTACCCCGCCTTTGCTGATCACAAGCTCAGCCTGGCACTCAATTAACTTGGTTACGAGTGTTGGATTTTGTAGACCTTACCAAAGTAATATTAACCATTTATTATGTAAAACGCAGCGGAGTTTAGGTCGAAAACGTGAGTTTATGTATCATATACACTTGTTAAAACAAAATCCAAGACAAAGATCTATTTATATGGAAGAGCATACTATCAAAAACCACTCAAGAACACATTTACTACCTTAGAAACGTGGAGAATGATGCAGGAAGATGATGATGTTGAAAGCTAAGACTTCAATGTAGAAGCCCTCAAGAGATGATACCCACAAGCCCTTGATAACACCTTACTTGCTAGGTTGTAGAACACCAACTTCCTTTACTTCTTGTGGATCCGAATCAACACAAGCAAGGCTGAATTTTCAGCTCACAAAGACTGATTTTCAGCCAAGAGAAGCCCTCTTGTTCAGCCCTAAAACTGATTTTAAGAGAGGATAGAGAGAAAAATTCTTCTTTTGCATGTAAGAGAGAGAGTGTGAGATTGGAGAGTCTTGATGATTTGAAGTCTTGCACTTTACAAGACAAAGTGGGTAGGGACACCAAGGCCAAAGGGGGGCCGAATTTTCCCATCCAAAAATGGGTTTCCCTCCCATTTCCATTTTATAAAAGTTACACTCTTGCCCTCTTGTTTTATAAAATTAAAACCCTTTTAATTTTATAACACTAACACTCTATTATTTGTCATTGTTTAACTAGCTTAAATAACTAAAACAAATAATTTCTCATGAACAAATTATCCACATAATGTTGTTCATTTACAAAAGCAGTGATTTAGAAAACCTATTTTCTAAATTGGTGTCAATATTTATTTGTTTGATCTTATCAACGAATAAATATTTATTGGTGTTTATTTGGCTTGTTATTGGGTATGACCTGACTTGGATCATATCACACTAGCCACATCAATTTAATATGTATCTTGGGCATACTAAATCCTTCAATCTCCCACTTGCACAAGATTCATAGAAGATTGATGCAAGCAGCAAATGACGCCTAGCAAGGTTTGCTACCCCTAATGTATATGACTAAGTGCCATTCAATAACATCATCCTTTTCAAGTACCTTACTTGAATATGATTTAGGTGAGTCAATCATTTATCCTTTTGTTACAGATGTCATGTTAAATCCCAGAGACACAGAATTGTCATTCTCCAATGATTTAGCTTTAACAGGCCTTAGACATCTAACTCTGAACGAACAAGAGGAACAAATTCCATCTTGACTACATACGTCTCTCACAATTATCTTATATCATACCTGAACCTAGCCTTATGTACTGCTAATGTTTCAGAATAGCAAAGCACTATGTCAAAGTACGATACTTGGTGAATATCAAGACCCAATATGTATCTCAGGTCTGAGGATACAATGATATTCGCCTTTACTCATTATTTCTTATGACTAATCATAAAGATTCCATGCAGAAATAATAGAGAGTGGGTCAGTCCTATATCTATATCCCTTAGATATCAATGAATCTTGGTAGCAACCTTTTGTTCTATATTCATACTTTATGAATATCAACCAATCCAAGTTCATTATAGTCTTACATTCATAGTTGTTCCCATAAGTATGATCGACTACGGACGTTTAGAATAACTTACTTATTCACGGATTTAAACATGCTAAAATAGAAGAACAAATGAAGATTATAACCATATAATTAAGTCAAATAACATAAGTTCCAATATCAAAACACAAAATTTGTTCAAGTCCAATCACTAGAATATCGAAGTCCTAAGGCACAAGAATGAATTTCATGCTTTGACCTATCCAGGAGCTTCATGAATGGATCAGCAATGTTTTGATCGGTGTGAACTTTGCGAATACATATCTTTCCCTTTTCAACTTAATCCCTTATGTAGTTGAATCTCCGTTCAATGTGCCGAGTCTTTTGATGTGCACGAGGTTCCTTGATTTGAGCAATCGTGCCCTCGTTATCACAAAAGATCTCTAGGGGGTCTTGAATGGTAGCAACAACCCCTCGATCAGCAATGAACTTCCTAAGCCACGTAGCTTCTTGAGCTGCCAATGAAGCGGCGATGTATTCTGATTCTATTGTAGATAGTGCCACTACATCTTGCTTTGAGCTCTTCCAAGATACCAATCCTCTATTCATAATGAAGACATATCCCGACTGTGATCGAGAATCATCTCAATCAGTTTGGAAACTCGCATTTGTGTATCCCTTTACAACGATTTCCTCCTCACCAGATCCATATATTAAGAACATATCCTTAGTATTTCTAAGGTATTTCAAAATACTCTTAACAGCCATCCAATGACTATTACTAGGATTCTGTTGATATCTACTTGTCATGCTTAGAGCACATGACACGTCTGGCCTAGTACATATCATTGCATACATGATGGATCCTATAGCAGATGCATATGGGACTCCATTCATTCTTTCTTGTTCAACCTTTGAACTAGGGCATTGAGATGAGCTCAACATAGTCCCCTTTTGAATGGGTACCAAACCTTTCTTAGAATTCTCCATCTTGAACCTTTTCAAGATCTTTTCAATGTATGCACTTTGGTATAAACCTATCAACCGTCTTGATCTATCTCTATAGATCTTTATTCCCAAGATATAGGCGGCTTCACCAAGATCCTTAATGGAAAAACAGCTTCCAAGCCAGGCTTTTACACCTTCCAAGGTTGGAATGTCATTTCCAAATAGTAAAATGTCATCGACATATAATAGAAGGAAAGTAACAGTGCTCCCACTAGCTTTCTTATATACACAAGCTTCATCAGCGTTTTTGATGAACCCAATTTTATTTATTTCATCATCAAAACGGTGATTCCAACTTCTCGACGCTTGTTTCAATCCATAAATTGACTTCTTTAACTTGCATACCTTGTTAGGATGTTCTGGATCGATAAAACCTTCAGGCTGTTCCATATGGACATCTTCCTCAAGATATCCATTAAGGAAGGCGGTTTTGACATCCATTTGCCAAATCTCATAGTCATAATATGCTGCTATGGTAAATAATATCCTGACAGACTTTAGCATTGCCACAGGTGAAAAAGTTTCATCATAATCAACCCCTTGAGTTTGAGTGAAACCTTTGCTACAAGTCTAGCTTTATAAGTATCCAAGTTTCCATGCATATCGGTTTTCTTCTTGAAAACCCACTTACTTCCAACTACCTTGGACTTCAAAGGTGGTGTAACCAATTCCCAAACTTGGTTATGATACATGGATTGCATCTTAATGTTCATGGCTTCTTGCCATTTGTCAAAATCAGGTTTTGACATTGCATCACGGTATGTGGTTGGTTCATCCGAATCTACCACATAGCATCCATCCATGAAAAATCCATATCTCTCAGGAGGAACACTAGTTCTACCAGATTTGCGAACGTTTTGTGTATCTTGATCATCCATATGATCATTCTCAACATCCTCATGTTGATTGCTAGTATCAACCAAATGTGTATCGTCTTGTGAATCTTGAGCCTCTTCAAGTTCCACTGTTCTTCCACTAGTTTCTTCTTAAAGGAACTTAGTTTCCAAGAACTCTGCCATTCGAGCAATAAACACTTTCTGTTCTGTTGGATCATAGAAATAATATCTAATACAATCTCTAGGATATCCAATGAATATACACTTTGTGGATCGGGCTTCCAGTTTTTTTTGAGTGTATTGCTTGGGATAAGCCTCACACCCTCAAACTTTTAAATATGATAATGATGGAACCCTTCCATGCCATACTTCAAAAGGTGTCCTTTCCACTTTCTTGGTTGGGGCCATATTTAAAATACGGGCCGCGGAGAGTAATGCGAAACCCCAAAATGATAGAGGTAGTGTACTTCTGGCCATCATAGATCGAACCATATTCAATAGAGTCCGATTCCTCCTCTCAGACACACCATTATGTTGTGGTGTTCTAGGTGGAGTAAGTTGTGAGACAATCCCACAACTTCTAAGATACTCTTGAAATTCACTACTTAGGTATTCACCTCCTCTATCTGTACGAAGAATCTTGACCGTTTTGTTGAGTTGATTCTCAACTTCATTTTTGAAGATTTTGAACATTTCAAAAGATTCATGTTTGTGTCTTAACAAGTACACATACCCATAGCGACTATGGTCATCGGTAAAGGTAATGAAGTATATTTCACCATTCCTAGTTATTGGTTTAAGAGGTCCACATACATCTGAATCTATGATGCCTAATAAATCATTTGCCCTTTCATTAGTCCCACTAAAAGGGGCCTTTGTCATTTTACCTTGTAAACAAGACTCGCATACATCAAATGAATCATTTTCATTAGTTTTCAAAAGACCATTCTTTTGAAGTTTTTGCATACGATTCTTGTTTATGTGACCAAGGTGACAATACCAAAGATAGGAATTACTCAAATCTAATTTGAGCCTTTTGGTGGTTGCTTGGTACATTGAGCTATCATATGTTATGTTATCATGAACCAATTCATAAATAACATTACAAGGTATAGCCTTAAAATAAAACACATGATTTAAAGAAACATGAATATCATTGTCAACAAACTTGAAATCATAATCAGATTGTCTTAGACGGGAAACATAAATAATGTTCCTAGTCAAACTAGGAGCATACAAAACATTCTTTAAAATAACTTCCAAACCACTTGGAAGCTTCAAAATGTAGTCCCCTTGGGCTTCTACGTGAACCTTTGCAGCATTGCCCATAAAGAGACTAATTTCCCCTTTTGCATAATGCTCACTTCTTTTGAGCCCCTATAACAAATTGCAAATATGAGTTCCACATCCGGTATCCAATACCCATGTGTTAGAAGAAATAATATTTAGCTCAACATGTATCATAAAGATTGTACCTGAGGTTTTCCCCGCATCCTTCTTTGATCTCAACTCTTTGAGATAGACCGGACGATTGGGTTTCCAATGGCTACCTCACCACACTCAAAACACGGGTCTTCATGAGCAACCTTTTGCTTCTTTTCTTTCAGTTTGGGCGGTTCAACTTTAGCTTTACCCTTACCCTTTCCCTTGACGTACCCCTTCCCTTTGGGAACACTTGCCCTAGGGTTGGGGAGGATCCTTTTCTACTACCTCCTTCATTGATCGTAAGGACCGGTAGAACCTTTCTACCCATGCCTGCCTCGACCGTTTTGAGCATTGAATGAAGCTCACCAATGCTCTTGTCCCATCCATACATGTTATAGTTCATAACAAAGCTATGGAACTTCTTGGATAAGGAGTTGAGGATCAAATCTATTGCTAACTCGTTGGACACACGAAGTTAAGCCTTTCAAGGTGAACAATGTGGCACTTCATCTTAAGGACGTAAGATGATACCGATTGGGGTCTCGTCCATCCAACATGCATGGAGTGCTCGAACCGTTTCAAAGCGCTCCACCCTTGATTGTTGTTGGAACATTTCCTTCAACAGGGTGATCATGTCATAGGCATTGTGGTTCTCAAAGTCCTTTTGCAAATCGGGAATCATACTCGCTAGCATGAGACATGAGACTTGCACAGAGTCCTCAGTGTACTTGACCCACTCGGCAAAGGCCTCTACGTTATTCTTATCAGGTTGATCGGGAATGGGATCGTCTAACACATAGGACTTCTTTTCGTGCTTGAGAACGATTCTCAAGTTTCGATAACAGTTCATGAAGTTCCCATGGTTTAGACGTTCCTTTTCAAGGATAGTCCTTAGTGATAGGTTATGGATGGTCGGGATTGAGTTGTTGTTGTTAGCCATCTACAATTTTACAAAGTTCAATTTTTAGTATTTTGATATCAAAGTATTTTAATTATTAATGCCCTTTTATGTCTCATAGACAATTAATAATTAAAATCTAGAATCCAACGTTATATTTAAATATCGGTTAGGTGACCTTTATCCCTTTATTTAAATTAACAAGGTAGTCAACGTTTGACAATTATAACCTATTACAATTTCTAGTTGTATGGGATCGGTTTAAACATCTTATGTTTTGTTTGGCATGTTTATCCCATCAACACCGTTTGTACGTCATGCTTGGTGATCCTAATGCATGATTTCCAAATCAAGTCGTCCTACGTAGACACACTTGTGATTTTACAAATAAAAGTGGTTAGGTGACCTTTATCCCACAAATATGGTAATTTCACCTCAACTTCACAAGTTTCTACATTTATGGTTAGGTGACCTTTATCCCATAAATAAGTTGCAAGTGAATTGAGTGTTGTTTAAAAGGATGGTGTTACACTTGTTTTGAAAAGGGTTTTGCAGTTCTAAAATTCTAGTTTTTAGAAAAAACCTTTTATACCATACAATTTGTATGCATTCAAATGCATGGTATTTTATGAAAAACTATTTTCATGATACCTTTAAGGATAGAACCAATTTTATGCTTGTTTTAATTTAAGTTGTTTACAAGTTTAACTATTTTCAATTAAAATGTTAAACTCAACCAAAACAACCAAACATAAAATATAAGTGCATAACCATAGCCAACTATTTTGACCACACTTGCTTGCCATAACAATTGTGTCAAGAGGTCATCTCTAGGGTAAAAAAATTTGACACAATGTTGTGTTGATGAACTCCCACTTGAACTTGCATCCAAATGCTTCAAGTATTCCTTTTGTGTTGTGATTCCACCACCATCTTTAGGCACCTTCTTGTCTTACAATCAGCCCCAAAATGCTTATTACATAGAAAAAAACTTAATACATTTTTCTAGGAAAATAAAGTGCAAACTAATCTATTTATTACATACGAAATGAAACAAATAAATTACATAGCCTTTATTACAACCAATGAAATCACAACCACAAACATCAAACACAAGGTCATGGATAGGTTTTATGCACTAAAACACATCCAAATATGTATACAAAATTCGTGAATGGCAGCCCCTTTTGAACCCAAATTCTCGGCCAAAACAAACCAAGAACAAGTGGGTTTTTGTCCAAACAAAAAAACTATCTCATGATTTTAATTTTTCAAGATCCTTACATGCATATAAAAGTAATATCTTGAAAAACAAAGGGACATCCATGTGTGAAATTTCCAGCCCACTTTTTATTAAAAAAAGGACCCGAAAATTTGAATTTTTGAAGCATGTATCCATATAACCGGCTCTTGATGCCATTGTTGGATTTTGTAGACCCTTACCAAAGTCATATTAACCATTTATTATGTAAAATGCAGCGGAGTTTAGGTAAAAAGCGTGAGTTTATGTATCATATACACTTGTTAAAACAAAACCCAAGACAAGGATCTATTTATATTGAAGAGCATACTATCAAAAACCACTCAAGAACACATTTACTACCTTAGAAACGTGGAGAATGATGCAGGAAGATGATGATGTTTGAAAGCTAAGACTTCAATGTAGAAGCTCTCAAGAGATGATACCCACAAGCCCTTGATGACACCTTACTTGCTAGGTTGTAGAACACCAAGTTCCTTTACTTCTTATGGATCCGAATCAACACAAGCAAGGCTGAATTTTCAGCTCACAAAGACTGATTTTCAGCCAAGAGAAGCCCTCTTGTTCAGCCCCAAAACCGATTTTGAGAGAGGATAGAGAGAAAAATTCTTCTTTTGCATGTAAGAGAGAGAGTGTGAGATTGGATAGTCTAGATGATTTGAAGTCTTGCACTTTACAAGACAAAGTGGGTGTGGACACCAAGGCCAAAGGGGGGCTGAATTTTCCCATCCAAAAATGGGTTTCCCTCCCATTTCCATTTTATAAAAGTTACACTCTTGCCCTTTTGTTTTATAAAATTAAAACCCTTTTAATTTCATCAGAAGACACAAAAGCTTGAGAAGAGCTTGTCTCTGGAATGGGCTTCCTTGAGTGTAGTTCTCTCTTGGTGTCTCTGGGAAGGTGATGAAAGGACCCTTTGGTGAGCTATCAGGGTAGCATATGAGATGATGTTTGGGTTCTATGTTTTCCCTTTCAACCATATGTAGGGCTGACCCCATTTGATTGTTGGAGTTTCCAGATGAACCTTGCATGTTCATCTCCATCTGGTAGCCACTGAGAATCGCATATAACTCTGTCAGAGTAAGAGTTTTGAGATTTTCAGTTTTCTTGATCACCACATAGTAGTGTGTCCATTGCCTAGGAAGTGAAGACATGAACTTCCTTAAAATGTCTCTGTTCTCAAGAGAGACTCCTTCATCCACTAGGGTATCAACAATCTCAACATACCTGAAATACTGCTGAGTCATGGTTTCACCTATTTTGAAGGTGAAGTTTTCAAACTGCTACTTCAGGAGATCCTTCTTGTTCTCCTTGGCTTCAGAGGAACCCTCATACATCAGTTTCAGTGCATCCCACAGCTGCTTGGCTATTTTGCACTTCTTGAAACCTATGTACATAGAGTTTGGAAGGGCAGTTTGAAGGGCTGTCATGGCTTTTCTGTCAATCTCTACTCTCTTCCTATCTTCATCATAGTAGTTAGCCACATCTTTGGGGATCATACGAGCATCAGTAGCAGAAGGGGTGCTAGGTATGAAAGGTCCATTCTCAATAGACTCCCACATTCTTGAATCAAGAGACATGATGAAACCTTCCATTCTTAAACACCAGGTATCAAACTTATCAAGAGTGATCAGTGGGGACTTGTTCATGGTTCCAGTTTCCATATCAGTCTTGGAAATGGCTACCATTTGAAAAGTTTAGTATTTGTGTGTGCGAGGGATCTTAAGATGGTGAGATCTTATATCAAGAGCCTGAAATGCTCAGATACCAAATGCAGGATCGTTGAAGGGTGATGAGTTACAATACAACAAGACAAAGAGGAGATTAACTAAACTTAATCAAACAGTATGACTGGAAGTAAGACACTAAGAACACAAGTAATGTAAGAGACAAAACACAAAGAACATAAGTATATGGTTTTCAAGAATGCAGTATATTGCTTTCTCTATGTTCTATTACAAGTGTCACAAAGCATAATTCAAAGATACAAGAACATGAGATACTTATAGTACATCCTAGAACCAGCTATACTTGGAAAGCCAGCTGGATACAATTTACTAGACACAAAACAAAATCAATTGTAGAGTCAAAAGGCAGATTTCCTTTTGACTAGTGACTATGACATGCCATAGCTCACATCCTTATCTATTAGCTCACATCTAATACGGATGAGCACTTGTGCGACTGGACCTTCAATCGCATGACCTCCATGCGACTGGACCTTCAATCATGCGAATGGACCTCAATAATGTGAATGGACCCTAATCGCACCCTATTCAGTCGTATGGCCTGCATTCAGTCTCCAGTTGGTCGCCTAGCCCTAGCTAATGCAGAATGCAGTTCCAGCCGAATGCAAACTCCCCTTTTCGACCTCCAAACTCATGTAAACTCATTCTAAGCCCAAATAGACCATCCTAAACCTTAAGGATGCATACCACAACACCATTCAAGCACACACAAGCTCACAAACAAGGCGCAAACGGATCATACACACACATACACATACACAAACAGGTCAAACATGCACACACTCAAAAAAACCAGTTTTCAGATGTTTTCCAGCCCTAAATCATTCAAAAAAGTTTAAAGGAGGGAACCTAGAACTCATACCAACGACCATAACGAGAAGAGCTTCGATTTGACTTGCTTCTCAACGATTTTGGCCACTTGAACCAACCCGAACCAACTTTTCTTCCTCTTTTTCTCTTCTCTCTTCTTTGTCTAATTTTGGTGGGTGTGGGGAGAGGGTAAAGGTTGCCCTCTCCCTTATATACTCCCACTCACCCGACTTTCTTTCGTTGGCAATTTTGGTCCCTCGACTTAGGACTTTATTTCTTTTTCTCCTTTCGTTGGCTTCAAAAGAGATAAATAACCGGGTGTTACAGAAATGCGGATGAACAGTTAATGCAGATGTGTATTAACTATTAAGTAAGCCAATGCGGATGGGTAATGGGAACAAATGTGGATGAACAGTTAATGCGGATGAGTATTAACTATTAAGTAAGTCAATGCGGATGAGTAATGTAAGTCAATGCGGATGAGTAATGGAAGTCAATGCGGATGAGTAATGGAAGTCAGTGCGGATGAGCAGCTAATGCGGAGAGCATTAACCACTAAGTAAGTCAATGCGGATGAGTATTGGATGAAATGCAGATGAATATTGACTAAGTAGGGAAATGCGGATGAACAAATACAGATGAACTATAGCAAATTCGGATGAAGTAAAACAAATACAGATGAACTATAGCAAATGTGGTTGAACAAAAGACAAATGCGGATGAACACTTAGAATGTTTGTTGACTCTCTGGGAAAAAGTGAAATTTAGGCTTTGACTTGGGAGGTTATCGGGGGTTTAGATAAGCTGACTTTTAGGGTCATAAATATTATGTTGGGCATGTTATGATGTATGTATGATGCTTATGATGATGGTATGTATGATGTATGTTATCTTTGTATGGTGCCCTGTATGATACTGTTGTATGTGTATGTTATGTTCCTTATTATTATTATTACTATCCCCTGGCTTTACGTGGTATGTTAATGAATGAAATGAAAAGTATTATGTGATGTAAAGTGGAAGATAATGAAAAAAGGAACGAAATGAAGAATGCATGCATTAATGAACAAACAAATGTAAGAAAGTCTAGCAAGCAATTGTATGGAGGTTCACACTCAATGAGGAGTGTTAGCTCAACCGTGTGTGGTTAGCTACCCCATGAGGATGCACACTAGGGCTTGATCCATGTGATCAAGCATATGTATGGAGGTTCACACCCAATAAGGGGTTGTTAGCTTAACTGTGTGCTGGTTAAATACCCCATGAGGATGCACACATGGGTTCAATATTTGTGATTTACCAGATGTATTGGGTCCTTGTCGCTGAACCCTAGATGAATGCTTGGTGCTCTAGAGGGGGTTAAGCACATGACAGGACCTAGATGAAAACAAAAGATAATAAAAGTACAAAATGAACAATGATGAAGATAATAAATATTATCTATGTGTACATACGATGTGTGATCACATTCTAAAACCTATTATGATTGAATGAAGGTAAAGAATGGTTTTAAGTGAAAGATAAAGTATGTTTTATTGTAAAACTAGACTTCACTCAGCAATGCTGACTTTTATGTGTTTCTAGTTGGCAGGTGAGCATTGATGAGGATGGCGCGGGGCAGCTACTTGGCATTTTGAAGGGCATTCTGTTGTTAATGTTTTTGCATTGTAATACGAACAAATAAAAATGTGTAATGAATGTTGTATTATTTTGCAAAAGCATTTATATTGAAAAGGTTGTTTTCAATGTTTCCATTGCAACTTTCATTTCAAGTTAGTGTAATTATATGTTTTATGAGCATTGATTGGCCAGCTGTAAGCGTCCCGGGAATGGGGCCTTACAGAAACCCACAAGTTTCATAAATGACAACAATGGTCCTTACAAGAATATAACGACGTTTAACTTTTGTTTATCAAAAACACGAGATGTCACAAGTTGGGAACCAGTGAAATTGCTCCATCACATTCTTATGAGTCTATTAGATAACCAAGATGTGGGACTAAAGTGCAAGAGGTTCCAACTGCTAACCCATCTTCTCATGTGTCAAAGAGTGATGCAACTTTGGAGACCATCACCAGGAAGAACCATGTAAACCAACCCTCTCTTACAAGTGATGATCAACCCTTAACCACCAAATCCAGAACAGACAGGGCTAAGGAAGCAAGAAAAACTACTAAGAAAGTGGCTGAGTCCAAGTTGAAAATTGACCCAAAGCAGAAGGGTATGTTCATTTCAGCTGGATTTCAGGTGGTAGGAAACTCTGATTTAGGAAAAGTGTGTAATACTAGCACACATGTCCTATAAAAGGATCAGAAGTTAAAGGGAAAGACTACTTATGAAAACAAGAAAAAATTGAAACATCAATCCTCCAGTTACCAAAAAGTTAACATTGCATGCATAATGTGTGGTCTACAAAACCACATGGCTAAAGATTGTTACTACAATCTTGCATGCACGCATTATGCAAATAATGTAAAGAAAGAAGAAGTCAAGGAGGGTTTCACATTTGGACCTTACCACATGGTTCATGTGATGAAAAAGGGAAAGCTTGTTTCCGAAGCAAAGTTGCTTTCGAAAGAAAGACATTCTTCCGAAGGGAAAATAGTTTCGGAAGCTAAAGCCAAGAAAGTTCAAAAGAACAAGAAGCTCTCTTGAAACCTTCCGAGAAGAAGAATGCTTTGGTAGAAAAGGTGGTGAAGGCTTTTTCTGAAAAGAGAGAAGCTTCGGAAGAACATCATGCTACTCAAGCTTCAACAAGCTTCAACAAGCTCATCTTCACTGACCAACCAAGGGAAATGAAAGATCAAAGAAGATGCTATAGCCTAAACCTCTTCTTTAACATCTATTGAACCCCTATACATACATTTTGGTTTAATAAAATCCTCATCATTTGAAAAGCCCAAGCACATGATAGGGAAGTGATCTCTTTTTCAACAATTTCAACACTTTGATGGAGGCTAGAGGATACATTTTTGGAAAAGGAAATGTATCCAATGATAAGTTAAGACTCGACAAAGTTCACTTTGTCAAACAATTTGAACACAATTTACTAAGTGTGTCTCAGTTTTGTGATCAAAAGCCCCAAATGCTTTTCACAAAACATGAGTGCACTATCCTCAAACCGGGAATGTCAATTCCTCAGGAATTGGTGCTTCTTAGATCTCCCAGGAAAGGGGACATGTACAAGCTTGATATGAACAATGCTTCCCCACTGGGTGAAGTGTCATGCTTTCTTTCCAAAGCTGATGGTAATGAGTCAACACTATGGCATAAACGTATATGTCATGTCAAATTAAAACCATGAACAAATTTATTAAATATAACTTCGTACATGGTTTGCCTAAAAAGAAACTTTTTTGCAAAGATATGATGTGGCATGTCTGAAAGGAAAGCAACATAGAGCATCTCATAAATCCAAAGTTGTTCACCACCCTATTACACTTATTGCACATGGATCTATTTGGTCCCACAAGTATAATGAGCATTAGAAGGAAATCATATTGGCCTTGTGATTATTGATGATTTTACAAGATTTACATGGGCATTCTTTTTAAGAAATAAAGATGAAACTGCTAAAACTTTAAAATCTTTTATTTTTAAAATAGAAAATTAAATTGATCACAAGGTTAAAATAATTAGAAGTGATCAAGGGACTGAGTTTAAGAATCAAGTTTTTGACTCATTCTGTAACTCAAAAGGGATTTCCAGACAATATAGTGCTCAAAGAACTTCTCAGCAAAATGGTGTTGCTGAGAGGAGGAACATGACACTTATTGAGGCTGCTCAAACTATCTTAGCTAATTCAAAGTTGCCTCTAACATTCTAGGTACAGGCAGTTAGCATTGCATGCTATGTTCAGAACATAGTTCTTGTAGTTAAGCCACATGGAAAAACCCCTTATGAGCTATGGAACAAGAGACAACCGTTCATTGGCTTTCCAAGGTCCTTTGGCAACTGGTGTACCATACATAACACAAAAGACAATTTGGTAAAATTTGCTGAAAAGTCGGATGATGTTATCTTTGTTGGATAATCCTAAAACTCTATTGTTTATGGAGTTTATGATATAAAAATCAGCAATTTGAGGAATCATCCAACATTATTGTTAATGAGCACACTCCTTGTGTTAGAGGGAATGATCACTGATCATATCTTTGATTTAGAACTGTTTTCAAACTATTTTAAACCTTCTTGTGAGTATTTTTAGCTGGAATAGGCACTCAAAGTGATTCTAATGATGAACAATTGTTTGAGTTACCCAAGCCTATTCCAAGTTCTACAAGAGTTGCTAAGAATGAAGCTCCCACCGTTGTTAGATCTGATAGTATAACTATCTCAAGTATAGTGGAGCTTCAACAAGTTGTCAACGTAGTGAGCCTCAAAACTCATCCTGTGATGCTACACAACACCAAGCTTATGGAAGTTGCATTTTGAAGGAACAGACAACTGTTAATGTTACATCACAACTCACTGAAATCGATGTTATTTCTCATTCATTCAATCAGTCCTCATTGCATGAGTTTGAAACAATAGCTAGTCCAAGTGTTCACATTCTCAAGAAAAACATGCCAAATTTAGATCTATCTCTGTAATAAGATGTAATCCCAAGACTTAGAACCACAATATTCATCCAGCTGAGAACATCATTGGAGATGTCTATGAGGGTGTGAGAACAAAGGGACAAACTCACAATAAAAATGTATGCTTGTACTCATGTTTCTTATCCTAGATGGAACCTAAGAAAGTAGAAGATACCTTAAAGGATAGTAGTTGGCTTGAATCAATGCAAGAGGAATTGCTTCAATTCAAACGGGAAAAGGTTTGGAACCTATGTCCACTACCATCCGATCAAGTACCAATAGACACCAAATGGATTTTCAGGAACAAGAGAGATAATAGAGGCTTAATCATCAAGAACAAGGCAAGACTAGTATTTTAAGGACACACCAAGAGGAAGGAATTGATTATACTAATGTATTTACACTAGTTGCAAGACTTGATGTAGTAAGGATCTTTCTTGCTTATGCTGCATTCAAGAATTTTATTTTCTACCAACTTGATGTCAAGTGTGCCTTTCTATATGGGAATATGGATAGGGAAGTCTATGTGTGCCCGCCTCCAGGATTTGATGACCCATAACACCCTAACTATGTGTGCAAATTGGATAAAGCTCTTTATGTGCTGCACCAAGCACCTAGGCTGTGGTATGAGACTCTGTCTTAGTTTCTCTTGAAGAATGGTTACACAAGAGGTACCATTGACAAGACCTTATTTATAAGGAAGTCCGGGAAAGATATTTTGCTCGTACAAGTCTATGTTGATGATATCATATTTGGTTCCTCAAATGACCAAATGTGTAAAGATTTTGAGAGCATTATGAAGAAGAAATTTGAGATGAGTTTCATGGGAAAATGAACTTTTTCCTTGGAATTCAAGTGAAGTAAATGAAGGATGGGTTGTTTATCAATCAATCTAAATATGTCTCTAATATTTTAGAGAGATATAATATGAATATTGTAAGCCAGCCAAGACACCTATACCCAGAAATCACAATCTTTGTCTTGACTCTGAGGGAGAGGATACTGATCAATATTGTTATAAGGCAATCATTGGTTCTCTAATGTATCTCATAGCAAGTAGACCTGATATCATAACTTGCGTTTGTGCAAGATATCAGGCTACTCCGAAGGTGTCTCACCTAGTTGTTACCAAGAGAATTCTTAGATACCTCAAAGGAGCACCTAAGCTAGGTCTCTGGCATCCAAGAAACAACAATTTCAATCTCTATGGCTATTCTAAAAGTGATTATGGTGGCTACAATATAAACAAGAAATCAACATCAGGAGGATGTCAATTTCATGGTGTAAGGATCATCTCATGGCAGTGAAAGAAGCAATCCTCTCTGTTTCAATATCTACTGCTGATGCTGAATACACTACTTCTGCTAGTTGCAAAGCTAAGTTGCTATGGATTCAAAAATAGAGGATAGACTATGGATTCAACTTCATGAGTACTCCTATCCATAATGAAAACAATAATGATATCTCAATTACTGAAAATCCTGTGAAGCACTCGAAAACAAAGCATATTGACATCAAGTATCATTTCATAAGAGATATTCATGAGAAAATTTTGATCAACCTAATGAAAGTTGATTCAAATAAACAATATGTTGATTTGTTCACCAAATCATGTGATGAATAGAGATTCAAGTATTTGATTACAACTATTGGAATGATAAACATTGATTAGCTTATCTCATTTTAAAACCTTTTTAAAACATGTTTTGTTTCTGTTAATACAATCTAAGCTTGGTTGCAAAAAGTTTTTCTTCAAAATTTTATTAAGCATAACTTCTTCTGAAGAGAAATTAACCCTCAAAAGATATCATGTATATCTTCTGAAGCAAAATTCCTCCATGGGAAATCTTCCTTCCAGAAGAGTTTTAGTCTCAGAAGAAGCCTAATATCATATCTACTTCCAAAGCTTATAAAATTTTACTCTCGAAAAGCCTCTTTTACCTTCAGAAGTAAAATATTTTGTAACACCCCGAATAATGTCCAAGCGAGCCAAATAATAATAATGGGCTTAGACAAGATCATTTAATGAAAATAAGATGGATATGGGTTTTAAACTGAGTAGACTTCGCAGGTTATGTGTTGGTGAGTTTAAGGTCCCGGGAACGCCCGGTATATATAAACGGATCAACTTGAGCAACTCTCATTTGCAACTCAACACTCTAGTTCTAGAGAGAGAGTAGAGAGAGTAGAGAGAGAAAGTAGAGAGAATTAAATATTCAAGGCTCGGTTGATCTTGGGATTGAAGATTGGTGTTCGTGGGCATCCAAACAATAAGAAAACACCAAGAATCCAGGTAAGAAACATAATTTAATTGTTTCTTTTGATGTAAACCCAGATTCTAGGGTTTGGGTTTTTAAAAGTGGTAAAGATTCTCCCAAAAATCACGTTTTTGTGCAAGAAAAGATGTAAGAAGTTTACATAAAGCTTATTAGGTGATAAACCAAGGTTTTGGGTTTAAAAGATTGAAGGTTTGGATCAAAAATGGGTTGTTCGTAATTTTCAGCCCGTTCTGGGAAACTGGGCATTCATCCAGCTTAGGTACTTGTCTAGCGAAACTGTGGATCCTCCTGCGAAACTATAGTTTCATAGGTAGTTTCGCAGACATGGTTTTCTAACGAAATTTGGGCGAAACTGCCAGCGAAACTGGCAGCGAAGATGCCAGCAAAACTACTAGCAAAGATGCCAACGAAACTAGGAGAGAAACTGCTACTAGCGAAGATGCCAATGAAACTAGGAGAGAAACTGCTGGCAAAACTAGCAACAAAACTACTGATCTTGCAGCGAAATTAACAGTGAACATAGGCAGAAATTAACTCCTCCGAGTGTTAACTTATCTGCAGGCTGTGTAGTGCAACTTTCAGATAAGTTAACACTCAGAGGATTTAACTTCTACCTAATTTTGCTGTTAATTTCACTGCAAGATCAGCAGTTTCGCTGCTAGTTTCGCCAGCAATTTTGTTTCCAGTTTCGCCAGCCAGGGGCGTTGCCCTTGGACCCCACTAGGGCCTGCTGCCCCTAGGACCCCGCTGTCAGGGGCTGCCACCCCCAAACCCCTGCTGTCACATGGTGGGTCAGTTATATTTTATGATGATTTATGCTTGATATGCATATGTTTATGTATGTGAATGTACGATGCATGGTGTTTAAGATGATGTATGATTGATGCTATGTATGATAATGCTGATGTACATTGATTGTTAGGAACGTTTCGGTACGGAGTACTAACTGATTTACATGTAAACCAAACCAAGTAGTGCGAATTCCTTTTTGATTGGTGATCCAATTAGTGAGAACGCAATTATAATCAACCTAAGAATGAATCTAAAGGTTATGAGCGATTGTAAGATGATTTACTGCGATCTATGAACTTGGAACAGGTTTTCTTAGGTCTCTGGACGGCTAGTGTACGATTTAGTGCGTAGGTATTCGAATTGTTACGTTTATTCACGAATTAAGTGGTATTTATAAGTTAGGGTTTTCCATTCGTGCGACTGAACCATTTTCATGGTTAAGTCGTGCGACTGAAGCATGCGGTTGATCCAATCGCATGAATGAAGGTCCAGTCATGCGACTGAGTCAATCTCATGTCACAATCGTGCGACTAATCTAGTCTCCTGCTTCAGTCATGCGACTGGTTCATTAGCATGAAGTATTCATACGTATGGTCCATTCGCATGAGAACTTCACACGATTAAGTTTAAGCATGTTTCTCAATCATTATTGACTAAGAACTATGTAAAGAACCACATACCCATTCTATCACATACATGTAAGACATGAAAGACATTTTACATTTGAGCTCTTAAACTAGGTACACATGTATCTACAAACTCCCCCTTGGACCTACTTTACTCTATTGTCTAATATTCTTCATCAACTCTTCAAACTTCTTGAACTTCTCCTCTCTTGTAGCTCTAGCGTGTATCTCAAATGCAAAAGAGCCTTATAACATTTTGGAATTGGAGGGCTTGTACAATGTCTTGCGAATCATAAAACAGTGGCCACTTGTACAATGTGTATACATCATCAGCCGACAAGTTAGTTAGTCACATTGGCTCAAATACCCGAATAGTATCCATTTTGCCCTCTTTTTGCAAGACTATAACAACTTCACATGTTCTCCAATCATAGTACCACCACTTAAAGTGTGGAGTGAAGTCATGTGGCATTTCTCTTAGAGGGATTCTTGACATCGTGCACGGAGGACTCCACTTTAGCACTATCTTTGGCTTTCTAGTAATGGCATCAACTTCAGACCATCTGATATACCTCGTTGGTTGTTGAGGTTTGAAGTTGACCCACCTAGTGTGGTACTCTTTTTGTAATGCAGCCTCAAATCAGCTTGACATTTTCCTTGGGTTAGCATATAGCAACTTTAGTTTGGCTAGCTGGTTGAGCTGAAAACCAAGGAGAGTCTTCAGATCATGTCAGAATCTGAAGTACTCGATTCCCTTCTCCCTCTTGACAGAATATACATTTAGATCCTCAAAATATGCCCATGCTATAATCTTTCCTGAAACCCTCAGATGTTTCTTCACTTTGTAGAACTTGGTGTAGGCATTCGGCTTTGGAGCAGTGTGTTGAGCTCGAATCTCTACAAAACATGCCGCCCATTCAGCCTTTTTGATGTTGACATCAGCGTCCGAGGGTTGGGCTTGATCCTTATTCTTCTCTGACTCTTGCTCCATCTGATCCAGTTTTTCAAAAGTATCACTGACGAGAGTGTCACCCAAACTAAGGACGACATTTCCCTCTCTGTCAGCATACTCTGGATAGTGCTGGGCTATGACGTCTTCAATCTCTATCTCATCCACATCATTAAGCTCATCGTCACTAGCCACGTCAACAGTAGGGGCATCCTTGACAATTTCATCCAGATTTAGCCGGAACATCTCTGTCAGTTGCTCATCAGTAAGGTCGTGAATTATTTCTCCTTCTTCAGGAGTATAACTCACAGACCTCCTGACAATCCCTTACAAATCAAGTATCATAGTGAATCAAGACTTGATTTGCTGTAAGGGAGCAACATCATACTGGTCTTGCTGAGATTGTTGATCTGCTTGATTTAAACATTTAACACATCAATCATTTGTCAATAATCAAGACAGTTAAATAGCAAATATATATATAAACATTAAGTACATAAGTTTAATACATGATTCAATTACACAAGATTTGAAATTACATAAACATCTAAACATTACTTTTATCTTGAATCATGTGCTCTTCTTCAGTCAGGGCCGAGGACGAGGCTCCCTCATCCTATGACTTCTTGGAGCATCTTTCTCTAGCATGTGTGGCTTCTAATGCAGCCGCATTGCCTCCTTCCTCATCATCATCCTTATCATCCACATCCTTTCCTTCATCACCTCCTTCGTCTGTCTCATCCTCATCATCATCCTCATCATCCTCATCCTCATCATCATCTCCCTCTCTGATCTTGAGGGGCTCATCTTTTGATCATCACCTGTTAGATGTCTCCAACTCCTCAATCTTCTTTGCTGATTGGACTTTATGCTCCTTGAGTTGGGTAATTTCCTGAGCCTGCTGGGAGATCTGCTGTGCTTGGGCAGCAGTTAGCTCCACTAGCTGTCATAGCTGAGCAGTCTTCTCGTCATCAGCAGGCAACAACTTCAGCACCATTCGATTCAGTGCTGATAGCTATTCCTCTACCCCACTGGGAGGTAGAGATGATCCTATGGGAAATGATTGGTTGAATGATGGTCCTGCTTGGTGGCTGGTGGTGGTAGTGGTGGCTGTGTTGAATATGGGTGGTGAAGGGTAGGTTGTGGTGGTGGTTGTGGTGCATGTGGATAGTGGTATATGAGTGGGTGGTGGTTGGAAGGATGTAGTGGTGGTGGATGGGAGTGTGGTAGTGGTAGGTGGTGTGGTAATGGTGGTGGTAGTAGTAGTGGATGTGAGTGAGGTAGTGGTGGTGGTGGTAGTTGTGGTGGCAGTAGGGGAAGAAGTTGTGATCAACATGTACCTCCGTCTCTTGGGCTTCATCCCATGAGGCAGAGCCATCCTCTTTTTCCTCGAACCCCTCAAGGAGGATGCTCCCCCTGGGAAGCTGGACCGAGCTGGGGTGTAGGTAGGATCGGTCATAGTCTCCCCAGACTCGCCCGGGCGTCTACCAACCGCTAGAATCCCTCGTTCAGTGGCAATAACCTTGCTGCCCACCGTACGAGTCAATGGCTCCTCATCCTCCTCCTCCTCCGGAGGACAAAAATACTGATGGAAACCAGCTGCAGCATCTCCATGAGTGGGTGGTGGAGGTGCAACATGTGTAGTGGTGGCCCTAGATGAAGTGGGCCCAGAGTCTCCACCATCACCACAGTCATCATCATCTGACTCATCAGTGGGGAGCTCAATCTGCTCAGTATCTGAGTCGCTATCATCATGGTGCCACTTCCTTCATGACGGCGCCACATGGTCCTCACGGGCCAGATGCTCAAACAGCCACACCTGACAGGGGGTTTCACCTGCTTCCCCCTGTACACCTTCATCCTGCCCAAGGTAGTATCATCCATCACCTCGAGTACCACGACATCCTCCTTCTCCTTTGGAAGCGAAGGGAGCTTTTGGTCAATTATCATCTGCATAAAGTGAGTGTACATGCAGAAGCCCTCCTTGCCCTTCGCCTCGATGTTCTCACCAGGTAGGTGAAGATCATCCTGGAGAAGCTGAATGGATGGTTCATCACCAACGCCACATAAGCATTTTGAATCTGGTCCGACAGCTCGTCGAAGCCTCCCTTCCTTGAGGCAATGCACTTAAGCAGCACATGGGCCAAGTACTTAAACTGGGGGCACATGTTGCTCTTGTTGAGCACACCATCGGTGATATCCCCCGAGTACTTGGCCCGCAGAAAACAGCCTCGTACCGTCAGTGGGTGTATTCATGTTGGGAAGTCAGCATCGTCCCTAAACACTACGACTGTCCTGAGATTGTCCTCAGTGATCTTTATATCCTGACCGAAAATGGAGCTCCTAATACAGTGGGGCTCTAAGGATCTATCAACAACCGCTCTTTCCCAGAAAGCCTGCTGACTAACCGGTACGGCATGCACTGAGTCGATATAGCACGGAAGATCCTCGATCTCTGTAAGAATCTAATAATGCCCGAGAAGTCAGCCGCATTCCATGAGGTCAGATCCAGATGTGCAGAAATATTGTGCTTAGTGCTCATGGGCCAGTGACTCATCATCTGTTACACAATGCAAATAAATGTTAGTGTGTCAATGAGTGACAATTTGATTCATCCGACTTGATATCTTCTGTTCTATCGTGCGAATGAATTGTGCGACTGAGATCTTGTCGTGCGATTGAGCTCAGATGTATGAATGAGCATGCGACTGGGCTTAGTCGTATGCTATCCAATACGTTTACACCAGTCGTGCGACTGAACTCATACGCATGGTTCAGTTGTGCGATTGAGCCATTCGCCCAGCTCAATCATGCGATTGAAGTTCATTAGGGTGTCTATTCGCATGACTGACTGTTTGTTCAATTCAAATTCAAATTTTGAGCAAACCTTTATGTTAGAGTCGTGGTTTGGCTCATTAGTCTCGCAAATGACCGACATAACACCTAATAACCTTTAATTGAACAATGTACTTCGTTTTATTGATTTCTTAGGCAAACTAAGTGTCGTTTCTGTTTAGGGCTTAAATTCGATCATTAGGGCACAAATTGAGGGACATTTGAGTGAATTACATCGCCCATTACCTGTATAATCACTGGTAATCATTAGTACACAACAATCAGTGGTCTAGAATGGTCAAATGAAAATCGGGCAGAGTAACGGTAGAGTCGTGCGATTTGGGGGCGATTTGGGAGTGATGAATCACTGCGACTGACACCCCTTCCTTTTATACTTGGGTTTCCTCCAGTTGTGCGAATGAGTCCGGTCACATACTTGATTCGTGTGACTGAGGATCAGTCGTATGACTGGCACTGTCGGTCACCTTTAGTCGTGCGACTAGATGTCAGTCGTACGACTGTGTCGTTCGGTCACCTCCATTCATGCGATTGAAGTTCATTTTGTGTGCCAATAGTGTGAGTTTACTCATGCTGATGGGCATCGCATGTTTGGGCCATGTGTGTGGTTTAGTCGTGCAATTGAGCTCATACATATGGTCCAATCGTACGGTTGGTCCATACTCATGGTCGAATTGTGCGAATGGGCTCATACGTATGGTCCAATCATACGGCTGGTCCATACTCATGGTCCAATCATGCAAATGGGCTCAAACTTATGATTTTGACTTTATGACCATTTGACTCTTAACCCTTTTAACTATTGATAAAACATTTCGAGCATTCAATCATCACAGACATGACCATTTTAACTTCGAGAGCTTTTGATCATCTCAGACGTGATCCTCTTAACTTTTGAAAACCCGTTTGGTCACCTTAGACGTGACCCTTTTTAGTGATTAAATTCCTGATATAATTCCAATGCACAGTCCAACATTTAACAGCTAAACTGACAAAAATTAAACAAATGAAACAACTAGAACTAAAAGACAAAATTGAAACATAATTTTTTTGTAATTTTCTGTGAGGTGGAAATCCTAAGATAGATATCTAACAGATTTATTTCTCGAACAAACAGCTTCAAGTTATATTGACCATAAGTGGAATGATTCATTATGGAATCATACAGGTAAATCAAATAATTCGGGACATGTTACCAAAACCTTTTGATGCTAGATTCTTGTTTTCATCGAGAGTCATTAGCAAGTATAGGAAGTCATACTAATGCCAAAAGATGCACACAGTGGTGTTGACTTTCAAGAGTTGCAGCCACGATGATTGCAGTATACTTGTCCTCTTAAATCCATACACAGACTTTTGACATCGATTGGTGATGATTTAAGGTTTAATTATTTGAGCAAGCAATTATGGATCCCACGCTTATATGGTAATCAACGTTACTTTGGAGATTTTTGAGCGGTCTACGGGTAGTATTCAAGAAGAACCTATTCTAGAGCTTTCAAAGAGATGCTAAGCCTCAGGTCAGTGCCACCGCACAACAGAGAGGCGCAAACAACAATGAATTCTAGAATATTTAGATTATGCTTATCCTTAGGTCAGTGCCACAGCTTAGCAGAGAGGTACACAACCTATCTTCTTGTTTGACCAATTTTATTCTTTTTGCATAGATCGCACCAACAACATAGGTTATTTGCTTGATTGCTTTTTGAATTTTTCATGTGCTTTGCTTATTTGATGGTCATCCGCACACATTTGTGGCGTTTATTTTGCTCGTCACCCCTTATTGGAACTTTTTTGATTGTGTTAACCAGGGATAAGATGATAACCCACAGCTTGTTGAACAACTTAGTTTGAACTTGAAATCACCAATGAGGTCTACTTATCTATTGTGTTGAATCTACTTACACATCATCTAATGGTCTAGCAACCTTTAGGTCTACTTTTTCCGTGTTACCATAGTAGTAGCTAGTTTTACTATCATTTTTCCTTTTATTGTTGCTTAGACTTCTCAGACTTATACTTCGAATTTTGCATTTTAAACAATTTCTTCTTTTATAATCCCAAACTATTTGTTCTTGTGTACTATCATTTTCCATAGTCATTGAATCATTATCATAGACACGATCGCATTTCCCTTAGCTAGCCTGTCCTCCTCCCTCGTTTTTTTATGTACTAAAATTAAAACGACTAAATTTAATACTACCTTAACCTATTCTCCCCCTAAAATTCTAAAACCGAAAAAGTTTTGCATATAGAATTTTAATAGGCGAAAAAATAAAATAAAATAAAAAAAAAATAAAAGTAAAAATGAAATTTACTTGTCAGACTAAGTACTGTCATCATTGGAAATCACATCACTTTTCTTTTTAACACCGTTAACCTCTAACGGATATAGAAAACGTGGTTTATCAAAGGCTTTTGTGTAGAGATCAGCGCGTTGAAAATCTGTATTTATTTTAACAACATCGATCAAATGCTTTTCAAAACAATCGCGTATAAAGTGATATTTAATTTCGATGTGTTTGGTTTTAGGATGTTGGACCGGATTTTTAGTGATGGCAATGTCAGCAGAGTTATCAACTTAAACAGGAGTGTTAAAAAATTGCAAACCGTAATCCTGTATTTGCTGTTGAATCCAGATGATCTGCGAACAACAACTTGCAGTAGTAACATATTCAGCTTCACAGGTTGACAAAGCAACCGATGTCTGCTTTTACACTGCCAGGTGACTAATCTTCTCCTAAAGAATTGACATCCCGCTAATTTTGACTTGTAGTTCATTTTGCAACCTCCGTAATCCGAGTCACTATACGCTGTAAGCTCGAAATCATCATCATGAGGATACTATAACCGAGTGTTGGGGAACCCTTTAGATAATGAAATATCCTTTTAATGGCAATGAGATGGTTGACCTTTGGTGTCGCCTGATATCTGGAGCATAGACATGTCGCGTACATGATATCCGGTCGTGAGGCGGTGAGGTACATGAGAGATTTGATCATTCCTTGGTACATGGTGGCATCAACCAGATCGCCACTTTCGTCGGGTGCCACATCGTGGTTTGTAGCAAGTGGAGTCCCGGCTACCGAAGCATTCTCCATATCAAACCGACTGAGAATATCGCCTACATACTTTGTTTGATATAGGAAAATTCCCTTAGGTGTCTGATCCACCTGTAACCCGAGAAAGAATTTCATCTCTCCCATGGCACTCATCTCAAATTCAGCCTTCATTACTACTTCAAGTTCTTTACATAAGTCTTTGTTCTTTGAACCAAAGATTATGTCATCAACATAAATTTGAACAAGCCGTAAATCACCATCCTTTTCTTTGATAAACAATGTACAATTAATCACTCCTCTTCGAAACCTGTGTTTCACAAGATGAGTCGAGAACTTCTCATACCATGCTTTGGGGGCTTGATGAAGCCCGTATAGAGCCTTGTCCAGCTTGTAAACTCTGTCCTGATGGTACAGATCCTCAAATCCATCGAGTGGACTGACGTACACTGTTTCTCGGATTTGACCATGAAGGAATGCACTCTTCATATCAAGCTGATAGACGTTAATCTTCATGTACGATGCATAGGCTAGGAAGATACGGATGGCTTCCATTCTTGCTACAGGTGCGAACACTTCGTTGTAATCGATCCCCTCAACTTGTCAAAATCCTTGAACTACAAGTTGAGCCATGTTTTTTATAATGACCCCATGGTCTATCTTCTTGCAATTTAAAACCCATTTAGTCCCAATGACTTTAGCACCTTTAGGTCTATCCACTAGAGTCCGCACTCCTAACTTCTTGAATTGAAGAAGTTCTTCTTGCATGGCACTCACCCAAGCCTCATCATTTAAGGCGTCACTTACATATTTTGGCTCAAACTGAGACACAAAACATCGATAAGCACCATCGTGAAGGAATCCTTTTTCCATGACTGAGGCATAATCAGCTGACTATAACTGATTTCTTGTCTGTACTCCCGATTGTACATCCCCTATGACATTGTCCAAAGGATGATAAACATTTACTCAAGATCCAGGAGTGGTGTGTAGAACTACCTCATTATCCAGACTATGAACCACATCTTCAGTATCTGAGGCAGTGGGAGTATGGGGTTTCGAAGTGTCAAAGGCCATAACATATGATGCGTGTGTACTTGTAGTAGTAGGAATACGTTCCTCCTGATTCACCTAAATGTTTTCCACTTCTTCATCATCTGAAAAGGAGTCACTTACCTCTCGTGCTCCCCCTGAGTTGCTAGAAGACTGGTCTTGTGAACCGGATGTTGTTGAGTCTAGGGGTGATGTGTTTAAGACATCATACATCATCTTGGTTACTAACTCATCTTCAGAGTGGAGAGAGGGATGTTGAAGGACTAAAATAATCCATCATAATCAAAAAAGAATGTGGGTCCTTTTCCAGCTAGGGGGTGGTGTATCTTTGAACATCCACGTTACACCACACTTCTACTTGACCAGTTGAGTTGTTGTAAACTCTCTTATTCAGTATGTTGTATCCTACGAAAATTCCTTCTTTAGCCTTCTCATTGAACTTACCTTCCTGAATTTTCTTCAAAAGTGTGCAAGGTGTGCCAAACGGTTCGAGGTACTCAAGATTTGGTTTACGTCGTTGAAGTAACTCGTAACACGTCTTACCATGAAGTTTACCACCAGGACTCGATTTAAAGTGTAACATGCATTTGCTACTACCTCATTCCAGAATTGGATAGGCAGTTTCAAGTCTGCTAGCATCGTCATGGCTGTCTCTATCAAGCTTCTGTTCTTCTGTTCAGCAACTCTGTTCATTTGTGGAGTGTAGGCAGATGTGAATTGATGTACAATTCCCTTTTCTTTGCAGAATGCCTCCATCCACTGATTCATGAACTCGGTACCATTGTCTGAGCGTACTTGTCTTATCTTCAGCTTGTAGAGAGACTCCAATGTAGTTACTAACACTTTGAATGACTCAAATGTTTCTGATTTGGATTTCAAAAACATTACCCAAGAGAATCTTTAGTCATATGTAACTACATAACAGTACAAGTCGCCGGCGATGCTCATTGTACTGACTGTACCAAACAAATCCATGTGAAGAAGTTCAAGAGGTAGTTCTATGGAATGAACTTTCTTTTCCTTATAAGACTTCTTAGTCTGTTTGCCTTTCTTGCAGGTGACACAAAAATCCAATAATTGGAAGTTTTTGATATTTACTCCTTGCACTAGATCATTCTGGATCAGGTGGTTCATCTTCCATGGATTGATGTGTCCCATTCTCCTATGCCAGAAGATCGAATCCTTCTCTGTAGCTTTTGACAGGAAGCAATGAACTTGATAATCCGTTGTGGAGGCCTTTAATAGATCCAAGACATAAAGGTCGTTATATCTTGAAGCTGACATTAAGACTTGGTCCTCCGGGATCACATAGTCCTTTTTCAGAACATAGCACTTCTTGTTGTCGAATACTACCCTAAAGCCTTTGTCACAGATTTGGGATACAGAAAGCAAATTATTTTGAAGTTGTTGAACATAGTTTACCTTGTCAAACTTCACTTTCTGGTTTCCCACTTCCCCTTGAACTGTGTTATAACCTCCTTTGTTTCCAGCAAATGAAACATGACCTCCTTTAATTTGTTTGACATTTGAAAGGAGAGCCAGGTTCACAGTCATGTGCCTAGATGATCTCCTATCTACGATCCAGGTATTGGTGCCAGCACTATAGCGAACATCCTACACATTCAAAGAAAATCATTAATTAAGGTTAGGGACCCAAGCCTTAACTGGCTTGGGTGACCCAGAGGCATCACACATCATAAATTCCACCCACTGTCCATTTGAGGGTGAGGAAGATCATTCGTCTTCTTGTTCTCATTATTAGACATTGAACTAGATTTTTCTTTCCATAAGCCAGTTTTGTGTAAGGCGGTTTGTGATAAACAGATGATTGGCTTATGGTTTGAACTTTATGTTCACTAATTCTTCTAGGTGGAGTCATAGAACTCCTTTTAGAAGAACTAGATTTAGGATCATGAATTTCAACTTTCTTCCTTGGTGTCTGATAGTAAGGACAATTAGACGCGATGTGTCCATACTTGCCACAGTTGTAGCATGATCTACTCTCGACATGTTGGTATAACTGTTTCCAAGGAGAAGTGTGTGACACTCGTGTGACTTTAATTTGTTTGGGTTTTGACACTTCTTGTTTAGATGTTTTATCTTGTTTAACAAAATTAATTGTTTGAACCTTTTTAACATCTTTACTCTTTTGTTTATCTGGACTTCAACATGATGCACGTGTTTGAGTAACTTGTTTGGTCTTTTTGGGTTCAGAATTAGACGTATTTGAACCAGACTTTACCTTAACCTTCTCAAATTGTTCATCCAGATTAACGATAGGCATTTTGCCTTTTGACTTTAAAGTGGTCTCCTTTTGTTTAGTGACAGATTCAATGGAATTACTTGTGGAATCCGGATCACTAACAAGAGGAGTGGAAACCACATGATCCTTGATTGGGTTGTTATTTATTGGTTTGCATTTAGCATTCAACAAGGTCTCATGTGGTGGTCGAACCACTGTGTAACCCAAACCCTCCCTGTTGTTGCGTTCTCTCACTAAGTGCTGGACTATGTGAGAAGAACTAGTCCAACTGTGCAGTTTTTGTTTTAATGAGTTTACTTCGACTTCTAAAACTTGTTTTTGTTTCTTAGTTTCTTCTATGGAGTTTAAATAGAACATAATTTCATTTTCTTGGTTAAAAGCCACAACTTCAATTTCCCTTAGTTGTTTATTCAACAGTTCTATTTTCTCTTTATAACTATGCTCATTTTGTATTAAAATCATGTTTGCTTCTGTGCACAATTGTAGATCATTTAGTAAGCTATCATTGTGATCTAATAACCTAGCAAATTTTAAGTCTATGCTTTCTCTAAATTATTACATTCAATGCAAACATGAATATCAAACAATTGGTCTTTGGTACATACCTGAGCAGACTCGGTTGAATCAGCCATCACAGCAAAGTCTGACTCTTCTAGTGCTGGTGATTCTGAACATTTGTGCTTGTACCCTCTTCATTCAGTTGATCGACCACATTTGCAGTTTCTTCATTATTGACATCACGAGTTCAACTTCTATATCACCTTCGCTTACAGAATCGTCATCCAAACCCTCAACACATGCAGTGTTGGATTCTCACGGAGATACAAATTGAAAGGTCCAATCTAGCCCTTTGTCATCTTTAGCAGTCAAGGCCTTAGGATCCTTGCTTGAGGATGTATGACTACTTGTGGGTTTATCATGACAATTTAAGGATGAGAATGGATTATCATTACCAGTCTTTTTGGGCTTAACACATTCACGTTTGAAGTGCCCCTTTTCTCCATAATTAAAACAAGTTACTTTGGTTTTGTCAAAACCAAAGGTTGTATCCTTTGTGGCAATCAGATTTTGTCCTGTCTTCTTGATAAACTTCTTTGCCCTCTGGATAGCACTTGCCAATGCCCACATGATATCCATTCTTTCCAGCTTAGTCTCGTCTACTTGCTTGTAGTCTTTATCTGCAAGATGGGAGTTTCCAATCCTCCCCGCAACTAGTCCATCATAGGAGTGAATGATAGCTGCTAAGAGATCCATATGCTCCTTTGCTACCTCTATAGTCATGTTACTAAGATTCTCGGTTTTCAATTTTGTAGCATTGACTTTAGGTGCTATATATTGGGTGCAATACGACCCTGACGAGTCACATCCTGAAGTAGTAGCTTGAGACGGAGTGGCTGAACTCAACACGAATGCCGTTTGAAGCGGTGCTCTAGACGTTTTTGCTTGAGGAGTTGAGTTGTAAAGGGATGGATTCTGATCATATGATGATTTTGAGACCTGTACTTCATTCTCCACTCCTCCTCTCTCAGCTTCAGAATGAAATTATTGATATCCAACTTCACCAGCATATCATTCTGTCTTAGGTTTGACACAAATGAAACCCACTTTTCTGGCAATCCATCTGTGAAATTCGACACCTTGTCTTCCATGGATGTAACAACCCCATGAGTGTGCAGCCTACTCATTAAGTGGTAGAAGCAGTCTATAACATCATCCAAGCTTTCCTTACCCATTGACGAGAAGTTATCAAACTCCTTTTTCAAAGTCTTAGCCTTTAGAGATTTTAATGATGCATTCCCGTCATACCGCTTTCCTAGAGCATTCCATAGCTTCTTTGCTTGCTTGTTCTTAGAAAACTGATGGAATATATCCTTAGAAATTGACTGAGTTAACAGAGCATACACCTTCATCTCTTTGTACTTTACCTTTTGGCTACCAGTCATTCCGCCTAAGGTAAGTTTTACTCCATCTGCACCAACCGGCATGCTATACCCTGTCTCAATTGATTCTCATAGATTAGGATCTGCTCCATTTAGGTATATCTCAAACCTTTGTTTCCATTATGTGTAATCATCTAAAGTTATGAGCTTAGGATACTTATTGTGATTCCCCACTTCATTTTCCAGAAGCAATAGATTCTGGATCCGTGAATCCATACCTGCAGTGAACGCTGAATACTGATCTTCCGTTGCTATTTACTTTTGATTTTAGAACAAACTGTCGTACTTGTGCGAATGAAAGAATGCGATTAGGCTATTCGTGCGGCTGAACAATGCGGATGGTTCAATCGTGCGACTGAACAATGCGGATGGTTCAATCGTGCGATTGGACAGGTGCGGATGAACAATGCGAATAATGATCTTCAGTCATGTGAATGGATGAACGACTGAGCCAATCGTGCGTATGAATGGTGCGAATGGGTTCAATCGTGTGATTGAGTCAACCGTGCGACTGAAGGCTGCTATTTTTGCAAAAACGAAGGTTCTGAACACTTTGATGCAAAAACACGAATTTCTCACCAACCCCAATTGTCGTATGCCGAAAAACGTTAACTTTTTGACCTGGAGACGTCGAAAAAACTGTTTGACACAAAAGAAGATTAATTTTTCGAGTGAAAAACACGATTTTTATATCAAAATTGATTGAATCACATGCAAATCAAGAGCCAAAGCTCTAATACCACTTGCAAGGACCGTTTCGGTATGGAGTACTAACTGATTTATGTGTATACCAAACCAAATAGTGTGGAATCCTATTTGATTGGCGATACGATTAGTGAGAATGCAAGTATAATCGATCTAAGAATGAATCTAAACATTAAGAATGATTGTAAGATGATTTACTGCGATCTATGAACATGGAACAGGTTTGGGTCTCTAGACGGCTAGGGTACGATTTAGTGCATAGGGATTCGAATTGTAAAATTTTCCCATGAATTAAGTGGTATTTATAGGTTAGGATTTTCCATTCGTGCGACTAAACCATTTTCATGGTTCAGTCGTGCGACTGAAGCATGTGGTTGATCCATTCGCACGACTGAAAGTCCAGTCGTGCGACTGAGTCAATCTCATGTCACAACCGTGCGACTGGTCCAGTCTCCTGGTTCAGTCATGCGACTGGTTCATTAGCATGAAGTATTCATGCGTATGGTCCAATAGCATGGTCCATTCGCATGAGAACTTCACACGACTATGTTTAAGAACGTTTCTCAATCATTATTGACTAAGAACTATGTAAACAACCACAAACCTATATAGTTAGTTCAATATGTGTTATCACATAATAAACAATGAAATATTAAACATTATAAGCATCATAAACACATTACATTTCATTCATACCCATTCTGTTACATATATGTAAGACATGAAAGACAATTTACATTTGAGCTCCTAAACTAGGTACACATGTATCTACATTGATTATGTATGCTATGTATGTTATGTATGATATGTTTTCTGATGTTCCTTATTACGTATGATGATGTGACTTTACATGGTGTGATATTGATAATGAACGTAAAGTATTATCTTAACAAAGTGAAAGATTTAAGATAAGGAAAGTGGAACATAATGGAGGAATGAATGAAAAGCCTTGCAAGCAAATTAAAGGAGGTTCACAACTCATTGAGAGTTGTTAGCTCAACTGTGTGTGTCTACGGCGTGTGATTTTCACTAACTCATAAGGGTTTATACACAAAGTAAGATTTCAGTCTTGGTGACTGCTCCAATACATGTGATTTCCTAATTACTGTGTGTTATACATCATGCGATCTTGGCGAACCCATAAGAGTTCACACACACAGGGGGAGTCTGTCCTAGTGACCACTCCATACGCGCGATATGGGGTCCTTGTCGCTTAACCCTAGATGAATTGGTTGGTGCTCTAGAGGGTGTTAAGCACATGATAGGACCTAAATACATGGGAAAGATAATACTGTACGAAAAGTGCGATAAGTACGAAATGTGCGAAACGTGTGATATGTACGAAACGAACGATGTTAAAGATAATAATGATTACCTTGATGTATGTACGATGTGTGATCACATGCGATAGTAATGAAAATGTTATAACGAATGGAAGGTAATGCAATTTTTTATAAAACTAGAACTAACTCAACAATACTGACTTTTTATACATTTTCTAGTTGGTAGGTGAGCATTGCTGAGGATGGCATGGGGCAGCTACTTGCCATTTTTGGATGGCATTCTTTTGTATAACGTTTTATGTGTGATGATTGACTAGCTGTGAGCGTCCCGGGAACGGGGCCTTACATATTTACCTTCGGAAGTAGTATTGGCTTCGGAAGAAGATTACCTTTGGAAATGATTTATATTCAGAAGAAAACTTTACTATGTAACGTAAATCTTTTGGTCCCACTCTGTAAAAGGGTAAAGATCTTTTTAATGATGTGAGAATTTTTTAAGTGGAATTTATCTTACCACCCCTGTCATATCATGCCCCAAACCATCACTTCACCTTATCCATCCACCACTTTCACCCATTTAAATATTTCCAACCCATTCACTTAGTCTTTTTATCACTTTTACTTTCCAAAGCTTTCTTCATTCTTACTTTACCCTAATTCAAACAAATTTCCCTGTTTCTTTCTCATTAAAATGGCCTTAAACCCTCAGCACAATCAAGTCGCACTCCTGGATTCGTCCATGGATGTTGACTTCTCTGAAATCATCTCCTTCCTAACCCAATCGACCTACTTCATGACACTAACTGTCAACCCCACCGTCTATTCAAACCACATGGCTATGTTTTGGGGGATTAGACATCATAACTTTGAATAAAGTTAGGGTTTTGAAGTCGACCATCGGTGGTCAACAGTTGATCATATTTCAACAAGCCATAAGAGAGCATCTATAGCTCTATGATGAAGGCTCTCCTACAGAGTTCCCCAAGGGTGAAATTGACAACACATATACCCAAATAAGATATGGCGATGATGTGAGTAGGTCTACGGTATAAGTTCAAATTCTTTTATCATTGGAAGTTTCTGCTGCACATAGTATTTCACTATTTGCCAAACAAGTTTAGGGGATGGGATCAAATCCCATATGAACTAGGATGCCTAGTCCATGGGTTGGTAAAAGGCCTTCGCTTTAATTACTCCAGATTTGTGTTGACCAATTTGATAGGAAACCTTCAAAGGGAGACATTTTACATGTATCCCTGGTTCATCCAACACATTATCAACTGTGATTTGGACCAGAGCAAACTTGTCTATGCAGCTGCTCTGCCTGTCCCTCACATGAGGCCAGCTATATTAAAAGTGCTGAGGAGGATGTCTACCAACTTCACTGGAAGATACACTCCATTCCTTCCAGGTATGATTGAGTGCATAGCTCCTGGTGACATCCCTGTACACCCCACAGGTGATGAACCACACTAGTAAAAACCCTCACAAAGCCAAATCTACCATCTCACCCTATCAAAGTCACATACCAGAGACGTCCTAAACGAACCCTTGTTCAATCAACTTTGATTGAACAAGTTCCCTCTATACAGTCCAAAAAGACTAGAGTGGAACTATGGGCTCCCACTTAGTCTGAGGTCACACAATCCTTCACTTTTGACCTCAATAAGCGTATTGAGTCTCCTCAGTCTCATCCCATGAGCCTTGAAACCCAAGCTGATACCCCTTAGGATGAGTCACTATACTCTCCTGAGCAGCCAAAAAGGGACGCCCTTTTCATCGGCTCAATGCCAATAGACATTGACCAAAGTCTTGGGTCATTAGGATTAACCTCTATATCTTTCATTGACCTCCTTGTAGGAATTGACCCTAGAGAGATTTTATCTCTTCAAGGCCATGAAATTGATCCATAAAAAACCTAAGGGTCAACTGACTCTAGAGAGATCCTGATCTCTAGCCCTTATTAGCAAGCCATAACTAAGCTGAGTCCCGCTAATGTGGAGGGGACTCATGTAGATTCAGCTACCACTACTAAAGGAGCCTCATTGGATCCTTTGGATAGTGGTGATATCTCTGAGACTGAATCTACGACAACCTTACCCTTTGATGACTTTAAAAGAGACATCATTAAGCAAGGGAAACCAGGGCACCAAGAAACCACATCTAGTGGTGAGGATGAACATACTCGGTATGTTACCTTATCTTCCTATGATTTTTCAAAAAAAGATGAGGGAAGTATGAAACTCACCATTTGAGACCTACTTTCTAAAGTATCAAACCTTGAATCCAAGGTTAAGACTTTAGAAGATAGGTTTGCCACTCAGTAACTTTTGATTGAAAGTCTCAAGGCCAAACTAGCTGAGAAACAGATTGAGAGAAATGTTAGGCACATACCAATTCAGGTCTCCTTGACCTCTTCCTCTAGCTCATCAAGCCCTTAGGATGATGCTACCAAAATAAGGGAGAGTGTTCAGAGACAAACACCGGAGGAACCACAGAGTTTAGCTCTGTCAACTCTTAGTTCAAGATATCCTACACAACAAGGGATAGTTTTCCCCGAGCCTCCTCCAATTATTCTTCATATTGACCCAAGGATGCTCAAGGTTCTAAATAGGTTCTTTTCCAAGTTCCTGATGTGATCTTCTATTAAACAACCAAGCCCAGATGTTGTTGTGGCATACTTTGGAGCTGAAGAGCTTCAAAGGTTGAATGCACCTTAAACCATTGTCCAAAAAGTTGGACAACCTAAGGTCCATATTGAACCTGAGACTGATTTCAAAGGGGAAATAAGGACTAATGGCCCAGTAACTGAAACAATTATGACAGAAAGTGCAATCCTACAAATTCCACAAAGGTTAACATTGTATGCATAATATGTGGTCTGCAAAACCATAGGCTGTTAGTACAATCCTACAAGCACACATTATATAAATAATATTAAGAAAGAAGGAGTCAAGGAGGGTTTCACATTTGGACCTTATCACATGGTCCAAATGATGAGGAAAGGAAATTTTGTTTTCGAAGCAAAGTTGCTTTCGAAAGAAACTCACTCTTTCAAAGGGAAAATAGCTTCGGAAGATAAGGCTAAGAAAATTCAATAGAACAAAAGAGTTCCATTGAAACCTTCTGAAAAGAAGTTTGCTTTAGAAGAAAAGGTGAGGAAAGCTTCTTCCAAGAAGAAAGAAGCCTCGGAAGTATGCCATGTTGCACAAACCTCATGAAGCTCATCTACTTTGATTAGCCAAGGGATGGATTGGAAGATCAAACAAGATGTTGCAGCCCAAACCTCTTCTTCACAAACATCTATTGAACCCCCATGTATACACTTTGGTTCAATTAAATCCTTATCTCCGGAATAGCCCAAGACCAGTAAGCTTAAGTTTCTAATAAAATCTAACTTTTTCACCTTATGTGCAGGGACATTCACATGACAAAAATAACAATGTGTGGATTGTAGATAGTGGATTGTCCAGGCACATGACTAGAAACAGATCTCTTCTTCAAAATTTCAAAATTTTAATGGAGGTCTTGTTCAATTTGGAGGTGAGTCTAGAGGATACATTTCTAGCAGAGGAAGTGTATCTAATGGCAAGTTAAGAACTGACAAAGTAAGCTTTGTCAACAGCTTGAAGACAATCTTTTAAGTGTTTCTCAGTTTTATGATCAAAAGCACCAAATGATTTTCACTAAACATGAGTGCATTATCCTCAAATCCAGGATGACAATTCCTTAAGAATTGTACTTCTTAGATCTTCCATGAAAGGGGATATGTACAAGCTATGAACACTACTTCCCCATTGAGTGAAGTATCATGCTTTCTTTCCAAAGCTGATGGTGATAAGTCAGCTCTATGACATAAACGAATGTGTCATGTTACTTTCAAAACCATGAATAAATGGGTTAAAAATAACTTGGTACATGGTTTGCCTAAAAATGAATTTTTCTTCAAGATAATTGTGTTGCATGTCTGAAAGGGAAGCAACATAGAACATCTCATAAATCCAATGTAGTTAACTCTATCACCACTCCATTACACTTATTTCACATGGATCTATTTGGTCCCATAAGTATAATAAGCATTAGAAGGAAATCATACTGCCTTGTGATTGTTGATAATTTTACTAGATTCACATGGGTATTCTTTTTAAGAACTAAAGATGAAATAGCTGAAACTTTAAAATCTTTTATTCTTAAAATAGAAAATCAAATTGATCACAAGGTTAAGATAACTAAAATTGATCAAGAGACTAAGTTTAAGAATCAAGTTCTTGACTCATTTTGTAACTCAAAAGGGATTGTCAGATAATATAGTGCTCCTAGAACTCCTTAACAAAATGGTGTTGCTGAGAGGAGAAAGATGACACTTATTGAGCCTGCTTGAATTATGTTAGCTCATTCAAAGCTGCCTCTAATATTCTGGGTAGAGGCAGTCAGCACTACATGCTATATGCAAAATAGAGTTCTTATAGTTAAGCCACATGGAAAAATCCCTTATGAGCTATGGAACAAGAGGCCACCGTTTATTGGCTTTGTCAGGTCCTTTGGCAGAAGGTGTACCTTGTTAACACAAAGTACAATTTTGCAAAATTTGTTGAAAAGTCGGATGATGCTATCATTGTTGGATATTCCTCCAACTCTATTTCCTATAGAGTTTACAACATTAAAAATCAACAATTTGAGGAATCATACAACATTATTGTCAATGAGCACACTCCTTGTGTTAGGGGGAATGACCCTGATCATATTTTTTATTTAGAATTATTTGCAAACTATTCTAAACCTTGTAGTGACAAGTTTCATTTAGAACAAGTACTCAAACTAATTCTGATGATGACCAACTCTTGAGTTACCTAGACCTCTTCCAAGTTCTCCAAGAGTTGCTGAAAATCAAGCTTCTACAACTATCGGATCTGATAGCATAACTATCTCAAGAAATAGTGGAGGTTCAACCAGTTTTCAACCAAGTGAGCCTTAAAACTAATCCAGTAACAATGCACAACATTAAGCAAATGAAAGTAGCATTCTAAAGGAACAGGCAACTATGATTGTTGCCTCTCAACTAATTGATACTGATGGTGTTTCTCCTTCATTCAATCAGTCCTCATTGACTAAGTGTGAAACATCAGCTAGACCAAGTGTTCAAAACCTTGAGATAAACTTTTCTAATTTGGATATGTTTATGCAACTGGATGTGATCCCTAGGCTTAGGATCACAACACTTCTCCAGCTGAGAACATCATTGGAGATGTCTCTAAAGGCGTGAGAATAAGGACACAAACTCACAATGGGAATGTCGTCTTGTACTCATGCTTCTTATCTCAAATGGAACCCAAGAGAGTAGAAGAAATCTTGAAAGATAGTAGCTGGGTTGAATCAATGCAAGAGGAATTGCTTCAATTCAAAAGACAAAAGGTTTGGAACGTAGGTCCACTACCATCTGGTCAAGTACCAATAGGCACCAAATGTGTTTTTAAGAACAAGAGAGATGATAGAGGCTTGATCATTAAGAACAAGGCAAGACTGATAGTTCAACGATACGCTTAAGAGGGGGAATTGATTACACTAATGTCTTTTCACATGTTGCAAGACATGAGGCAGTGAGGATCTTTCTTGCTTATGTTGCATCCAAGAATTTTGTTGTCTACCAACTTGATATCAAGTGTGCCTTTCTATATGGGGATATAGATAGGGAACTTTTTGCGTGCCAGCCTCTAGGATTTGAAGACCCACAACACCCCAACTATGTGTGCAAACTAGATAAAGCTCTCTATGGGCTGCACCAACACCTAGGCTGTGGTATGAGACTTTTTCTCAGTTTCTTCTAAAGAATGGTTACACTAGAGGTACCATTGGTAAGACTTTATTCATAAGAAAGTCTAGGAAAGACATCTTTCTCGTACAAGTCTATGTTGATGACATCATATATGGTCGACCAAATGTGCAAAGATTTTGAGAGCATCATGAAGAATAAATTTGAGATGATTTCCATGAAAAAATATACTTTTTCCTTGGAATTCAAGTAAAAGAAATGAAGGAAGGATTCTTTATCAATCAATCTAAATTGTCACTGACATTCTAGGATTTGATATGAAAGATTATAAGCTAGCTAAGACTCCTATACCCGAAAACCACAATCTTTGTCCTAACTCTAAGGGGGAGGATACCGATAAACATTAGTATAGGGCAATCATTAGATCTCTAATGTATCATGTTTGCAACATGCATCTTTGCAAGATATCAGGCTGCTCCAAAGGTGTCTCACCTAGTTGTTGCCAAAAGAATCCTTAGATACAACAAAGGAGCACCTAATCTGGGTCTCTGGTATCCAAGGAACCCTAATTTCAATCTCTATGGCTACACTGATAGTGACTATGGTGGTTGCAATATTAGCAAGAGAACAAAATCAGAAGGATGTCAATTTCTTAGTGGAAGGATCATCTCATGGCAATGCAAGAAGCAATGCTATGTCTTAACATCTACTGCTAAAGTTGAATACATTGTTGTTGGTAGTTGTTGTGCTTAACTGTTGTGGATTCAAACCAAATCATTGACTACGGATTCAAATTCATGAGCACCCCTATCCATATTGACAATGTAACACCTGAATATTTTAAAAGAAGAGAAAGAAAGGATAAAAGTGAATAAAAGAAAGAAACACAAGTTTACCCAAGTTGAGGGGCTAAAAGTGTCAAAAGGACAAAAGTTTCAAAAAGTTGGTGTAAAAAGTGGGCATGACCGCCCATATTGCCTACACACATCATTTCTTTTGGATTTAGAGAGAGAAAGAGTAGAGAAGCTCTCGGATATTTAAAGAAGAAGGCTAAATTCAGGTGTTGGAACGCATTTGCAAACGGGTTTGAAGAAGTCATAGTTGAAGGTTGTCAAAGGTGAGCTCTAGAACCCCCCCTTTTAGATGTTTTAACTGATTTTGGGGCTGGAAATGCATGTATGTATGTTTCTATTTAAATTGGTTTTACTCCCGTACGTATGTGTATGTAAGTATGCGGGTGGATTATAATTTTGGGTGTTATGATGATGTTATGTTCATGTCTGTTGCTTAGGATGTTAGAACTAAGCTTAGAGCATGTTAGATTGATGATTGGGATTGAATTATAATGATTGGGACTGAATTATGATGATTTTAGTGTATGTTAGTTGCCCATGCACCTGGATTGGTCCATGCACCTAACAATTATAACTGCCTAAGTGTGGTCACATGCGCCCAAAGTTGATGCGCCCAAATAGTACCCATGCACCTAAGAATAGGCTGAATTTGGCTAAGTGTTCATGCTCCAGTAAAGCCCATACACCTAGGCACACATGTCCCTGCATAGTGCCCATGCACCTAGAATTTTCCTAGAGTGACTAAGTGATGGGCCATGTGCCCTAATAGTGCCCATATGCCCAGAAGGTTCCCATGCGTCTAAGTGTGCTCCATGCGCCTGCATAGTGCTCATGCACCTATTCCTTAGCAATTATTCTGAATTTTTTGGGGAAAATATAAAGAGTTGGCTTTAACTTGAGATGTTCCCAGGGGTAATGTATGTTGACTTTATGAGGTTGCATGTGATGTATGATGTAAGTTATGTCATGTATGATGTGTATAATGATGTTATGCTTATGTATGGTTATGTATATGTTTATGTTCCTTATTATGTACATTTATTTTTCAATGGCTTTATGTGGTATGTTTATGAAGGAAATGAAAAGTATTAAAAAACATAAAGTGGAAGATAATGAAATGAGGAACGTAATAAAAGAATGCATGCATTAATGAATGAATGAAAGTAAGAAAGGCTTGCAAGAAATGTATAGAGGTTTACACCCAATGAAAGGTGTTAGCTCAACTGTGTGCGGGTTAGCTACCCTGGAAGGATGCACACTAGGATCTTATATTTGTGATTGATCATACGTATGGCACCCTTTCCACTTGCCCTAGGTAGTGTAGTCAGGTTCGTGCACAATGTTTGAGGTCTATGATAGACCTCAGGCCCAGTAACCAGCTTTATGCACAATGTTCAGGGTATAGCACATGAAATTGGTCCGGAATGAAAGATGAATGATAGTGATAAGCATACTTGCCCTAGGTACTGGAGTCAGCTTCATGCATAATGTACGAGTTCTATGATAGACCTCAGGACCAGTAACCAGCTTCGTGCACAATTGTTCGGGGTATTGTACATGACATTGGAAGTTAACGAATGTACAAAAGATAAGTAAGGAAGATTATGAATGAAATTGAATGATAATGATGGTGTACAATGATGAATGAATGAAAGTTAATGAATGACTGATGATCAAAATAATAATGTTATTCTCTATGTGTATGTATGATGTATGATCACGTACGAAAGTAAAGAAAGGTTTGAAATGAAAGTAAAGTACATCTGATTTTATAAAACTAGAACTCACTCAGCATGCTGACTTTTATGTGTTTTCTAGTTCCCAGGTAACTGATTGTTGAGGATGGCACAGGCAGCTACATGGCTTATTTTGGATGACATCCATTTTGTATAACGATAATATTTTTGCGATGTAATATAACGAGTTATTTTATAATTTCTCAACGATGTATTATTTTGCAAAAAAGCAATTATAATGATATCAAATGGTTTTAATGTGTTTCCACTACAATGTTTTAGTAACGGTAAATAAAAATTATATGCTTTTATGTGCAATGATCACTCAACTGTGAGCGTCCCGGGAACGGAGCCTTACAAGTTCGTATCAAAGCAAAAGTTTAAGTGAAACGGGTCAAAATTTTGAAAAGAAACCTAAACATAAACTAAAAATAGGAAAAAAGGGAAGGCATGCCAGTCCGAGTAATCGCGTGCCATTAGGTATTTTCTTAATGTTAATCGGTATTATGTGCGCATGTTATATGGTTTATATGTTTTTAGTAGGTTTAGATACTGATGTAGTCTGGATAGGAAATGCTTGGGGTATGAAGAGTAAAGTAAGTGCCTAATCAAAACTGGGCACTATAATTAGAGAGTTACTATACTTGACATAAACTGAGCTATTACCTTGAATGACCATGTTAGTGTTTAAATCTTATAGCATGTTAGAGGATGGTTGGTGGAAGATCGTTAAGGGCTTCACGTGGTGGACGTCATGGTGGACATGGTGCTAGACCACGGGTCACGAGAGGAGGGCCTCGAGCTGAAGAGGTGGCTCATAAAGAGCCTGAGACCGCTTATCCGGAGGCTGGGGATGAGAGTGCTAACTTGAGAGCCCCAATGAAGGAGGCTGTTGTAGAGGAGGTTCATCAGGTCATGCAAACGATCCTACCGTCCGTAGTGACCGAAGTGATAAAGGCTATGCGAGAAGTTGAAAGGAAGGAGAGCAACAGGTCTTCGGGAGAAAGGGAGCAATCGGAGATGGAGATGGTTATCTCTACTAATGAGGAGGAGGAATAAGAGCCTGTGCTTGAGGCAACACGAGGCTGTAACTACGGGGCTTTTCAAAGACGCAAGCCCCCGACGTTCGATGGCTGTGGCATTGCTGCTGCTGCCTATCGTTGGGTCTGAGAGATGAATAGTACAGAGAGTACCAAAAGGTGAAGTTTTCCACCCACTCATTCGTGGACTCGGCTTTGTGTTGGTGGGACAATATTGTCCAAGCTGAGGGTAGTAGGGTTATCGGGAGAATGACATGGGCGGAGCTGAAGAAGTTCGTTATTGAAGAGTTCTGCCCTCATAGGGAGATGGACAAGGTTGAGAGGGAGTTCTTGCAATAGAGGTGGGAATCATGACACAACAGCAGTACACCACCAAGTTCAACGAATGGCACAGTTGGTGCAAGATCAGGTGACGCCTCTGTTATGAAAATTCAAGAGATACATCCAAGGGCTGCCGGCGGATATCTGCAGGCACCTGATCGTCGCCCCCGAGTACGTTTAAGTCGACGGTTGATCTGGCAGGAAAACTATAAAATTAGTAGGATGTGGTGGTTGTAGAAGTTAGCAAGAAAGGTGGTGGTGATCAAAATTGGAGCGGTTTGGAGATGCCAGGGCCACTCTAAACAATGAAGATGCATGGGTGGATGTGTTAGGATCAGTGATTTAAGTTTGATTAATTAGAGTATATCGCAGCAGAATTCAAACAATGAATTAGACTATTTAGCAAGAACTCAATTGATATTTGATGGAATAGTACACGGTTATAGAGAGAGAGAGGAGAGAGAGAGAGAGAGAGAGAGAGAATTCTGCAAAAGGAATATTTCATTCAAATGCTTTCGTGGTGGCTGAAAGTCACACGTTACAATTAGGTCAACATTCTTTATATAAGGAATGTGACGTCTGCTGATGTCACTTGATAGTGACATGTAACAGAATTATACAAACAACTGAAACTATGCAAACTGCTGAGAATGTTCTCAACAACTGATTACATCTCAGAGAATGCTAAGTACAAGAACATAAAACTACTAAACTAAAACTACTGAAACTATAAACTAGTGAAAGGTAAATTACAAGTACTGAAAAGGAAAACCATCACAACTACTGAAGTTATAACTTCAGCTGTTGTGACAACTACTGATCACTCTGGTCTTTAGTCTTTGTTCTTCAGACTTCTATTTCAGACGTTGTCTTCAGCTGATAGCTTCAGACTTTGTCTTCAGTACCTTACTTTCAGACTTCGTCTTCAGTACTTTACTTTCAGACTTTGTCTTCAGTAGAAATCTTCAGATCTTGTCTTCAGACCTTGTAATCAGCTGATGTCTTCAGCTGTTGTGATATTCTTCAGCAGTTGAATTGTCTGTGGGACTTGGAGGTTTTTCTGATCAGTCTCATTGGTTCTTTTGGTCTAACAAACTCCCCCTGAACCAATGCAGCCAAAACCTCTAAGTTTATTGATGATCCCACTTATTCTTTGGCAGAAACACCCTCTTGATCAGCTTCAGAGGTAATCATGCAAGCACAGGCCAGGAAAAGGTTTCTGATCTTTTGATTGGCTAAGTGTGGAAGGGAACTCTGTCTTGGGGAAACTAGACACAAAGTCTTGTTCCAACCATGAAACCTAATTCCCATTGATGAGTCTGTAAGACTCTCTTGCATAGGCCTCAAGGAGAACAACTTGTTCCTCCTTGGTGAGTTCTTCTGCTTCTCCCTCAAAGAAGAACTCAAGGCCATAATATTCAGACAGATACCTTACTGTCTTCCCATTTTTCAACTCAGCAGTTGTGATATCTCTGTATGCGATTTCATCTGGATGAGAGCCTTCTAGTAACAACTGGAGTTCACTCTTTTGAATATCTTGAAGTCTCTTGTATAACACCCCTTCTTGATCATTTTGTTCTCAAGTAGAGATTGAGGGGTTGTCTTTGAGTTGTGTGCTCTCTTGAATTCTTCTATAATCTCCCAGGGTGAGACTACCATAGCCAACATAATTGCAGCATTCAAAGTCTTTTTCACTTGGCCATGATATCTACTTGGTATGTTCTTCTTGTGTATTCTGGAACTTACCCTGGGGTCTGGCCAAATCCTCACTCTTTCTCTTTGATGTTGGAATGTATGCCTAAGAGTGTACAGATTCATAGCTTGTTTCTTCATTGCTTGAATGGATGAGGACTGAGGGAAGTCCTTGTCAACCATTTTGAGAAATTGCTCATCATGCTACTTCTGATGTTCTACTTCTTCAATTTTCACTTTCACCATTTGCATTTGCAAGTCAGGTGTGATCATCTGTTGACTTCTAGGCTCAGGTGTTTTAAGTTTGAGAATAGCAGAGATTGGCAGACTGTCTTCATTCTCATCCTCTCTTCTTCTTCTCTACCGTCAACACCCTTCTCCTCCTTCTCGGTGTATCACTGTGTGTGGTTTGAGATGCTTTTTGGGGTAACGGAATTGGTTTTGTGGGTTGAGTTGTGGGTGGTTTTGGTTTAGGGATAGAATTGGCAGATTTTAGAGATGATTGCTTTGAGGGTTGTTTTTGAGTGGGAGTATGAGAAGGCTGATCTGGCAATTTAGTTGTGAGTTTGGCTTTTGAGAGCTTTGCCATCTCAGTTCTCTTCCCAGCACCTGCTTCATCCAGTGTTTCGATGATCAACCCTTTGTTGTAGCTTCCAGCAGAACAGATTTTCTTGGTTATTTTCAAGATACTGTCTCTGGACCAAGACTTCATCTCTATCAATGATCTTCCTAGATATTTGGCAATAAACCTGATCATAATCTCTAACATTTCCCTATCCATCACACTGTAACTAGCCTATCTTGCTTGAATTTCATTTATCTCCAGCCTTCTGATCACAACATCTAAGGTGGTTGTGTCATGACCCTGTCTGAAAAGCTGATCTATTATTTTGTCCATAGATCTGCTGTGAGCTTCATCAGCTTCTTTGACTAGATCTTCTAAGGACTTTTCTCCATCAGACTTTGACTCAGCACTTCTCTTCCTTCTGTAAGTGATCTGTTGATCTTTCTGCTCTTTGTCTATGCTCAGCTCTTGCATTGTGATCAGCTGTTTCTCTGAGATCAGTTCTTGTTCTTTCTCTAACTCCTTTTCTTTCTCTGGTTCTTTCTCATCTTCTACTCTCTTCCTTTTCCTTTCTTTCACTGCCTTAGACTTAGTAGTCTCCCCCTTTTTGGGGCATTGGGAGCAGGGGCTTGAAAGGCAGAAAGTGACTTGTGAACAACATCATCAACGAGTGTTTGCAGATTTGAGGAGATCCTCACATCAATGGCTTTATATACTATCTCAGTGATGATGGGAGTGATGAGAGGTAAGGAGCTTTGAAAGATTGCAACCATCTGCTCAGAGGGGTTCTGTCCCTGAGAGGTGGTGCCAAAAGTAGTGGCTGGTGGCTTAGTTAAGTGTATGGGCTATGTGTTTGGTGAACCTTAAAATGAAGGTGCCATCTGTGTGTTTATTGGGGCAGATGGACTATTATCCTGAGACAGTTTGGCTAGTAGTTCTTTGAGTCTACCACCTCAGTCTCTAGGATTGTGTTATGGGCTAAGACATCAAAGAAAAAGCCCAGGTCATCATCAGTCTTTGCTGAATCATCTGACCTCCTGATTAAATCAGGATGTACATGCCCTGAGTGTAGATCAGTATATGCATGTGCCCCTTGTTCTTGGTTCTGGGGACTTCCTGCCTCTGGACTTTGTCATTCATTGGCAGTTGCCTCTGGTGAGGTCTTATATATGTTACCAACTTCATCATGTTCATTTGCTAAATGAGTAGAAGTGGCAGCCTGACCAGATGTTCTAACCTCCTCTTCTACACTTGGAGATTGAACATTATAACCCCTGTGCTATGGGTTATCAACAACATTTTGGTCCTCCCCCTCAATTGTTGAGGTATTCCCAGTGTTAATTGGTTTATGGGGAGGGGGTGAGGAATGCAGCTAACTCAGCACTTTAGCAACTATAAGGGTTGGGCTTTGAGGGGCGGTTGCTTTTGGAGATTGGTCGGAAACAGATTGCACCCGGGGTGAGAGATGCACTCCAATGGTAACCTTCTCAACTGAGATAGGTTCCAGTAATGTGGTATCCCCAAATTTGGTTGTAACAGGATCCTGTGGAGAGATACCTGTGCGGTTTCAGCTGGTTGAGTCTGTGACATGACTGGGGGGTTAGAACCAGTATGGTGTTTCCTGTATTGGTGGTACAGGGGCATCCTCAGGGGACTCATCTCCCTGAGTAGCCTTTTTGGCTTTTGTGTTTGGGTTTGGTGGGGACTTTGGATCTGGAGGTGGAGGCTGTAGGTTCCCTCTTCTTGGGTTTGAGCAGCCGGGCAGCCCCTTTGAGAGTAGGGTCAGAGTATGCCTGGAGTATACCTCAGCTAAGATAGCTGGAGCAGGGACTCCAAGACCAACAAGGCTTCAGATTTTAATTGATTTAAAATTATGGCCATCAAAAACCTGGGATATAGTAGCCATCTGTTTGTCACAGGTTTCTGAGCCAGATCCTTAAGTTCAAGAAACACTATCTTAGTAAAATTTAGAGTTTGTCGTTCAAAGATAGAGTACAATACCTGTTGCCATCGTGAGGACATCTAATCCCATGAAGATGTCTTTGAAGCAAGGCAGACATTCATCATGTGGAAGATAAGTCGTTCAGCATCATGGAAGTGCTTTTTGAGAATTGTTGTAGTACTTAAGTCTCCTTCATGCCCGTTGTTGATGAAAGACATATCAATGGTGCCTTTCGGGTATTCTATAATATTGGTGGCATCATGCAAATTTAGGGTTTTGCGAATGATGTCAGGGGTGATTACCACCTGTTTCTGGTTGACCAACGATTGGAGAGTGATTTGGCTATCATTTTCACCAGTTGTTACAGGGACGGTCCAGAATTGGTTTAATGAATCGGGGTATATGGTAGGATTAAAAAGAAAAGCGGTTCTGTATTGGGAATCCACTATAAGATCGATGGCATTATCAAATTTGTTCCAAAAGGCTGATTTCGAGAGGTAGGCAACACAGTTGTGTCTGGGTTTGAGTTTCATGGTCGCCATTGTTAAGAGAGAAAAGGATAGAAAATGGCTAATGAAACGTTTGGCTATAAGTGCAGGTATTTATAGGTTAAGAAAAGGCTGAAAAGAAAATGACTGAAAGTGTTTATGTTGTCATCAATTGTATGAAAACAACTGAAGACGTGGTTTTAACTATCAATCATTGAAACAACTGAAGACTTGGTTTTGGTCATCAGTAGTTATGAAACTACTGAAAACCTTGGTTTTGGCTTCAGTTGTAGGAAACAACTGAGGACTTGGTGTTAGTCATCAGTAGTTGTGAAACTACAGAAGACACGGTTTTGTCATCAGTTGTTTAAGGTGAAACAGCAGTTTGTGGAAACTATTGAAGAGAAAATTCTCATCAGTAGTTTTTGTCAATTCTTAGCTTTTCAGCTATTTCATACTGTCCTCAACACTTACTCATCAGACTTTTTAGCTGTTTTCAGTTGTTTCATGGGACATCAGTACTTATCTGTTTTTACTGACATCAGTAGTTATAACTACATCAGTAGTTGTAACTACATCAGTAGTTTAACTACATCAGTTTCTTTTAACAGAAAGTATAGTACTTTTTGAGTAATTTAGTCTTCAGTAGTTATGAAACCAACTAAGAATAAAACTTATCAGTACTTATTTGTGACATGTTTACTAATGGTCATCAGTAGTTGTTTACTGAGATCATCAGTAGTTGTCACTTATTCTAGCTGCAGCATACCAAGCCTTAACACAAGACTTTGGAAAGTTGAACTGTCCAAGGCTTAGTAAATATATCTACAAGCTCATCAGCACTTGGCACAAACATTGGATCAATCAGACCTTTTTCAAAACAATCGCTAATAAAATGGTGTCTGATCTCTATATGTTTGGTCCTAGAATGCTAGACTGGATTCTTGACAATACACAGAGCTGAAGCACTATCCATTAACAATGGAGTCTTAGTCTCTGTAATGCCATAATCCAATAATTGGTTCTGAAGCCAGAGTACCTGAGATGTACAACTTGCAGCAGAAATGTACTCTGCTTCAGCAGTGGATGTAGCAACAGATGTTTGTTTCTTACTCTGCTAAGAAATCAAACAATTGCCTAGGAATTGACATCCACCAGAAGTTGACTTTCTGGTTAACTTACACCCTACATAGTCACTATCAGAAAAAGCAACTAATTTGCAAGAGTGTCTAGTGGAATACCAAAGACCTAGAGATTGTGTACCTTGCAGATATCTAAAGATCCTCTTGACTGCAATCAAATGAGACTCTTTAGGAGCAGCCTGAAATCTAGCACAAACACAAGTTGCAAACATAATATCTGGTCTAGAAGCTGTTAAGTACATCAAGGACCCAATCATACATCTGTAAAGTGTTTCATCAACAGCTTTACCTTTCTGATCTACATCCAGTTGTGTGGTGTTGCACATGGGAGTAGAACAGGGCTTACAGTTTTGTAAATCAAACTTATTCAAAAGATTTTTTGTATATTTTGACTGATGAATGAAGATTCCATCAGCCTTTTGTTTGATTTGCAAGCCTAGAAAGAACTGTAATTCTCCCATTGCACTCATTTCAAACTTTTGTTTCATTAAACTTGTACCATCATCACACAACTGGGGATCAGAGGATGTAAAAATTATATCATCAACATAAATTTGAACAAGTAGCTTATGCTGATCCACTTTCTTAATAAACAGTGTTATCTATGGAGCCTCTAGTGAAATTATTTTGAAGAAGAAAATTTGAAAGTGTTTCATACCAGGCTCTAGGAGCTTGCTTCAACCCATAAAGAGCATTATCAAGTTTATACACCCAATCAGGATGTTTATTGTCCTCAAAACCTGGTGGTTGGCACACATAAATCTCTTCTTTTATTTTTCCATATAAAAAAGCACTTTTGACATCCATTTGAAAAACTTTAAGATTATGGAATGCAGCATAGGCTAAGAACAATCTAATTGCCTCTAGTCTGGCTACAGGGGCAAAGGTTTCATCATAATCAATACATTCTTCTTATGAAAACCCCTGTACAATCAGTCTAGCCTTGTTCTTGACAATAAGCCCATTTACATCAGTTCTATTCCTAAACACCCACTTAGTGCCTATTGCACACTTACCTGGGGGTAGAGGAACCAGTTCCCATATTTGCTGCTTTTTGAACTGAAGTAGCTCAAGCTGCATGGCATCAACCCATCCATTGTCCTTTAAAGCAATGTGATAATTCTTTGGCTCTTGCTGACTGATGAAGAGAGCATAGAAGCAGAAATTTGACAATTGACTTCTTGTTGATACTCCAGCAGTGATATCACCAATGATTTGAGACATAGGGTGATTCTTCAGATCTTGATACACAATGAGATCTGTGCAAGTGTTTGTAGCCGGCTCAGCAGCAACAGATGGTGATGGTGAATCATTTCCTTGAAACCAATCAGTGGATGGTAATTCAAAGGAAGTTGGACAATTGACTTCTGGTTGAGACACCAGCATTGATATCACCAATGATTTGAGACATGGGGTGAGTCTTCAGCTCTTGGTACACTATAAGATCAGTGCAAGTGTTTGTAGCAGATTCAGCAGCAACAGATGTTGATCCAAACTCTTGAAACCAAGTATGAGATGGCAATTCAAATGATGTAGAGGAGTCAGAAATCTCATCAGCATTTGTTGTGGATGGAGCTGCTGAAGCTACAGGAACATCAAGTTTAGTAGACTCAGGCAGTTGATCACTAAACTTGAAAAGGTGAGTACCGATATCATCATCATCTTCAGTACCACCAGGTGGAAGACTTGCTGCAGAAGATGATTTATCCACATGATCTGTAACAGCTGGAGGTTGATAAGGAACATATTGCAGTATATCCAGATCTAACAACTCCACAGGATTTTGTGGAATTCTATCCTTAGGAGATTCATTGAACTTCACATGCAAGGTTTCTTCAACTATCTTTGTTCTGCAGTTGAAGACTCTATAAGCCTTGCATGTGGATGAATATCCTACAAAATACACTGCATCCACCTTAGGATCAAATTTGTGGAGTTGATCCTTTGTGTTGAGAATGAAACAAGGACACCCAAAGGCTTTGAAGAATGAAATTAGAGGAGCCAAATGATGTAGAACTTGATATGGAGTCTTCATCAACCTCTGATTTACTAAAACTCTATTCTGCATATAGCAAGTTCTGTTGATAGCTTCAGCCCAAAAGGTCAATGGCAAACCAGAGTCAGCCAACATGGACCTTGCAGCTTCAATTAAGGTCCTGTTCTTTCTCTCCACTACTCCATTTTGTTCTGGAGTCCTCGCGATGCTAAACTGCCTCTTGATTCCCTTTGAGAGATAAAAATCATCAAGTGTATGGTTTCTGAATTCTGTTCCATTATCACTCCTTATACACTTGACTGATAGGGAATACTGCTCCTCAACATACAACACAAAGTTTATAATTGTCTGAGCAACCTCATCGTTGGAATGCAAGAAAAAAGTCCATACAAATCTAGAGTAATCATCCACAATTACCAACAGTATTTCTTCTTTGCCATGCTCATCACTCTCACAGGACCAAATAGATCCATGTGCAGTAACTGCAAGCAGGCAATGGACTTAGGTTCTTCAATAGGAGGGAATGAGACTTTGTGATGTTTTCCTTTCAAACAAGCAGTGCAGGTTTCATCACAGTGAAACTCCTTTATTGGTAGACCTCTCACTAAACTATTGTGGATCAGCTGATTCATGTTTTTGAGATTTACATGACCCAACCTTCTGTGCCACAGTTTAGATTCCTGAGGAGAGGCTTTGGAGAACAGGCAAGGATGACCCTTCAAATCAATCTTCTTTGAAAAATCCAGGGCATATACTCTTCCAATCCTGTTGGCTTTCGGGAGAGTATGTTTATCCAATACCTTGTCAATCAACCTTAGAACTGTGGAAGACAGAATCCTGTAGTTCTGGCTTGTGAAAAGTGCAAGATGCCCTTTATCACACATCTGACTGACACTCAGTAGATTATATTTGAGATTTTCCACATGGTTATCATCATCAAATCTGATTTCTCCATTAGACACATATCCTTTACCGATGATGTAACCCTTAGCATCATTTTCAAATGAAACAAATCCCTTCTTTCCTTGAGAGTAGTCATTAAGAAGAGAACTACTCCCTGTCATATGCATAGATCCTCCACTGTCTACATACCAGATGCTTCTTTCACATGCTGAAGAACCCTGCATTCATCACAAGGAACTAGTTAGGTTTTGAGACCCAAACCTTTTTGGTTTTGGGTCTGTTTTCATCAACAGATTTAACCATGACTTGTTTCTCATGATTAACAGCTAATGAAGGTGGAGATGGTGCTGAAATGGATTCCTTGGATTTGGGCTTGGAAAACCTTTTAGTGGTTTGATCACAGGTGCATCTAGTTGGTTAACTCTCCCTAACAAATGCTGAACCATCATAACAAGTTGTGTCTGATTTGTAGCTAAAGCTTTCAGCTCTTGTGACACATCAGTACTTGTTTTCGATGAGTTCTTGTGGCCCACCATTTCCTCCTTGAAATTCACAGACTTAGTCTGATTTTTATCATGAGGAACACTATCAGCTGTTGATCCATCTGCATTTTAATGAGCTTATCTCTATTGATTTTGGAACCCTTTTTGTACCAACATTCATCAGAAAGATGATTGAACTTACCACATATGTCACATGGCTTATTCTTCCTCTTGATTGATCAACTGCTGAAGTGGAAACTACTGAAGGTGTGATCTTTATTCCCAGAATATAAGCGGCCTCTCCAAGATCCTTAATGGAAAAACAACTTCCAAGCCATGTTTTTACACCTTCCAAGGTTGGAATGTCATTTCCAAATAGTAGTATGTCATCAACATACAATACTAGGAAAGTTATTGTGCTCCCACTAGCCTTCTTATACACACAAGCCTCATCATCATTTTTGATGAAGCCAAATTTCTTTACCTCCTTATCAAAACGATGATTCCAGCTTCTCGACCCTTTCTTCAATCCATAGATTGATTTCTTTAACTTGCATACTTTATTAGGATGTTTTAGATCGACAAAACCATCAGGCTGAACCATATAGACATCTTCCTCAAGATATCCCTTTAGGAAAGCGGTTTTGACATCCATTTGCCAAATCTCATAATCATAATGAGCAGCTATGGCAAACAATGTCCTTATAGACTTTAGCATCACAACAGGTGAGAAGGTTTCATCATAATCAACCCCTTGAGTTTGAGTGAAACCCTTTGCTACAAGTCTAGCTTTATAAGTATCCAAGTTTCCATGCATATCGGTTTACTTCTGGAAAACCCACTTACTTCCCACTACTTTGGAATTAAGAGGTGGTACAACAAGTTCCCAAACTTTATTATCATACATGGATTGCATCTCAACATTCATGGCCTCAAGCCATTTGTCACAATCCAAATTGGATATTGCATCATGGTATGTGGTTGGTTCATCTGAATCTACCACATAGCATCCATCCATGAAAAATCCATATCTTTCAGGTGGATTACTCGTTCTACCACTTCTGCGAACATTTTGTGTGTATTGATCAACCATTTGATCATCTTCAACATCTTCATGTTGAGTGCTAGTTTCAACCAAACGTGTATCGGGTTGTGGTTCTTGATCCTCCTCAAGATCCACTGTTCTACTGCTAGTTCCTTCCATAAGGAACTTTGATTCTAAGAACTCACCCTTTCTGGCAACAAACACCTTTTGTTCCAGTGGATCATAGAAATAATATCCCATAGAATCTCTAGGATATCCAATAAAGATACACTTGGTGGATCGGACTTCCAATTTGTTTGGGGTGGGAGTCTTAACATAAGCCTCACATCCCAGACCCTTAAGTATGATAGGTATGGAACTCTTCCATGCCATATCTCAAAAGGTGTCATTTCCACCTTTTTGGTTGGGGCCATATTTAGAATACGGGCCGCGGAGAGCAAAGCGAAACCCCAAAATGATAGAAGTAATGTGCTTCTAGCCATCATAGATCGGACCATATCCAATAAGGTTTGATTCCTCCTCTCAGACACACCATTGTGTTATGGTGTTCCAGGTGGAGTGAGTTGTGAGACAATCCCACAATTCCTAAGATGATCTTGAAAAGCATCACTTAGGTATTCACCTCCTCTATCGGTGCGGAGAATTTTAATCAACTTGTTGAGTTGATTTTCTACTTCATTCTTGAAGATTTTTAACATTTCAAAAGCTTCATCTTTGTGCCTTAATAAGTACACATACCCATAGCGACTATAATCGTCGGTAAAGGTAATGAAGTATCTTTCACCATTCCTAGTCGTTGGTTTAAAAGGACGACATACATCCGAATGTATGATTCCTAATAAATCTTTTGCCCTATCGCTAGTTCCACTAAAGGGTACCTTAGTCATTTTACCTTGTAAACAAGATTCACATACATCAAATGAATCACATTCATTCGTTTTTAAAAGACCATTCTTTTGAAGTGTTTGTATACGTTTATTGTTTATATGACCAAGACGACAATGCCAAAGATAGGTATCACTCAAATCTAACTTGAGTTTCTTGGTGTTAGTATGGTACAATGAACTTTTTATAGCATTTTCATGAACCAATTCATAAATACCATTATGGGTATAGCTTTAAAATAGAACATATCATTTAAAGAAACATGAATATCATTTTCAATAAAAGATAATACATAATCATAAAGTCTTAATTGGGATACATAAATAATGTTCCTAGTCAAACTAGGAGCATACAAAACATTCTTCAAAATAACATCCAAGCCACTTGGAAGTTTTAAGATGTAGTCCCCACGAGCTTCAACTTGGACTTTGGTTCCATTGCCCATGAAGAGGCTCACATCCCCTTGATTGAAGTCCCTACTTCTTTTGAACCCCTGCAACAACTTGCAAATATGAGTTCCACATCCGGTATTTAATACCCATGTGTTTGAAGATGTAACATTAAGATCAATATGAATCATGTATATTGTACCTGAGGTCTGCCCGGCATCCCTCTTGGCTTTCAACTCTTGGAGATGGATAGGACAATTTCTTGCCCAATGTCCAATCTCCCCACACTTGAAGCATGGGTCATTGGTAGCAACCTTTTGCTTCATCTCTTGCGGTTTAGGTGGCACCCTTGCCACCCCTTTCCCCTTTCCCCATACGGGTCCCTTACCCCTAGCAACCTTTGCCTTGGGTGCGGGATGAGGCCTTTTCTTGTTCCCACCTTCATTGATGGTGAGAACGGGTAAAAGCCTTTTACCCATGGCCGCCTCGGCCATTTTCAGCATTGAGTGAAGCTCACCAATGCTTTTGTCCCAAGCATTCATGTTGTAGTTCAACACTAATGTCTTGAACTTTTTGGTAAGGCCATTAAGGATCAAATCCGTGGCCAATTCCTTCAAGACAGGACAATTAAGCCTCTCGAGGCGGTCAATATGACTTTTCATCTTAAGTACATAAGATGAAACAGATTGGTTGTCGTCCATATGCCATGCGTGGAGTGCTTGAACCGTTTCGAAGCGCTCAACCCTTGCTTGCGTTTGGAACGTTTCTTTCAGCTGGGTTATCATGTCATATGCTCCGTGATGTTCATACTCCTTTTGGAGATCCGGAGTCATGCTCGCTAGCATGAGACAAGACACTTGGACAGAGTCCTCAGTGTACTTGAGCCATCCTTGTAGGCCTCCTCATCATCCTCAGTAGGTTGATCGGGGATAGGGTCGTCTAAAACATATGATCTTCTCTCTTGCTTGAGAACGATTCTCAAGTTTCGATACCAATCAATAAAGTTGTTATGATTTAGACGTTCCTTTTGGAGGATCGCTCGTAATGATTGGTTGGACGCGGATGAGTTATCGTGATTTTCATTGTTAGTGGCCATCTACAAAATTTAACAAAGATCTATTTTAGTATTTTCGATATTGCTATTTTAATAATTGATGCCTTTAAAGGTCATTTTTATATTAAAGTCTAGAACCCAACATTACATTTAAATTATGGTTAGGTGACCTTTATCCCACGATTTAAATTAATAAGGTGGTCAACGATTGACGGTTGCAATTTACAAGTTCTAGAGGTATGGGATCGACTTTAAACATAATATGTAAAGTCGACATGTTAATCCCATAAACACCATTTGGAAACCATATTGTAGGTGATCCATTTAACATGGTTTGCAAATCAAGACATCCTACTTACACACACGTGTGAGTTTGCAAAATGAGTGGTTAAGTGACCTTTATCCCACGAATATGGCATTCTCACCTTAAGTCATAAGTTCCCTCAAAGTGGTTAGGTGACCTTTATCCCACTAAGAGTTTCCAAGTGACTCAAGTGTTGTGTAAAAGGACAGTGTTGATCTTGTTTTTCAAATGTTTAGAGATTTCATAATTCTAGTTTAGAAAACTCTTTGTACTTGTATTTGCATGCTTTCAAATACAAGGTACCCTTTGGTCCTTTGATTAAAACCTATTTTAATCTTTAAAATCATTAAATCATTTTAATAACATTTTATTACCTTTTAATGATTAAGAACCATCATTTTTATAGCTTGTTAAGTTTGTTAATTAGTTTGTAATGCATATCAAAATATCAACCATACAATCAAATAACAAACATACAAACAAGCATAAACATAAACAACCATAATGTGCATAACCTTAGCTACTATTGTGACCACACTTGTTTGCCATCACAAGTGTGGTCATTTGGTCTTTCCTAAGGTCGGAATACAACACAAAATTGAGGTCTTCTTAGACCCCCACTTGAACTTGCATCCATATGCTTCAAGTTCTTCTTTTGTGTCTTCCTCTTGTGCCTCTTTCCCAAGCATCTTCTTTTACAAAATACATATCCTAATACATATTTTCTAAAAAAAACTAATCTATTATTACATCCCAATGAACAAATAGACAAAATACAAGCACAAAACTTTACAACCCAATTGAATGATTATAATCAAATAAATACATTCAATCCAAACCAAAACAACACAAGGTCTTAAGCTAGGTTATGCACTATCATATGAACAATCATTGACATCATTCAACAAACAAAATAAACCCCATTAAACCGTAAATTTTCAGCCAACATAAACTAAAAATTTGGGTTTGTTTGTTCAAACAAACAACAACCAAACATGTTATGTGTACATAAAAACAACACAATATGTGAATAAACATGCTGTGTGTACATAAAAACAACACAATATGGCAGCCACAAAGGGGCTGCCAAACTACCTCTTTCAGCAGTTAGAAGTCGACCAAAGAAAGAAGTTAGAAGGGTGAAATATGGCCAAAGCTTCAAGGTTGGATGTCCTCAAATGTTGACTCCCACAAAGCTCTAAGTAAGCATCATTCTTGCTTGGATTTGGACACCAAAAACACCAAAATGAAAGCTGCCAAAAGACCTTCAAGATAGTGAACTTCCAGCAGCAAATTTGATAATGTGGGAAGATGAAATCGACCAAGGTTCCAAGAGGAGGAACCCTCAAGTGTGTATACCCCAAGCTTATCTTGCAAACACACCTTCTTGTTAGGAAGAAACACCACAAAAGCTCCAAAAACCCTCAACTTTCAGCTGCTAGAACCGAGATTTTGAGAGAGAATAGAGAGCTTTTTCTTGTTTGCATGTATTGTGAATTATTGAGAAAAGGAGAACCCCAAGACCACTTAATGTGTGTGTTATTCTCAAAACAAAATGGTCCAATGAGAAAATAGAGGTGGGGACGACCAAAACTCATTCAAAATGGGTTTTCCCTCTTTAAATTAAACACATACACACACATTAAAATGGTCTTGCAAGTAGACATATAATTACCATTTAATTGTATGTACAGGTTTTATAACTTATAAAATTAACCAATTAACTTATAAGTTATAATTTCTCATTATTATTTGGTTGTATTTAACTCATTTAAATACCACTTCAAATAATATTGTTGAACAAAATATTCTAATAAGTTGTTCCACCTAATATGCAACTTATTTAGAAAACCCATTTTCTAAATTGGTGTAAATATTTAACTGCATGATCATATCATCAATTAAATATTAATTGGTGTTTGCTAAGCTTGTTATTGGGTATAACGCGACTTGGATCATGACATACTAACCGCATCAATGTTCTATGTGTCTTGGGCATATAGAATCTAACACTCTATCCGTCCTCAAAGACCGTATGATAGATCCTCAGCAGTTGTTAATCCTTTTATTTCAGTTGATTTGAAATGCTTTTCAGATGTTGTGACTTGCCCTTCAGTACTTGAGGTACTTTGAGGGACAACATCTGAAGTACTCAGCTTCATGTGCTTATCAGTAGTTAACCCATCAGGCAATTGGTTTGTTGAGGTATCAACACTGATATCATCTTCTGATTTTGGGTGATCTCTTGAGGATGATACACATGATGATGTGGTTGGGAAATTACTTTCACCTTCAGGTTTTACTATTGATTTTGGAGTAAAATCTGTAGGTGGTGCAATGTGATTGTAACCTATTCCAAACTTCACATTCGAAGTTGTTTGCTTGCTGAGAAGCATTTCAAATCCCTTGCAGGATGATACCCAGCGGTCACACTCAACATGCGTAGCTGCAAGTGTTTCTTTGAGATCTCTGTGGTTCTCAAGAATGACCTCAACCTTAGCCTTTTCATCATTTAATTGGCATTTAAGCTTATAAATCTCATCATCTTTATCTTTAAGGACAGGCTCATACTCAGCTTTTCTTTTGGAAAGGGTTTGCTCAAGCTCAAGATTTTGATTTATTAAAGCTACATTTGCCTCTCTAATAGAGATAAATGCAGCTATGCAAGATTCAGAACATAGCTGGCCTTAGCCTCAAAGGATACCTGGGTTACCTGTGATGAAGATGCATTGGAGCATGAACCCTCAGTAGACTCCAGGGCCATGAGAGCAAGATTCCCAAAAGGATGTTCACCACCATGTTGACCATCACTAGCAAATAATTGCTCATTACCAAAAAGATGATCTGGTAAACTGGTCCAGTCAACAACATTAGGGGTGAAGAAGCTGTGATGAGGTTGTGATTGAGATGGTTGAGATGGTTGAGGCTCAGGTAAGGCTCGAGGTTGTTGTGCAATAGGAACTTGAACTTGATTCGGCTGTGGCATGTAATAGCAGGGATATGTATATGGCATTGGACCCTGAGGGACAAAATTGCAGGAGATAGAGGTTATGAGTGATGACTAGAACTAGCAGGATGTTGCCCTCTGTTTTGTGAACTATTGCTTGGAAAAGTCACAAAGGGTGCAGAGGAGTTAGATCCAGTTGATCTACACTCTCTTGCAAAGTGCCCAAGCCTGTGGCATTTGTGACACCTCAACTTACTCTTGTCAAAAGCAACTTTGGTTTTGCCAGAGAGTCCTGGAAATTTCCTACTAGTTCTCTTGTAAAAACTTTTGAGATCTGACATTAATGAAGGCCATTTGGCTCAGAATATCCATCTCTTCTAAGTCATCATCAGCAATACCTCTCAAATCATCCATAATGAAGCACAAATTGTCACTATTACAGCCTGACTGACTATCAACACTAACAAATGCATGATCAGAACTGTTTGAAGAGAAATCTATATGCTCATCATAATGGCTTTTTGATGTAGCATATTTTGACTCATGACCAACCAAGGTAGTGTTCCCTGGTACAAAGTCATCAGTGAGCTTTCCTGATGATGCCAGTTTCCTTTTCTGCTCTATCTCTCTTTCAAATGTAAGCAGTTTCCCATGGAATTGGGTGAGAGATAGGCTATCCAGATTTGCACTGGAGCGTAGGACAATGGTATATGTGTCCCCTCTCTCAGGCAGTGATCTGAGGAATCTGTTGTTCATATGGCTATTAGTGTATTCATGTTTGACCATTTTCAGCTCAGAGATCAAACAGGAAAAACGCTCAAACTGTTGAGTCAGTGTCTCACCCTTCCTATGAGAGAATGTCTCATATTGTTGGGCAAGGATTTCTCTATTGTTTGCTAAGACCTCATCTGTTCCACCAAATTGTTCTTTCAATGCAATCCAGAGGTCATGAGCAGTTTCATGATGCATAAGCCCAGAATAGATTTCATTCGGCAGTGCCATGGCCAGAATTCCATGGGCTTTAGCATCAATCTCAAACAGTTTTCGATCCTCATCTGAGTATTGTTCCTTCTTCTTCAGAACCATTTGGTTGGTTTCCGGATTGTTCACCATAGTCTTGTGTGGACCATGTACCACAGATGTCCAACAACCTGAACTGTTAACAGACAGGTGATGGAGCATTCTTCGTTGCCATATGTTATACTCTAACCAGCATCGGAGGCTTGGTTGAGGAGCCAGCATTGTGTGGGTCATTAGAAGGAGTAGTCATTCTTAGATTCAATTAAATTCAATTAAGTTTTAACCGATTTAGCACAAAACACAACAAACTCAATACGAACCTAGAGGAATCTCAAAGCAAATAACTGAAAGCAGTAGAAGTTCAGTCTCTATAACCAATTCTTGCAAACATGCTAATCCGATCAAACTTAGATATCGAAATAGCAGTTTCAATGATCAATTGCTAGATCGATCAATGATTAACCTGCTTTGATATCATTTGTTAGGATCAGTGATTTAAGTTTGATTAATTAGAGTATATCGCATCGGAATTCGAACAATGAATTAGACTATTTAGCAAGAACTCAATTGATATTCAATGGAATAGTACACGGTTATAGAGAGAGAGAGAATTCTGCAAAAGGAATATTTCATTCAAATGCGTTCGTGGTGGCTGAAAGTCACACGTTACAATTAGGGTCAACTTCCTTATATAAGGAATGTGACGTTTGCTGATGTCACTTGATAATGACATCTAACAGAATTATACAAACAACTGAAACTATGCAAACTGCTGAGAATGTTCTCAACAACTGATCACATCTCAAAGAATGCTAAGTACAAGAACATAAAACTACTGAACTAAAACTACTGAAACTATAAACTACTGAAAGGTAAATTACAAGTACTGAAAATGAAAACCATCACAACTACTGAAGTTAATAACTTCAGCTGTTGTGACAACTACTAAAGTTAATAACTTCAGTTGTTATGACAACTACTGATCAATCTAGTCTTCAGTCTTTGTCTTCAGTCTTTGTTCTTCAGACTTCTATTTCAGACGTTGTCTTCAACTGATAGCTTCAGACTTTGTCTTCAGTACCTTACTTTCAGACTTTGTCTTCAGTACTTTACTTTCAGACTTTGTTATCAGTAGAAATCTTCAGATCTTGTCTTCAGACCTTGTAATCAGCTGATGTCTTCAGCTGTTGTGATCTTCTTCAGCAGTTGTAATGTCTGTGGGACTTGGAGGTTTTTCTGATCAGGCTCATTGGTTCTTTTGGTCCAACAGGATGATAAACGTGTGGACATATCCGGTGCGTGGATTAAGAGGTGTGGCAAGTGTGGAAACGTGCGCACCCAAGAGTGTAGGTGGGGACTGAACGTGTGCTTCAAGTGTGGGAAGCTTGGCCACATTGCAAGAGAGTGCAAGGTGGTGATTTGTTTTAACTGTGGCAAGGAGGGCCACATGAGCAGCGACTGTATGTCACACCCCCGCTAAGAGCGGAAACACAGGGGCGTAACGAGACGGGATCGTCATAACACATGGTAAATGATAGAGATGCAATATATTAAATGATGACAAGTGTGTCATGACGACACCTGACAACAAGGGGACTTGTGTCGTGTTTAGTCAGTATTCACGACAACATAGCCATAAGCACAAAGATGATAAAAGATAGACATAGATAATAACATTGTATGCAATTTCCACAACCCGAGAACAGGTTACAAAGTGTAATGTTGTTTGAAACAGAAACAACAATTGTTTTCAAAATGACAAGTTTTGCCCGAAAATACATCCTAGGGTCTCCACTAAGGCAGCACACCTAGAACCTCAGCTAGCATGATCACCTGAAAAGATATGCTCAAAATGGTCAACAAAATTAATGGTGAGCTCGCAGGTTTAAAAGTAAATAAGTAATTGATGCTGTATAAAGTTGTTGCAGAATACCGTGCATACAATTATAAGTAAGAAAAATCACATGACAAGAGATTTACAACCAAACCTAATGACGTACACAAAGAAACTTGTCGGAATATTCACCCAAGGCCCATTCCTGGCATCTGTTGGTACTAACTAGTATACCAACACGAGGGTGGGGGTGTCAACCCAAGTAGTACTACCAATACCTATCCGTCGGTTCCCACACTAGAATTAAATGGCTGTAAGAAAGAACCACAAAGCAGACTCAAGCATGTATCAGATAAGTACTCACAAAGCAGTAGCACGTTGATTCCAAGTATGTAAATTGTATGTAAGTTGTACAGCATGAAAACGGGTGAGCATACTTTTACCCCATGTTTGTAAATGTTTGTAAAGTAGTATAAGCATAAAAAGGGGCCACGAAACTCACAAGTTAAGTGGTAAGTATGGATGATCAAGTTCCCAACGGTTGTATGCAATGAATAGTCAAACACCTATTGATAGTTATTGTTTAGCATTAATGATGTGTATAAAGCATACAATAGTATTTGGTCGGTTCGGGTTGTATCGGTTCGGTCGTGGGTAACACACACACAAGCGAGCACACGTATCAGACCTTATGTAGATCCAAGTATTAAAAGTAGTCATCATTGCTAATGACATCCGTATGAAGATCCCATTTTTATAAAAGATAGTACTTGTTAAATATTTGTAGTCCGAAATGGGTTGTCGATAATTGTAAAATGTTAGGTTGATTTAAATTGAAATAGTATGTGCATGTTGATAGCGTTGACTTTAATCTTTGTGGTCAAGCAATGACACTTTTACTGATGTTACCTTATCATCACGAAACATTCAGAAAGTGAATTCACACATACACGCATCATCAGTCACACAACAGGACCAGGCGCTCGACTCAACACTCCATTCGTACGAATCAACCTTCAATCGTACAAATTTGCTTCATTGGCACGATTGAACCTTCATTCGTACGACTAGCATTCAGTCGTACCACACAACACCCAATCGCATGACTTAACCTCCATACGCACGAATCAACCTTCATTCATACGAATCAGCTTCATTCATACGACTGAACCTTCACTCGTACGATTGGCCTTCAGTCGTGCGATACACGCACAGTCGCATGCATTCATTCATCCGCATTGATTCAATCACACACACATTCATCCGCATTGACTCAATCGCACACACATTCATCCGAATTGACTAAATCGTACACACACTCATCCGAATTGACTCAATCGCACACACATTCATCCCCCTTGACTCAATCGCACACATATTGATTCGATCGCACAACTCAGTCGCATGACATCCCTAGTCGCACGATTCAGTCGCCCGAATGACACAGTCGCATGACTCAGTCGCACGACTCAGTAGCAAGACTCACCCAGTCACACGGCTCAGTCGCATGACAGACCCAGTCGCCTGAACTGCAGGTTTGCGACTGCTGAAGTGTAGAGCAGCCTTTGACTGCCCCAAGCACGGGTTTTACACAACAAGGACTTCCAAAATCACACAACAAACACACACAAAAAAGAAGCACACGCAGAAAGTCATCACATGCACCCACACGACCTCTTGTGTTCGAGTTGACCCGAACACCCGAAACCCTAGAAATGGACAGTAGTAAAACAAGCAAGAAATGGACAACCAAGGTCGTCTATCTGCGAGGATGGAGTAGATTAGGTTGTAGACGAAGCCTAGATGAAAAAAACCGAGACCAAATGGAGCGATTTTGGTGCAAAAGTGAAGAAGATGGGTGAAGAAGAAGCAAGTGAAGAAGAAATGGAGAAGATGGAGAAAATGGCCGGGAATGGGGTTTTTATACCCATCCCAGGTTTGCAAAATGTCAATTTTAGTCCCTGCACTTAGCCCCCGAGTTCCCAAAGTTTGTTTCGGTTGAAAACGACTTTAAAATGTTCGTTATATTAATGTTAAAACCGTGTTTTATGGTAATTGATAACCTAAAATTGTTTTATTAATGAAAATGGTTATAATTAAAAATGATATATTTGGTGATAATGGTGATGAAATTTATAAATGGTTTAGGCTTAGCACACGTTCACAGAGGAAGTACAAGCACAAGGATAGTAAAGCAAACATGATTTCTTAAAATATGAGTTCATGAAGAAGAGGAAGAATATTTAAAATAATTCTATGGTTAATTATGTTGTTCGACGGATCTTATGGTGATGGATGTAACAGTATCCCCCAGTTGAGAGAATTTCGTCCCGAAATTCAACTGGAGTTAGGTCCAAGAGTGTTATCCACGAATAGGTGTGGATATTTAAGTTTCATCTGATCTTCCCATTCCCATGTAAACTCTAGCCCTCGCTTTGAATTCCACCTCACACGAACAATCGGTATTCTACTGCGCTTCAACTGCTTGACCTCTCAACCCATGATCTCAATGGGTTCCTCAATAAAATGAAGCTTTTCGTCGATTTTGTTATCCTCAATTGGTACGTGAAGTGATTCGTCAGCCAAACACTTCTAGGTTCGACACATGGAAGTATCATGCACACCGTTGAGTTCTTGTGGTAACCTTAATCGGTAAGCCACTAGACCAATTCTTTCTGTAATCTCAAATGGTCCAACGTATCTTGGGGCTAACTTCCCTTTCTTTCCAAACCGAACAATTCGTTTCCAAGGTAAGAGTTTGAGTAACACTTGATCCCCAACGTTGAATTCTAGAGGCTTCCGACGGTTGTCGGCATAGCTCTTTTGGCGGTCTCTAGCGGCTTTCAGTCTATATTTGATTTGGAAGATCTTGTCGGTTGTTTCCTGAATGATCTTTGGGCCTGTTAACTGACTTTCACCAATCTCGGCCCAACAAACGGGTGATCTACACTTCCTTCCATACAATGCCTCAAACAGAGCACACCCAATGCTGGTATGGTAGCTGTTATTGTAAGAGAACTCAACCAACGGTAAATGAGTGTCCCAACTACCACCAAAGTCGATTACACATGCTCTCAGCATGTCTTCTAGCGTTTGTATGGTTCGTTCACTTTGGCCATCTGTCTGGGGGTGATAGCCGGTAATCATGTACAATCGAGTGCCCATCGCTTTCTGTAGTGTCTGCCAAAATCGTGAAGTAAATCGGCCGTCACGGTCGGATATGATTGACACCGGCACTCCGTGTCTTGTCATGGCCTCTTTTATGTACAATCTCGCCAACTTGTCCATTTTGTAGTCTTCTTGGATTGGCAAGAAATGTGCTGATTTCGTCATTCAATCCACTACGACCCATATCGAGTCATGCCCGTTGCTCGCTCGAGGGAGTTTGGTAATGAAATCCATGGCTATGTTCTCCCATTTCCACTCGGGCATCTCAGGTAGCTGTAACAGTCCGATGGTTTCTGAAGTTCAGCTTTAACTTTTGAGCATGTCAAGCATCTGCTGACGTACGTGGCATTGTCTTTCTTCATGCCTGGCCACCAGTATAGATCTTTGAGATTGTGGTACATCTTGTCTGCGCCAGGATGAATAGAATATCGTGTCTTGTGTGCTTCATCCATGACGAAGGTACGTACACCTCCCCATTTGGGTACCCATATACCGTCCACGAAGTACTGTACACCATCGTCCTTGCACATCAGTTGTTTATCCAACCCTCGGAATTCTTCTCCCGCAAGGTTTTCTTCTTTCAATGCCTCACTTTGTGAAATTTGGATCTGAGCTTTCAAATTTGTTTGAATGGTCAATCCCAAAGCTCAAGAACGTAGTGATTTCACGCGTTCTTTGCGGCTTAGAGCATCAGCCACCACGTTAGCTTTCCCCGGATGATACCAGATTTCACAATCGTAGTCACTAAGAAGCTCTACCAGTGTCGCTGTCACATATTGAGTTCCTTCTAATCCAGGATATATTGAAGACTTTTATGATATGTGTAGATGATGCATTTGGTTCCATACAGGTAATGCCTCCATATTTTGAGTGTGAATACTATAGCACCAACTCAAGATCATGAGTTGTGTAGTTCTTCTCATGCACCTTAAGTTGTCGCGAAGCATAGGCAATCACCTTATCTTTCTACATCAGTACACATCCCAACCCTTGATGCGAAGCATCACAGTATACCACAAAATCATCAGTTCCGTCTGGGAGGGACAATATCGGTGCATTACACAGCTTATCTTTCAGCGTTTGGAACGCTTGTTCTTGTGCATGTCCCCAATCAAACTTCTTGTCTTTCTGGGTCAGCAGTGTTAACGGCTGAGTGATCTTTGAAAAGTTCGCGATGAAACGATGATATTATCCAGCCAATCCTAAGAATTGCCGAATCTCTGAAGGCGTCTGAGGTGTATCCCATTTCTTTACCGCTTCGATCATGCCGGGATCCACGTGAATCCCATCCTTGTTAACTACATGACCCAAAAACTTCACTTCTCGCAGCTAGAATTCACACTTTGAGAACGTGGCGAAAAGTTTCTCTTCCCTTAACAGTTCCAGTATTGCCCGAAGGTGTTCTTCATAATCCTCTTTCGTTCGGGAGTAGATAAGTATGTTGTCTGTTGTCTATGAATACGATCACAAACTTATCCAGGTAAGGTTTGCACGCCTAATTCATTAGGTCCATAAACACAGTTGGTGCATTAGTCAATCCGAATGGCATGACCAAGAACTCATAGTGCCTATAACGTGTTCTAAATGTTGTCTTCGGTATGTCCTCCTCAAAAACCCTCAGTTGATGATATCCAAAATGAAGGTCGATCTTTGAGAAATACGAAGCTCCCTGTAACTGATCAAACAGGTTGTCGATCCTGGGGAGAGGATACCGATTCTTCACAGTTAACTTGTTCAACTCATGGTAGTCGATGCACATACGGAATGACCCATCCTTCTTCTTGACAAATAACAACGGTGCTCCCCAAGGTGAGTGACTCGACCGAATAAAACCCTTCTCCAGTAGTTCCTATAACTAGCTAGATAACTCTTGCATTTCAGATCGTGCTAACCGATATGGTGTCTTTCTACTGGTGTAGCTCCAGGAACCAACTCAATACGAAATTCCACCTGCCGTGGAGGAGGCAAACCAGGAAAGTCATGAGGAAATACATCTGGGTAATCCCGCACTACAGGGATATCTACCAATTTCTGCTCCTCTTCTTTCTTTTCCACCACATGAGCCAGAAAAGCGTAGCACTGTTTTCATAAACTCCGGCGTGCTTTCATGCAGGAAATAAGCCTTAAGTTTCTTCCCGGTCGTTCTCCTTGAATTTTGAGTACTCCTCCATCTGACATAGGGATTCACACTACCTTGTCCCGACAGACAATCTCAGCCCCGTGTTTCGACAACCAATCCATTCCCACAATCACGTCGTAACTTCCTAACTCAAAGGGTATCAAGTCTATATCGAAGGCGTGGTTCTCCAATATTATCGAGCACTTTCTAATAATCTCGTCGGCCTGAACAACCCTACCATTGGCCATTTCTACAAAGTAGCTAGTTTCTAGACTACTAGGACTCAAATCAAGTAATTGCACAAACTCAGAAGATATAAAGCTATTGTCGGCTCCCGTATCAACTAATACATATGCAAAGTGATTATTGAGTAAGTGTGTACCCGTGACAACATTCGGGTCCTAACGAGCATCGTTGGCTCCAATGACAAAAGCGCGTCCCCGAGCCGTATTCCATTGATTTGTCGGGCCTTGATTTCCAGCTATAGCCATCACTTGTTGCTGGTTGTTCCCTTGTTGACCCGATGCCCGATTCAGTTTAGGACACATGTTCCTGTAGTGATCAGGGCTTCCACACTCGTAACAGCCCCTGGCATTCCCGGCGGGGTTAACCGCGTTGACTGGTGCGACCATATTCGGCGCTGTTCTGCAATCTCTTGCTAAATGCCCCGGGCGTCTACAGTTCGCGCACACCCGACACGATATAGCTGGGGGAGGATGAAAGTTGCACCTATCACATTTGGGGTGCGGACCCACATATTCTCGCCTGCCCTGGGTCACGGCCACAAAACTTCTAGTTGTCTTGGCCCTTTTCTCAAATTTCCCGGCACTCGACCGGCTCGTTTCCCCAACATCTTTCCTTTTCTCGGCTCCCCTGCCCAAAACCCCTATTCTCACCATCTCATCAGTTAAAGCGCCAGCCTTCAGAATTGCGCTCTAGATAGTAGGAGGAGCAGCTGCGGTTACCATTGCCCGGATTTGAGGCGCAAGTCCCCAAATATACCTTTCTATCCCTTTTGATTCCAGGGTGACCAGATGCAGAACCAATCTTGCTAGCTCGTGAAAACGATCAGTGTAAGTTGCATGCCCAGCCCCCACCATAGCATGATTCCAGAACTCATGCTCATGTTATTGCATCTCGTTAAGAGGACAGTACTCCTTGGTGATTAGGGATTTGAACTCATCCCACGACATTTGCATCGCCGATTCTCTTCCTCTAGCCTGAATCTGGGTGTTCCACCAAGTTAGTGCCTTGCCCTGTAGTGAGCATGTGGCATACTTGATCCTTTGACTGTCGAGGCATTCGCTGATGTAAATCACTGCCTCTATCTTTTCAAGCCATCTAGTCAGGGCTATGGCTCCACCTTTGCCATCAAACTCTCTCGGTTTTACAAGCCACAAATTCCTTGTATGAACATCCCTGTCTAGCATCACAACCCCAGTCTCATTAACGATTCTGGTTTCATTACCAGCTGTACCACCATTCCCGGTCTCCTGATTGCTTTCATTCCCAGTCAGGTTCCCATTATCCTTGTTTTCATTGCCACCATCCCCGTGGGGGTGGTGATTCAGAAGAGCATCACTCACTTGGGCCACGATAGTCGGAATCAGTGCGGCCAGTTGTTGAGCAATTAAGGCTGCCAAATCAGAGTTTCTTGTTCCTTGATTGACATTGGTAGGACCATCACTTGTTCTCGGTGCTCTACCTCTGCCTCTTCCTCTGCCCCTCGGGGCTTCACTTCCGCCACTATTGTTGCGGGTAACTCTTCGAGGCGGCATGTTATAATCATAAGAATAGTAGATGCATAAGTTTTAACCATTGGAAGGCACATTATCCATGTCACATTAAAGTCTAACATTCCGGGTTAAGACCATACTTATGGTTGTCACACATCGCTTACAAATTATGAAATTCTCACACCATGTATATGTAATGTCCAAACAGTAGTCCATCGTAATAATGGCATATCCATGCATGAAATCAAGTTTAGTCTGGCGGAGGTGGCCTATTTCCTCCTCTCTCGGGGTCTCAGACATAACCTCCTCGGGATAAATCCTAGTGTGTAAGGTCAAGCGCAATAGTATGATCTATGAAGTTCTCTTCGGGTTCAATACCTGGATTGATAAAACAACTCAGTGCGCAGAGGGAAACGAAAGATCTAATAGAAGCATCCCGTAAAGAGTGAGCACAAGGGCTCCCTCATAGGGTGAAAAGATCACGAAACAGATAGATAAACGAACAAGTAATGAGGAACACGTATGAGATATAAAATGCACACAACCCTGGCATGCAAATCTACATGAAGGTTCCTAGGTTATAGTCTAGGTCAAGTGTATTGCCTAATTCTCTATAACCAATGGCTCTAGTACCAGTCTGTCACACCCCCGCTAAGAGCGGAAACACGGGGGCGTAACGAGACGGGATCGTCATAAGACATGGTAAATGATAGAGATGCAATATATTAAATGATGACAAGAGTGTCATGACGACACCCGACAACAAAGGGACTTGTGTCATGTTTAGTCAGTATTCACGACAACATAGCCATAAGCACAAACATGATAAAAGATAGACATAGATAATAACATTGTATGCAATTCCCACAACTCGGGAACAAGTTACAAAGTGTAATGTTGTTTGAAACAAATACAACAATTGTTTTCAAAATGACAAGTTTAGCCCGAAAATCCATCCTAGGGTCTCCACTAAGGCAGCACACCTAGAACCTCAGCTAGCATGATCACCTGAAAAGATATGCTCAAAATGGTCAACAAAATTAATGGTGAGCTCACAGGTTTAAAAGTAAATAAGTAATTGATGCTGTATAAAGTTGTCGCAGAATACCGTGCATACAATTATAAGTAAGAAAAATCACATGACAAGAGATTTACAACCAAACCTAATGACGTACACAAAGAATCTTGTCAGAATATATTCACCCAGGGCCCGTTCCTGGCATCTGTTGGTACTAACTAGTATACCAACACAAGGGTGGGGGTGTCAACCCACCCAAGTAGTACTACCAATACCTATCCGTCGGTTCCCACACTAGAATTAAATGGCTGTAAGAAAGAACGACAAAGCAAACTCAAGCATGTATCAGATAAGTTCTCACAAAGCATTAGCACGTTGATTCCAAGTATGTAAATTGTATGTAAGTTGTACAGCATGAAAACGGGTGAGCATACGTTTACCCCATGTTTATAAATGTTTGTAAACTAGTATAAGCATAAAAAGGGGCCATGAAACTCACAAGTTAAGTGGTGAGTATGGATGATCAAGTTCCCAACGATTGTATGCAATGAATAGTCAAACACCTATTGACAGTTATTGTTTAGCATTAATGATGTGTATAAAGCATACAGTAATGTTTGGTCGGTTCGGGTTGTATTGGTTCGGTCGTGGGTAACACACACACAAGCGGACACACGTATCACACCTTATGTAGATCCAAGTATTAAGAGTAGTCATCATTGCTAATGACATCCGTATGAAGATCCCATTGATATAAAAGATAATACTAGTTAAATATTTGTAGTCCCAAATGGGTTGTCGATAATTGTAAAATGTTAGGTTGATTTAAATTGAAATAGTATGTGCATGTTGATAGCGTTGACTTTAATCTTTGTGGTCAAGCAATGACACTTTTACTGATGTCACCTTATCATCACGAGACATTCAGAAAGGGAATTCACACATACACGCATCATCAGTCACACAACAGGACTAGATGCTCGACTCAACACTCCATTCGTACGAATCAACCTTCAATCGTACAAATCAGCTTCATTGGCATGATTGAACCTTCATTTGTACCACTGGTATTCAGTCGTACCACACAACACCCAGTCGCACGACTTAACCTCCATACGCACGAATCAACCTTCATTCATACGAATCAGCTTAATTCGTACGACTGAACCTTCATTCGTACGATTGGCCTTCAGTCGTGCGATACACGCACAGTCACATGGATTCATTCATCCGCATTGACTCAATCGCACACACATTCATCCGCATTGACTCAATCGCACACATACTCATCCGCATTGACTCAATCGCACACACATTCATCCGCGTTAACTAATTAACACACATATTCATTCGATGGCACAACTCAGTCGCATGACATCCCAAGTTGCACGATTCAGTCGACCGCATGACACAGTCGCATGACTCAGTAGCACGACTCACCCACTCGCACGACTCAATCGCCTGAACTGCAGGTTCGCGACTGTTGAAGTGCAGAGCAGCCTTTGGATACCCCAAGCATGGGTTATACACAACAAGGACTTCCAGAATCACACAACAAACACACACAAATAAGAAGCACATGCAGAAAGTCATCACACGCACCCACACGACCTCTTGTGTTCGAGTTGACCCGAACACCAGAAACCCTAGAAATGCACAGTAGTAAAACGAGCAAGAAATGGCAAACCAAGGTCGTCTACCTACAAGGATGGAGTGGACTAGTTGTAGACGAAGCCTAGACGAAGAAAACGAGACCAAATGAAGCGATTTTGGTGCAAAAGTGAAGAAGATGGATGAAGAAGAAGAAAGTGAAGAAGCAATGGAAAAGATGGAGAAAAATGGCTGGGAATGGGGTTTTTATACCCATCCTAGGTTTGCAAAATGTCAATTTTAGTCCCTACACTTAGCCCCCGAGTTCCCAAAGTTTGTTTCGGTTGAAAACAACATTAAAATGTTTGTTATATTAATTTTAAAAGCGTGTTTTATGGTAATTGATAACTTAAAATGGTTTTATTAATAACAATGGTTGTAATTAAAAATGATATATTTGGTGATAATGGTGATGAAATTTATAAATGGTTTAGGCTTAGCACACGTTCACGCAAGAAGTACAGGCACAAGGGTAATAAAGCAAACATGATTTCTTAAAATAGGAGTTCATGAAGAAGAGGAATAATAATTAAAATAATTCTATGGTTAATTATGTTGTTTGACGGACCTTAAGGAGACGGATGTCACATGTAATAAGTAGAGGGTTGAAAGTTCTCAGGTAGTGAAGAAGGTTGGAGGTGAAGGGCAAAGGGCAAGCACCAGGGCATCCACAATGACGCAGGAGGAGGCTAGGATGGACCCTGATGTTGTGTCAGGTATGTTTCTAGTAAACCAAACTCTATCTTCTTTGTTATTTGACTATGGTGCTAGTAAGAGTTTTATTTCTGCTGCCTTCTATGCTAAATTGCCTGTTAGTACTAGAAGTATAGATAAGCCCTTCTATGTAGAAACTGCGATAGGTAAGTCTACCAGGATTATTTACCTGATAAAAGGTTGTGACATAGAACTAGAAGGTCATAACTTTCTAGTTAGACCATTTGTGATGACCTCAAGCGGTTTCGACGTAGTACTAGGAATGAATTGGCTGGAGGACTACGAGGCGAACATTGTGTGTCGCATGAAGATGATTCAGTTAAGAGCACCTAACGAGAGTGCGGTGATAGTTTACAGTGATCGAGTTACTACGATTCCGAAAGTGATTTTGGTAGCGGTCGCGGGGATGTGTGTGAGGCGGCATGGATGTAGTGCCTACTTGGCCTACGTGAAGGATGTGGATGCGCTAACACCATAACTGTCTGATGTACTGATTGGTGTGACTTTCTGGATGTGTTTCCAGAAGACTTACCAAGAGTGCCACCGGACCGCGAGGTCGAGTTCTAGATTGATTTGATACCGGGTGCCCAACCTGTTGCTAAGGCATCGTATCGGTTGGCTCTGACTGATATGAAGGAACTGATGAAGCAATTGTAGGAGTTACTTGATAAGGGGTTCATTAGACAGAGTATCTCTCCTTGGGGTGCTCTGATCTTGTTCGTGAAGAAGAAGGATGGTAGTATGAGTATGCGTATTGACTACCGCGAGCTGAATAAGCTGACGGTGAAGAATCAATATCCATTATCGAGGATTGATGACTTGTTTGATCAGCTCCAAGGTGCCAGTTGGTTCTCAAGGATAGTCCTTCGATCTGGTTACCATCAGCTGAAGGTGAAGAAGCAAGATATTCGTAAAGTAACATTTTGCACGTGTTATGGACACTACAAGTTTCTTGTTATGTCATTTGGTTTAACCAATGTGGCAGCTGCTTTTATGGACTTGATGAATCGAGTGTGTCAGCTGATGTTGGATAAATCAGTGATTGTGTTTATTGATGATATCCTGATTTTTCGAAGGGCGAGGAGTAGCATGCCGGTCATATTTGAGAGGTTTTGGAAACGTTGAGAAAGGAGAATTTGTATGCTAAATGATGATATCCTGATTTATTCGAAGGGCGAGGAGGAGCATGCCAGTCATATTTGAGAGGTTTTGGAAACGTTGGGAAAGGAGAATTTGCATGCTAAATTTCCCAACTGTGCATTCTGGTTGCGCAAAGTTCATTTTTTGGGTCACATGGTGAATCCCGAGGGGATTATGGTGGACTCGGTGAAGGTGGAAGCGGTGATGCAAATGGAAGTCTCCAAAGACGCCATCCGAGATTCATAGTTTCTTAGGTTTGGCGGGCTATTATTGGAGATTCATTCAAGACTTCTCCAAGATAGAAAATGCATTAACAAAGCTGACCCATAAAGATGTGAAGTTTATATGGGGTCAAGAGCAAGAGAAGGCTTTTAAGGAGCTAACGGCAAGGTTGACTCAAGCTTTGGTTTTATTGTTACCTGAAGGAAGCAAGGATTTGGGGGTTTACTCAGATGCTTCTTACTTAGGGTTCGGATGTGTCTTGATGCAACGAGGAAAAGTTATAGCTTATGCATCCCAAAAATTTAAAGTTCATGAGGTTAACTATCCTACTCATGACTTAGAGCTAGCAGTTGTGGTCTTTGCGCTTTAGATCTAGAGTCACTACCTGTATGGGACGAAGTGCACCATATTCACTGACCACAAAAGCTTGAAGTATTTCTTCAAGCAGAAAGATTTAAACATGAGGCAAAGGAGATGGTTGGAGCTCATAAATGATTATGATTGCGAGATCCATTACCATCCGGGCAAGGCTAACGTGGTGGTAGATGCCCTTAGCCAAAAAGAGAGACCCAAACCAATTCGGGCGAAAGATTATCAGATGATTATGACCTCTGACATGATGAAGCAGGTCAAGGAGTTTCAAGATGAGGTGTTGAATGAAGATCATCTTAAATCTGAGAGGATGAGAGGTCTAGTTGTAGAGTTGGGTAAAAACACACATGGTGTTAGAATCCGATTCGAACAAATGTGGATTCCTTGCTAACGGGATCTACATGGGAAGATCATGGACGAAGCTATAAGACTTGATACTCCATTCATCCTGGTGCTACAAAGATGTATCAAGACATGAAGAAAGATTATTGGTGGTCGGGTATGAAGGGCGATGTAGCGAAGTATGTGAGTAAGTGCCTTACTTGCTTGCAAGTGAAGGCCGAGCATTAGAAGCCGCACGGGAAGATCCACCCTTGGATATACCAAAGTGAAAGTGGGAGCATATCACCATGGACTTTATAACGAAGCTACAGTCCTCTATGAAGGGGTATGATGCAATATGGGTGATAGTTGATCGTCTAATGAATAGTGCTCATTTCCTACCGATCCATGAAACATATTCCTCAAAGAGACTCGCGAATGTATTCATCAAGGATATTGTAACTCGTCATAGTGTGCCAGTATCTATTGTGTCTGATAATGACACTCGGTTTACATCTAAATTTTGGAAGAAGTTCCATGATGTGATGGGGAGGAGGTTACATATTAGCACGACTTATCATCCTCAGAAAGATGATCAGTCGGAAAGGACGATTCAAATGCTTGAAGATATGCTTCGGGCATGCGTCATAGACTTTGGAGGAAGTTGGGATGACCACTTACCGTTAGCTTAGTTCTCATACAATAACAGCTACCATGCCAACATTGGTATGCCTCCTTATGAGATGCTATACGGTAGGAGATGTAAAACACCCGTTTGTTGGGGTGATATCGGTCAGAAAGAGTTGGGGAGTATTGATGTGATCATGGCTACGACTAAGAAGCTTGAAAAGATCAAAGCCTTCATGAAGGTAGCCAAGGATAGGCAGAAGTGGTATGTTGAAAGTCTCACCTTGGAAAGGTATCATTCGGTTCAAGAAGCGGGGCAAGTTGAGCCTAAGATACATAAGGCCTTTCCGAATCATTGCACGAGTAGGAGAGGTTGCCTATAGGTTGGAACTACCCGATGAGTTAAGTGGAATTCACCCGACATTCCAAGTATCTCATCTACGGAAGTGTTTGGCAAACAAGGATATGGTTGTACCACTGGAAGATATCGATGTGGATGAACGGTTCAATTAGGTAGAGCAACCGGTGGCGATCATTGATTGTAAGGAGAAAAGGTTGAGGAATAAAGTAGTTCCCCCTATGCATGTACAGTGGAAGCACAGGAAGGGATCTGAGTCTACGTGGGAGTCTGAAGAAGAGATAAGACAAAATTACCCACATTTGTTTGAGGAATAACATGTTTCGGGGATAAAACCTATGTAAGGGAGTGGACTTGTAACACTTGGATATTTTAAAAGAAGAGAAAGAAAGGATAAAAGTGAATAAAAGAAATAAACACAAGTTTACCCAAGTTGAGGGGCTAAAGGTGTCAAAAATGACAAAAGTTTCAAAAAGTTGATGTAAAAAGTGGGCATGGCTGCCCATGTTGCCTACACACATCATTCTTTGAAGAAAAGAAAGAAGAAGGCTAAATTCAGGTGTTTGAACTCATTTGTAAACAGGTTTGAATAAGTCATACTCGAAGGTTGTCAAAGGTGAGTTCTAGAACCCTCCTCCCGTTTTTACTTGTTTTTTAACTGATTTTGGGGCTGGAAATGCATGTATGCATGTTTTTATTATATGGGTTTTACACCCGTATGTATGTGTATGTGAGTATGCCGGTGGGTTATGATTTTTGGTGTTATGATGATGTTATGTTCATGTTTGTTGCTTAGGATGTTAGAACTAAGCTAAAATCATGTTATATTGATGATTGGGACTGAATTATGATGATTTTAGTGTATGTTAGTTGCCCATTCGCCTGGATTGGCCCATGCGCCTAACGGTCATAGCTGCCTAATTGTGGTCCCATGCGCCCAAAGTTTATGCACCCAAATAGTACCCATGTGCCTAAGAATAGGCTGAATTTGGCTAAGTGTTCATGCACTTGAAAAGCCCATGTGCCTAGGCACTCATGTGCCTGCATAGTGCCCATGTGCCTAGAATTTGCCTAGAGTGACTAAGTGATGAGCCATGCTCCCTAATAGTGCCCATGCGCCCAGAAAGTTCCCATGCGCCTAAGTGTTCCCCATGCGCCCAGAAAGTCATATGCCTACATAGTGCTCATGTGCCTATGTCTTAGAAAATATTCTGAAACTTTTGGGGAAAATGTAAAGAGTAGGCTTTAACTTAGGATGTTCCCGGGGGTAATGTAAGTTGACTTTATGAGGTCGTATGTGATGTATGATGTATGTTATGTCATGTATGATGTGTATGATGATGCTATGCGTATGTATGGCTATGTTTATGTTTATGTTCCTTATTATGTACGTTTATTTTTCCATGGATTTATGTGGTATTTTTAGGAAGGAAATGAAAAGTATTATGAAACGTAAAGTGGAAGATAATGAAATGAGGAATGTAATAAAAGAATACATGCATTAATGAATGAATGAAAGTAAGAAAGTCTTGCAAGCAACGTATGGAGTTTCACACCCAATGAAGGGTGTTAGCTCAACTGTGTGCGGGTTAGCTACCCCAGAAGGTTGCACACTAGGGGCTAATCTTTGTGATTGACCATACGTATGTGACCCTTGCCGCTTGCCCTAGGTACTAGAGTCAAATTCATGCATAATGTTCGAGGTCTATGATACACCTCAGGCCTAATAACCAGATTCGTGCATAATGTTCGGGGTATAGCACATGGTATTGGTCGAAAATGAAAGATGAATGATAGTGATGAGTGTACTTTCCCTAGTTACTGGAGTCAGCTTTGTGCATAATGTTCGAGGTCTATGATAGACCTCAGGCCCAGTAACCAGCTTCGTGCATAATGTTCGGGGTATAGTACATGTCATCGGAAGCTAACGAATGTACAAAACTAAGTAAGGAAGATTATGAATGAAATTGAATGATAATGATGACGTACGATGATGAATGAACGAAAGTTAATGAATGAATGATGATGAAGATAATAATGTTATAATCTATGTGTATGTATGATGTATGATCACGTACAAAAGTAAAGAAAGTTTTGAAACGAAAGTAAAGTACATCTTTTTTTATAAAACTAGAACTCACTCAGCAATGCTGACTTTTATGTGTTTCCAGTTGGCAGGTAACTGATTGCTCAGGATGGCACGGGGGGCTACTTGGCTTATTTTGGATGGCATCCATTTTGTATAACGATAATTTTTGTGCGATGTAATGCAAGGGGTTATTTTGTAATCTGTCAACGATGTATTATTTTGCAAAAGGAATTATAATGATATGAAATGGTTTTAATTTGTTTCTGTTGTAATGTTTTAGTAATGGTAAATATAAATTATATGTTTTTATGTGCAATTATCGAGTAGTTGTGAGCATCCTGGGGACGGGGCCTTATAGACAACAAGAGTGCTATCTCTATTATAGAAAATCCAGTCAAGCACTCCAAGACAAAGCATATGGACATTACGTACCATTTCGTTATTGATATTCATAAAAAATCTTATTAAACTAGTCAAAGTTAGTTCAAGAACAATATTTTGATTTGTTCACCAAAGAATTTGATGAATAAAGATTTAAGTATCTTATTACGGCTATTGGGATAGTAAAAATTTATTAGCTCATCTCATTTCAAAACCTTTTTTGAAATGTGTATTGTCTTTGTTAATATAATTTATGCCCTATTACAAAGAGTTTTTCTTCAAAATTTACTAAGTGTAAATTCTTCCGAAATAGAAATTAATCCTCAGAAAATGTCATATATAACTTCCAAAGGAAAATTCCTCCTTGGTAAATCTTATCTTCTGAAAAGTTTTTAGCCTCCGAAATTTTTTGATGTTATATCAATCTATATCCGAAGCTTGAAAACCTCATCCCTCGGAAGACCTTACTCTCAGAAGTAATTTCTCTTAAGATAAATTTACCTTCGGAAGTAAGATTAGCTTTGGAAGAAGATTACCTTCGGAAAAGCTTTATACTTGAAAGAAAGCTTTACTGTGTAACGGAAATCTTTTGGGCCCCACATTGTAAAAAGGTAAAGACTTTATTAATGATGTCAAAATTAAATGAATTTAATCTTACCGCCATTGTCACATCATACCCCAAACAATCATTTCACCTTATGCATCCGTCATTTGTGTTGCACCCTAAAAGGATCATACATGCTAATTCAATTGGTGACTTGATGGTTGTTTTGCTGAGATTCCAACATGTCCAAGAATTAATGCAGATGAAGATTCTGCAGTAGAAGATCCAAGTATTGGCTTACCGTATTTGTTAATGCGGAAGGCAAAGAACAAATGCTGACAAGTGTGTGTTCTTCCGCATTAACAAATGCGGAAGACCAGAAGTAATGTGGACAAGATTCTGTTCATCCGCCTCATTTGCTAATACGGATGACCAGACAAATGCTCAGAAGTATTTGTTCATCTGAATTAACCAATGCGGATGACCAACATACTAATGTAGAACATCAAGTAAAGAAATGCTAATTAAGTAAACAAATGCTGATCAAGTCAAGTCATCCGCATTTGCCAATGCGGATGAACAAGAAGAAATGCAAATGAAGACATAGACTAGTTCTGATGTATAGGTCAGTGGTATTTAGTCTTTTGTAAAAAGGCATCTTGTCTGCCTATAAATAGAATAGAAAACCTCGTACATGAGGTGACCGAAAATAGACAATCAAAATATTTTTGTATTCCCTAGGTGCATTATTACTTTTCTTGCTAACCCTAGCAGTAATTGTAATCAATCACCTTTATTAATATATACAAAGCATTTATGAGTATTTCTTCTGCATTGAATGTTTCTTGATTGTATTATTTCACCATTCAATCATTAACTCAATCATTATATTCGATTCTAAGTGAGAATCTCAATCTCACTACCCAATCAATTGGTGTCACAACTTTGCCTCTCGGTTCTTTTTCAGATCTACTCAAGGCCTGAATAGAACCTGATTGAACTGGTGATTGAGTTGCTAATAGAGTATTCCATCATCTCTACTTAGTAAATAGCAGAAAATACTCTTAAAAAGACCTCTGTCAACACGTTCTCACCTTCAAGAACTATACACAAAACCTACAGATTCATACGAAGATTAGGAATATTACAAAACTGCGACAAAAACCAAGAAACATTTAAAGATCTGATTTACTAAGCATTTGTTGAAAGATTTGGACTATTCAGACTAATTAATCTTAAAACTTACCTAGTCTATATTATACAAGCTAAAACACCTTTTAAAAGGGTTCACATAGTTTTTCAGAACTTGGTCATCTTGAAACCACCAATGCTTCAACATAATCTGAATTTAAACAATGGAATCAAATTCATGAACTATTACATGTGTTATCCAGATTTTGGATTTCAATTGCAAGGGACCATACATTCCGGTTATCTGTCTGCAGATCAACTGCCATGTACAAAACATCAAGAATCCACCTAAGACTTGACTCTTGATGATGATGACTATAGAAAATCAGATTGATCTCAAGGCTTACTCCATTCTTTTACCAAGCACTCAAGATGGATGTGCTGAAAAGACTATAAAAAATGAACTGCCAAGCGTATGGATGCACTGCTGATCATGTGGGAGGGAAGTAGTGAAGTTGCTGAAATTAACAAGGATCAACTGTTAATCATAGAAACATTTCATCACTCCAAAGGGAGTCCATCTTTTAACACTCCCAAATTTTGTTAATCATAGGCCCTGCTGCTCAAAACCCATTGTTGATACATGTATGTCCCTAGATCGTGATATATGATGTAATAGATCTTGTTTGGTATGATTAATGAACTGATGTTGATAGTATGTTGGTTATAACGTTTAATAGTTCATTAATGAGTCGTAAATGAATTGATTGAGTGTATGATTACTTGAATGATTACATATAATATTATATTAATTAACTAAAACATTCAAACTTAACTTAATGAAGTTCCCATGCGAATGGCTCATGCGAATGAACCATAAGCATGAAGAACCTCATACGATTGACTCAGTCGCACGACTGAACCAGGAAACTGGATCAGTCGTACGACTGTAACATAAGATTGGCTCAATCGCACGACTGAACACTCAGTCGCACGAATGAACCAACCGCATGGTTCAATCGCACGACTGAACCAAACTAATGGTTCAGTCGCACGATTGAAGAGTGCCAACCTATAAATACAACTCATTCGTGAAAAACAGGAGATTCGTTCAAGTTCAATTCCATACGAACCCTAGCCGTCCAGAAACCTTCCAAATCGTTCTCCAAGTTCATAGAACACATTAGATCGATTCCTTATCGATTTCTAACGTTAGTTTCAATCCTTGATTGATTCTTCGTGTGTTCTCACTGATTGGATCGCCAATCAAATAGGATTCCGCACTATTTGATCCGGTATACACGTGATCTCTAGGTATTTCATCGAATACCAGGTCCTAACAAGTGGTATCAGAGCTTTTGGCTCGTGATTACGTGTTGATTCAATCAAGATTGCATAAAGTTTGTGTTTTTACACTAAAAACGCAATCTTTGGCATCAAAAGTGATCTTGGAAGTTCCCTGCTCATCGACGTGTGGTTTCTACGGACTCAGGCAATCAGAACTTGTAAAATTTCGAGTTTTTACGGCTGAAAACCGTCAAACCTAGAAATTTTCGCAAACCAGCGCTTCAATCGCACGACTGACTCATTCGTACGACTGGACTCCATTCGTACTACTCATACGCACGATTGGACCTAGTCGCACCTTCATTCGGCCGATTGAACCATTCGTTCGCATAGCTCATACGTACCAGATTCATTCGCCCGACTGAACCAATCGCCCAGTTCATTCGCACGATTGAACCAATCGCAGAGCTTATACGCACGATTAGCTCAGTCGCCTCCTTCAGTCGCATCAGTAAAAGTTTGTTTGATTAGATTATAAGTTTATTCATCATGGAAGATCAGATGTCAGCCTTTACTGCTGGGAAAGACTCAAGGATACAGAATCTGTTGCTGCTTGAGAGTGAGGTGGGGAATCACAATAAACCACCAAAGCTCTTGACTTTAGATGAGTTTCCCCACTGGAAACAACGTTTTGAGATCTACCTTAATGGAGTAGATCCTAATCTGTGGGAAGCCATTGAGACAGGTTATAGTACACCGGTGGGAGCTGATGGGGTTAAACTAACATTAAGCGGGATGACCGACGCGCAGAAAGTAAAGTACAATGCAGAGAAAAGAGTATATGCATTGATCACTCAGTCGATCCCCAAAGACATATTCCACCAGTATTCCGAGAACAAGCAATCCAAGAAACTGTGGGATGCGCTAGAGAAGAGATATGATGGTAATGCATCATTGAAGGCAATCAAAGCAAAGGAGTTAAAGAAGGAATTCGATAACTTCTCTTCAATTGGTAATGAAAGCTTGGACGACGTCATAGATAGATTCTACCACTTGATGAGCGAATTGCATACCCATGGAGTGGTTACTACCATGGAAGAAAAAGTAAGCAACTTCGCAGACGGGTTGCCGGATAAGTGGGCTACATTCGTGTCTAACCTGAGACAGAATGGTATCCTTGTAAAGCTGGATATAAATGACTTCATTCTTAAGTTGCGCGAAGAAGCACTAAGGATGAAGTATAGAGCTCAGAAGTCTTCGTACACACAAAATCCAGCTTTATACAACGCCACACCTCAAGCAAAGGCATCTGGAGCACCTCTCCAGACTGCTTTTGTGTCTAGCTCGTCAGGTCCTTCACATGCCTCTACTTCTGTCATCAGACACGTCTGGGTCATCATGTACCCATCATATTGGATCAGAAGCTAACGCTACTAAACTGAAGACCGAGAACTTCGGTAATGTGACCGTGGAAGTAGCACGAGAGCATATGGATCTCCTAGCAGCAGTGGTTCATTCATATGATGGACTCGTTGCTGGAAAGATTGGAAACTGCCATCTGGCAGATGAGGACTACGAGCAGGTGGATGAGATGGAGCTCGAAAGAATGGATATAATGTGGGCCTTAGCAAGTGCTGTTCGAGGGCGAAAAAGTTTGTGAAAAAGACTGGACAGAACTTGGTTGCTACTAAGGACACCACCTTTGGCTTCGACAAGAGTAAAGTGACCTGCTTTAACTGTGGTGAGAAGGGGCACTTCAAACGAGAATGTGTCAAGCCAAAGAAGACGGGGAATGGGAACCCGTTCTCATCATTTACTCGCCAGGACAAGCAACCCTCTAATTCTACTTCATCAAACAAGGACCCTAAAGCACTAACTGCTCATGATGATGAAGGACAGGATTGGAGTTTCAGGTTTGTCTCACCAGGAGAATCTAACATTGCCAGTGTCGAGGATATTGACGATGATTCTGCGAGTGAAGGTGATATAGCAGTTGAAATTGCAATGTCACATAGTGAAGAAACAACTGCAGCCGAGGTCAGCTACAAGCCAAATGAGGAAGTCTCCACCTCAGAGACTGAAAAGCCAGAGTCGACAGAACCAGAATCATCTGATGCAGCACTGATGGCTAATACTTCTGGACCAACTCAGGTAAGTACCACTGACCGACTTTTTAATAACCATGCTTGTTCTGATTGTGACACGTTTAGGAAGAGCATAGATGACAAATTTGCTAGGTTATTAGACCATAATGATAACTTAGTAAAAGATTTACGTCTGTGTACTGAGGCAAATAGAGTGCTAAAACAAAATGAGCAGTGTTATAAAGAAAAGATAGACCTATTGACCAAACAACTTAGGGAAACTGAAGTAGTGGCTTTTAACCAAGCAAACGACATTAGGTACTATCTTAACTCCCTGGAAGACACTAAGAAACAAGAGCAGTGTTAGAAGTCGAAGTTAATTCATTAAAACAGAAACTGCATAGTTGGACTAGTTCTTCACACATAGTTCAACACTTAGTAAGAGAAAGGAATAACGGGGAGGGATTAGGCTACAAAGTGGTTCCACCACCACCTGAGACCTTGATGAACACCAAGTCTAGACCAGTAAATAATACCCCCATCAAGGATCATGTGGTGACCACTCCTCTTGTTACTGATCCAGACACCTCATGTTCATCTACTGAATCTGGTAAGAAACAAAAGGAGGCCACTTCAAAGGCAAAGGGTAAAATGCCATGTGTTAACCTGGAAAATGAATTTGAAAAAGTTAATTTACAGTCAGGGTCAAATAGAGTCAAATCAGAACCTAAAAGGACTTCAAATGTTACTTTTTCACAAGCTTCGAGTCAAAAACCAGCTAACCAAAAAGGAAAACAGGTTAAATCAGTAAAATTTGTTATACCAGAGAAAACATCAAACATCCAAGAGTCAAAAACTAAAGTGATTGATGTTACTAGAGTGTCACGCACTTCTCCACAAAGAAAGTCTACTCATAAAGTTGATAGCAGGTCATGCTACAACTGTGGAGAATGTGGACACATTGCTTCTGACTGTCATTTCTATCAGACACCTAGGAAGAAGATTGATATTCTGGACTCTAGACCTAGGTCTTCTAAGCGGAGTTCTCTAACTCCACCTAGAAGAGCTAGTGACCCTAAAGTCCAACCTGTAAGCCAGACGACTGTTTATCATAAACAGGCACTGCACAAATCTGGCTTATGGAAAGAAAAATCCACCCTCGTGTCTGATACTGATAACAAAAGAACCTGAGCTACCCTCACCTTCTAAGGGTCAATGGGTGGAGTTTATGATGTGATGCCTCAGGGAAACCCAAGACAGTCAAAGCTTGGGTTCCTAACCTAAACTGATCCTTCACTTTGTATGCGCAGGGTGCTCGATATAGCGCTGACACTAACACGTGGATTATAGACAGCGGAGCATCCAGGCACATGACAGGAAATAGCGCCCTTTTATCTAACGTCAAACAAATAAAGGAGGGCATGTTTCCTTTGCAGGAAACAAAGGAGGATATATCACAGCTCAGGAGAAGTGGGAAATCAGAAAGTTAAGTTTGATAAAGTGAACTACGTTCAACAACTTCAGAACAACTTACTTTCTGTGTCCCAAATCTGTGATAAAGGATTTAAAGTCGTCTTCGATAATCAGAAGTGTTACGTGCTGAAGAAAGAATATATGATCCCAGAAGACCAAGTTCTGATGACTGCTTCAAGATATAAAGACCTTTATGTCTTGGATCTGTCAACAGCTGCCACAACGGATCATGAGGTTCAGTGTTTCTTATCTAAAGCTACTGAGAAGGATTCCATCTCCTGGCATCGGAGAATGGGACACATTAGTCAAAGAAGATGAATCATTTGATTCAGAAGGATTTAGTTAGAGGAGTGAATGTCAAGAACTTCCAACTTCCTGACTTTTGTGTAGCTTGCAAGAAGGGCAAACACAAAGACAAAGAAAGTTCATTCATAGATTCTGTTCGGTCCAGTTAGTACAAGGAGCATCGCAGGCGACGCGTACTGTTATGTGGTCACTGATGACTACTCAAGGTTCACTTGGGTAATGTTTCTGAAATCAAAATCAGAAACTTTGGAGACATTCAAAGAATTAGTAACCACACTGGAATCACTCTACAAGCTCAAAGTTCGACAAATACGCTCAGACAACGGGACAGAATTCAAGAATCAAGGGATGGAGGCATACTGCAAGGAAAAGGGAATTGTGCATCAATTCACCTCTGCCTACACACCTCAGATGAATGGAGTTGCTGAGAGAAAGAACAGGAGCTTGATAGAAACAGCCCGGACTATGCTGGCAGACTCGAAACTGCCTATCCAATTCTGGAACGAGGCAGTGGCAAATGCTTGCTATACACTGAACAGAGTCCTAATAGTCAAGCGCCACGGAAAGACATGTTATGAGCTACTTCAAAGACGCAAACCGAATTTGGAGTATCTTGAACCTTTTGGCGCACCGTGTACACTTCTGAAGAAGACACAAGAAGGAAAATTCAGCGAGAAGGCAGTTGAAGGAATTTTTCTAGGATACAACATACCGAACAAGCGAGTTTACAATAACTCAACGGGTCTTGTAGAAGTGTGGTGTAATGTCGACGTTCAGAGATATACCACACCCCCTACAGGCAAAGGACCTGCATACTTCTTCGATTATGATGGATTCTTCAAATCCTTCAACATCTCTCTCTCTCCCTCGGATGATGAGTTAGCTACTAGGATGATGTATGATATACTAAACACTCCATCCAGCACACAGGGAGTCATCTACTCAGTCAGAAGGGGTAGTCGATGAAAGTGACTCCTCCTCTGAAGATGAAACTGAAGCAGATGACCAGAACGGTCAGGAGGAACAGTTTCCAGTTCCTGAAAGTCCACAAGCATCCACAAGTGATGCACCCTCGACTTCGGAACCTCAAACTCCAACCTCCTCAGATGCAGACCAAAATGTTCACAATCTTGGTTCGGAGGTGACTGTGCCGACTACTCCAGGATCACGACTAAACGTCTATCATCCCCTTGACAATGTTATTGGAGATGTCCGATCAGGAGTACAAACCCGAAATCAGCTATACTCAGCTGATTACGCCTCAGTTATGGAGAAGGGTTACATTCATGATGGTGCTTATCGATGTTTTGTCTCGCAGGTTGAGCCAAAATATGTCAGTGAAGCACTAAATGATGAGGCGTGGGTGAGTGCCATGCAAGAAGAACTTCTGCAGTTTAAGAAGTTAGGTGTATGGACACTGGTAGATAGACCTAAAGGTGCTAAAGTCATTGGCACCAAATGGTACTAAAATGTAAGAAGGATGACCAAGGAGTCATCATAAGGAACAAAGCTCGACTGGTGGTTCAAGGTTTTCGCCAAGTCGAGGGTATTGATTATAACGAAGTTTTGCACCCGTGGCAAGGATGGAAGCTATTCGTATCTTCCTCGCCTATGCCTCGTACATGAATTAAAGTCTACCAATTAGATGTGAAGAGTGCATTCCTTCATGGTGAAATAAGGGAAACAGTCTATGTCAGTCAACCCGAGGGATTTGAAGACCCTTATCATCGGGATAGAGTTTACAAGCTCGACAAAGCTTTATATGGGCTTCATCAAGCTCCTCGAGCTTGGTACGAGAAACTCTCGACTCATCTTGTGAAACATGGCTTTCGCAGGGGAGTCATTGACTGTACACTGTTTATTAAAGAAAAGGATGGTGACCTACTGCTTGTACAGATCTATGTTGATGACATAATCTTCGGGTCAAAGAACGAAGAGTTATGCAAAGAGTTTGAAGCAGTGATGAAGAAAGTTTTGAGATGAGTGCAATGGGGGAGATGAAGTTCTTTCTCGGGTTACAGGTGGATCAAACACCTAATGGGATCTTTCTACATCAGACCAAGTATGTAGGAGACATTCTCAGTCGCTTTGACATGGAGAATGCTTCTGCTGCTGGGACTCCACTTGCTACGAATCATGATATAGCACCTGATGAGAGTGGAGATCTTGTAGATGCCACTATGTACCGAGGAATGATTGGATCCCTCATGTATCTCACTGCCTCAAGACCTGATATCATGTATGCTACATGTTTATGTTCCAGATATCAGGCTAAACCTAAGGTCAATCATCTAATCGGGGTCAAAAGGATCTTTCGCTATCTAAAGGGTACACCCACCCTGGGGTTGTGGTATCCTCATGATGACGATTTTGAGCTCACAGCGTATAGTGACTCGGACTATGGAGGCTGCAAAATGAACTACAAGTCTACATCAGCAGGGTGTCAATTCTTTGGGAGAAGATTAGTTACATGGCAGTGTAAGAAGCAGACATCGGTTGCATTGTCAACCTGTGAAGCCGAATATGTTGCTGCTGCAAGTTGCTGTTCCCAAATCATTTGGATTCAACAGCAAATGCGGGATTACGGTTTGAAATTCTCGTCTACTCCTATTTTTGTTGATAACTCTGCTGCAATTGCAGTAACCAAAACCCGGTTCAACATCCTAAGACCAAACACATCGGTATTAAATACCACTTCATAAGAGACTGTTTTGAAAAGAACTTAATAGATGTGGTTAAAATTAATACTGATTTTCAACGTGCTGACCTCTATACAAAAGCCTTTGATAAACCACGTTTTCAATACTTGCTAGAGGTCAACGGCGTTAAAAAGAAAAGTGAGGTAATTCCTGATGAGAAAATGTGTAGTCCGATGTAGTTTCGTTAAAGTTTATTTTATCTTATGTTATCTGTTTTTTGTTTGTTACATTTAACTCATGTTACCTTGCTGTTTATTAAAATCCAAAAAAAAAAATAATCCGAAATGATTTTAGTATTTTAGGGGGAGAATATGTCAGCAAGTTAATATTAAAAAAAAAAAAGAGGGAGAAGGGTAACTAGCTGAAATAAGGTAGATTGTGTCTGTGATACTATTCAATACCTTGGAATATGATAGTACACAGGAACAAATCAAGAGGGATTTTAAAATTTAAGGTTTGAAAAGATGCAAAAGTTCAAAGTATAAGTCTGCGTAGTCTAAGCAATATAAAACGGGGAAAATGATAGAAAACTGGCAACTCCTAAGGTGACACAGAGAAAGTAGACTTAGAGGCTGCTAGACCACAAATGATATGTTGGTAGATTCAACACAATAGACAATTAGACCTGATTGGTGATCTCAAGATCAAACTAAGCTGTTCAACTGACTGTGGACTTCCATCTTATCACTGGTTAACACAATCAAATATATTCCAATAAGGGGTAATGAGCATTTAAACGCCACAAAAGTGTGCGGATGACCAAAATTAGAGCAAAGCAAGAAAAATGAAAGACAAATGCAATAAAGCTAATGGCTCATGTTGTTGGTGCATTTTGTGTAAAATAAAAGTAAGCTGCTCTAACAAGGAGATAGGTTGTGTGCCTCTCTGCTGTGCGATGGCACTGACCTGAGGATAAGCATAACCTAGATATTCTAGAATTCATTGTTGTTTGCCGCCTCTCTGCTGTGCGATGGCACTGACCTGAGGACAGGCTTCTCTTTGAAAGCTCTAAGAATAGTCTCTTCTTGTAATAATACCCGTAGACCGCTCAAAACCTCTGAGGAATGTTGATTACCATATAAGTGTGGGATCCACAAATGTTAGCTGAAATAATTAAACCTAAATCAGTCACCAGTCTGCGTCAAAAGTCTGTGTATGGATTTAAGTGGACAAATATACTGACAATCTTAGTGGCTACCTTCTCAAAAGTTCAACTCAATGTGAAGATCTAAGAGTTTCAGTATGATTTCCTTAAGTTGCTAACGACTCTGGATGAATACCGAGAATTTAAGCGTCAAAGAGCTTTAATAACAAGTCCCAAAATGATTTGATATTCCTGTATGATTCCAAAATTGATTTGGTCCAGATATGATCAATCTAAGTTAAAGCTGTCTACTCCTAATCAAATCCCTTAGATTTTCATCTTAGGGTTTTATCTCTCACAAAAAGTCCAACATAAACTTTAGTTGTGTAGTTAGTTTAAGTTACTATGTTTATTTTTAAGTTGTGTGTCTGTCGGACTACATCAGGAAATCAGAAGGGAATTAACTTACCTAAAAAGGTCATGTCTGAGATGGCCACATGGTTTTAAAATTTAAAAGGTCACGTCTGAAGTGACTGAATTGGTTAAGAGCTTACAATGTTATTATCAAAAGTGAAAAGGGTCTGAATAGTAAATGTTAAAAATGACTGTAAACTCACAAAGTGTGACCCATTCGCACTAGTGGATCATGGTTATCGACCAACTATGCGAATGGCTTCCAATCGGCCGAATGGACATGAAATTGTTTCATTCGACCGAATGGAAGGGGAGAATGAAACAGGAGACCGACTGAGGCTCAGTCGGTCAACTAAAGGGGCGAATGAAGGAGACCGAATGAGTCAGTCGACCGACTGAGACTCAGTCGGCCGACTGAATGCGATCGACTAGGCCAATCGTACGACTGAACCTCAGTCGCCCGATTGAACTGAGCGACTGAGGCCAGTCGGCCGACTGAACCTAGGTTTAGTATTTAAAGGTCTTAATCGATCGCATATCACTCATCACTCCCAAAACACCCCGAATCGCGCTCATTACCGTTACCCTGTCGAAATTGCCTCCGATTTTGATATACTTTGCGCTTAAGATTCTTCATTCCAGTGACGTTTTACAGGTACACTACTCCTTGAATCCTATCAAAATCAGTACATCACCGAACTACAATAGCGACATTGGATTAATCAAGAACCGACCTGCGAATCGACCTAATCACCTATGTAAATGAAGCAAAATGTTAAAATTGAGTTTAATAGGTTATTAGTGACAAGTATACGAGACTAATGGACCATTACACACTGTTAAAAGACTTAGAAGGGTCAAGATTCGACCCACAGGGATCGAACAGTGGGGCAAGCGACTGGACGTTCGAATGAACTCCAATCGCACGATTGAACCTTGCGATTGGATCATTCGACCGACTGAACCACCCGAATGAGTCCAGTCGGCAGATTGAACTCAATCGCATGCATCAATCAGCCGATTGAACTCAATCGCATGGCTCAATCAGCCGATTGAACCAATCGCATGCCTCAATCAGCCGATTGAACTCAATCGCATGACTCAAACAGGCGACTGACTTCAGTCGCATGATTCATTCGCACGAATGAATCAAACTGACTTTCAACTTTACACTTAGAACAGAAGTTTTCATGTCTTATATACTAATGTTCTAAGTCTTGTGTGTTCTACAGGAAAAATGGCTGACCGATGGTCTCTAAATCCAAAGCACAACATTTGTGCCCATTTAGACCACACGACAAGGAACGGGCCAAGTTCTCCGATATATAGCCTTTCCTCAACGTTCACGAATAATAAGGCTATATCTACGCCCTGCACACCTTACAAATCACTACACCAGGCATTCTGGGAGAATGCCTCAGTGGATCGGTCTCATGAGCCATACAGCATCAGAAGCACCATCTTGGGTCAAGCTATCGACATCACCGCCACGGACATCCAAAGAATCCTTGAGTTTGGAGATGACTCTACTCACCCCACTAAGTTACACCCATTGACTGTGAGAGGGTTTTTCTCCGAATCAAGTATGCAGGAGACATCAACTCGGGGGTGCTAAATAAGAGCAACCTGTGCCCTCAATACAAATATCTGGCACATGTGATTCTTAAATGCATCGCTTCAAGAAGGGGTGGCTTTGATGACCTATCAGATCAGATACAGAATGCCTTCGTGGCTCTAGTGCTGAACCACCCTTTCAGCTTCTCTAATATGATCTTCGCTTATTTGATAGAGAACATTGAAACTAAAGGGAAAGAAGGTTTTTGTATGTACCCACGATTCCTTCAGATGATATTCAATGAGAAGCTGCCTCAGCTCCCAAAGGAAAGTCAGATGCAGTGACATTGGAACTGATGGATGATACCACATTGGTAGAATGGTGGTATATAGGGGCAAGCAAGTTAAGCCCCAGGAAAAAGACTGATTGGCCACTTAGCGATGAAAGCTATGTGGCACCGGGGAGACGCCTATGGCGTCACGAGGACAGTGACTCCGACGTGGAGCCGATTGTCCTCCCTACTGATGACTCTGAGGAGGATGACATTGAGGATGAGGCTGTTCCATCCCGAGGCACCGTGTCTGCCTCTGTTCCCTCGGTGTCTGGCTCACCTGCTGAGGTAACTGAGTCAGCAGGATTCCATCAAGATTTTGTGCTTACCGAGGAAGATGAAGATGAATCTGATGAGGAGCCATTGACCCGGACTGTGGGAAGGAAAGTGGTTCCCACAGAGCACGGGTTGAGGGTTGTCGGTGAACAACCGAGAGGATCCGGAGATACAGAGACTGATCCATCATATGCTCCGGAGTCCTCAGTGGGTTGAAGGGGGAGCATCCACCTCGAGGGGAACGAGGAGAAAACGGATGGCTCAACCCCATGGCCAGAAAAAGAAAAAACGTAAGGTAACCTTCATCACCACCACATCCCCCATACCTTCCACCACTACCACCTCTGCAGACACACCTTCCACCACCATACCTCTCCCCACAGCAACCACAACCACCACCATACCGATCACCACAAGCCAGACCCCTGCTACCACTACTACATTCACCCCACACTCACCACCACCATCATCCAGACCTTACCCGATATTCACCACCTCCACCACCACCACTAGCCACCAAACCGAGCCCTCAGCCTACCCCTCACACACCTCTAGATCTCCTCTACCTCCAATAGGGGTAGAGGAACAGCTGGCAGCCTTAAACAGAATGGTGTTACGACTGCTGGCGGCTGATGAGGAAAAGACCTCTCAGATCCGCCAGCTCACCGACCTGACTGCTGCACAATCGCAGAAAATCGCAGAGCAGGATCGAGCTATTAAGGAGCAGGCCAGAAATTGGCTGCTCAGAACACTGAGTTGGACCAACTCCGAGCACAAAGCGTCACATCAGGTAAGCAGATAGAAGAGTTGGAAAAGGCAAAGAGGTCCATTTTGTTAAAGTTAAAAGGATCAAAGGAGGAACCTCTAAAGATAAAGGATGGAGAAAGAGAGAGTGAGGATGATGATGATGATGATGACAGTGATTCTGATGAAGAGAAAACAGAAGAGTGGTGTGCTGATGAAGAGACTGAAGAAGGAGAAGCAGCTGAATCTGTCTCAGCTCCCGGTCAAGAGCAGAGAACAAAGAACCGACAGGATCAGTCAGCTTCTACTTCTGCACCTTCACACGAAGAGACTAGCATACAGGATAAAAGTAAATAGTGGATGTTTATGTATTTAATTACTTTTGTATTCTGTATTGAAAAACGATGTACTGAATGTTTATATTAACTTAATGCATTTTGTTTGATATATTACTAATGATTTGAATGTGAAATGTGTAAATCAAACAGATCCAAAGTACCACAGAGATGAGTTTGATATTGCTCCCCTTCAACAGGTCAAGTCTCAACTCACAATGATTCTTGATCTGCAAGGGATTGTCAGAAGGTCAGTGAGTTATACACCTGAAGAAGGTGAAATAATTCACGACCTATCTAACGAGCAACTGGCAGAAATGTTCAGACTCAATCCTGATGATATTGTCAAGGATGCTCCAACAGTTGATTCAACCAGTGACGACGAACTACACGACGTTGATGAAGTTGAGGTTGAAGATATTACTGCTGAAGAGTACCCTCAATACGCTGACAACGCGGGTAATGTGGTCCCCAATCTGGGTGAGTCCCTAGTCAGTGATATGTTTGAGGTACTGACAAGATGGAGCAGGAACAGGAAAGATCGAAGGAACAGCCCAAGCCTCAACGAAGATGTATACATTCGAAAGGCTGAATGGGCTGAATGTTTTAAAGAAGTCAGAGCCCAACGTGATGCACCGAAGAGGGATGCCTACACCAAGTTCTACAGCGTCAAGAAACATCTTACGGTGTCAGGCAGGATATAGCATGGGCATATTTTGATGATCTTAACGTTATGCCGTTAAGAGGGAAAAGGGCATAGAGTACTTTAGATTTCCACATGATCTAAAGACTCTACCTGGATTTGAGCTCAACCAGCTGGCCAAGTTGAAGCTGTTGTATGCTGACACTAGAAAAATGTCAGGCTGGTTTGAGGCTGCCCTCAAGAAAGAGTACCACACCAGATGGATTAACTTCAGACCTCAACAACCTACAAGGTATATTAGAAGGTCTGAGATGGATGCCATTACTGGAAAACCTAAGATTGTGTTGAAGTGGAGTCCTCCTCGCACTATGTCGAGAATCCCTCTCAGGGAAATGCCACAGGACTTCACTCCACACTTCAAATGGTGGTACTATGATTGGAGAACTGCTGAAGCTGTCATAGTTCTAAACAAAGGGGATCAAATGGATACTGTCAGGGTATTCGACCCAATGTGGCTAACCAACTTGTCTGCTAATGATGTCTATACATTATACAAGTGGCCACTGTTCTATGACACACAAGACATTGTACAAGCCCTCCAGTTCCAAAATGTTATACGACTTTGCTTTGCGTTTGATATTCACGCGGGAGTCACACAAGAGGACAAGTACAAGAAATATGAGAAGGTAATGAAGAAAACAAGACATTAGAGAGATCTAGGTCCAAGGGGGAGTTTGTTGATACATGTATGTCCCTAGATCGTGATATGTGATGTAATAGATCTTGTTTGGTATGATTAATGAACTGATGTTGATAGTCTGTTGGTTATAACGTTTAATAGTTCATTAATGAGTCGTAAATGAATTGATTGAGTGTTATGATTACTTGAATGATTACATATAATATTATATTAATTAACTAAAACATTCAAACTTAACTTAATGAAGTTCCCATGCGAATGGCTCATGCGAATGAACCATAAGCATGAAGAACCTCATACGATTGACTCAGTCGCACGACTGAACCAGGAGACTGGATCAGTCGTACGACTGTAACATAAGATTGGCTCAATCGCACGACTGAACACTCAGTCGCACGAATGAACCAACCGCATGGTTCAATCGCACGACTGAACCAAACTAATGGTTCAGTCGCACGATTGAAGAGTGCCAACCTATAAATACAACTCAATTCGTGAAAAACAGGGAGATTCGTTCAAGTTCAATTCCATACGAACCCTAGCCGTCCAGAAACCTTCCAAATCGTTCTCCAAGTTCATAGAACACATTAGATCGATTCCTTATCGATTTCTAACGTTAGTTTCAATCCTTGATTGATTCTTCGTGTGTTCTCACTGATTGGATCACCAATCAAATAGGATTTCGCACTATTTGATCCGGTATACACGTGATCTCTAGGTATTTCGTCGAATACCAGGTCCTAACACCCATAATCCCCAAGCCCGAACAAAACTCCTCATGATGATTCACTATACTCTCTAAGTACCAAACAGGCCATCTTTCCTCTCCTAAGCCAAGGCATTATACAATTGATCCAGGTCTCGGGACATCAAGCATAACCTCCATATCCTTTATTGCCCTTTTAATAGAATTGAAAAGTTTATGTCTCTTCAAGGCCATAAGGTTGATCTAAAACACCCACCTAAGGATTAACGAGCCCCTAGGCAACTTGTATCACCCCTATCATCAAACCCCAACTAAGATGAGTCCTACTAGTGTGGAGGGAAATTATGTAGATTCAGCTACCACTACTGAGGGTGGCTCATTGGACCTTAGACAATGTAACATATATGAGACTGAATCTACAAAACCCATCTCAACGACTCATTCTTAGAAAGAAAATGTCCAGTGGAGTTTGATGACTCTTTTCACAACTTTGTTATGAAAGATATAATGGCGAAATCAACAGGCTCAATGCATCTTCTCTGCTACACTTAAGCAAATTTGACATTATTGACTAGTAAAGAAACTATTCTCTAATCCTTCAAAATCTGAGGTAGCTACTCATATTATAAATCATTTAAGAAGTCTTCATGTCGCTGAACTAATTGCAAGCACCAAGTTTAAGAAAGAGCTCAAGCAAAGAAAGAAAATGAAAGAAGGGTCAACGACTAAGGCAAAGCCTTTTTTGAATAGTTGAAGGCCCTGAATTAGAATCCACAGTTAAATGGGAGTATGACTACAACTCCCTTCAACTAACTCTCTTTAGAGGGCCACAACAAAGGGTACATATCATTCAAAGTGACAAACTATATCTCCTATCTACGAATGATTTGTACAAACTTTTCAGCACCACACCAGGTAAGAACAAGGAGACGATAGGTATCTCTTATCCTTGGTGCTGAATGTTTTGAGAAGTAGAAAAAAGTGAGGTTTTGGTAGCATCAGCTGAGGGGGAGTCTGTTGGATCAAGCAAGGTTGGTGCAACTAAAACAAACACTTAAAACATTTTTTAGTACAACTGATAAAGTACATCCAAAGGCAAAAAAAGAACTTCCAAAGTTAAATGTTGAACTTTCGAAGGTCAAGTTTGACAGTGTTTCCGAAGAGGAACTCTAACTTCCGAAGACAAAGTCTCCCCTCTTCCGAAGATCAACACTTATAAGATTTCAAGGCAATGACATCTGAAGCATAAACTTTTGAAGATCCTCAAGCCTCGAAAGAAGTAGACTCTTCCAAAGTATAAGTGGCTTCGGAAGAAATTTAACCTTCGGAAAAACCTACTATGAACCGGTGGACATTATTATGGTCCTGACAGATCCGTTGCAAACTCTGAGATATTGCATGGTGCTTTCCCACACCCATTTAGTTGACCATACTTTATTCCACTATTCATTCTTTATTAGTTAGTACAGTTACCAACTTAAGTTGGTGACAAAAGGTAACTCATGGACATGTCATGACTACCAAATCTTAGATAGTATGTTATCTAATATACCTTACCTTTAGCATTGTAGTATTTGCTTTAGTCATAGGTTTCCAACTGGTATCAAAGTATATCTAGCTGTAGGTAGTAGTATATATAGTTTCTTATTGTTACTCATGTATCATGCTTGTAAGAGTCTTGTAATACTTTGAGTTAAAAGTAATATATATGAAAATTTATTTTCTTGTGGTCTATTTTAACTTAGTATATAATTATCAACTCTTAAGGGATTTTGTATCATCAAACCTAGTGTGATTCAATGAGTTTGAGAGATAATATATGTGTCAAGTGACAAAAACCAATCTTGCAACTAACTTCAAGCTATATAGTTTGGTTCTCTTCTTGAACTTTTCAAGCACCTTGTTTTGAATCCTATCAGTAAGCCGTGTAGTTTGCCTGTTTAGTTCTGGGTTGGCAAGTAGCAGATCAACTAAATAGGTGCTCTCGTAATATTTCAGGTTTTATAATTTGAGCACTTCTTGTTGTCCCTAAGACCTAGAGATTACTAGGACTTTTCAATTAGCATTATACCTCCATCCCACTAATGGATTTCCAAGAGGGTGAAATGGGGTAGACATTACCCTTGCTATATCCTTCTAAAACAAGCTTTTTATGAGTGAGTCCATATCAATATGGACCTAAGAACGTTGTTTAGTATGAATAAATACAAGTGAGGGTAGTGAGTCTTCCATGTCCATACTCTGGGAATAACTCTCAAATTTATAATTATAGGTTGGACTTTCTCCCTCTTTTTTGGTAACATCACCCTTTTACACAGGGGATCTAAGGGTTAGGTCCATCATATCCAAAAGTTATTATGGACCTATTTGAGTTCTTCTGATAAGTCTCTCAGCTAACTCGCCTTTGAGAATGGTGATCTCAACTTGCTGGTCATTGACCTTTCTTTGTAAGGTAGCCACCTAAAATTCTAGGTAACTAACCTTTGAAACTAAATAGGTGAATATTTTTGATAGATTTTGCACCTTTAGTTGCAAACTCCCCTCATCTTTAGCAGAAGATTCATGGGGGAATAAGAGAATAGGACCAAAATCTTTTTCCTTATCACCAGCATGGAATCCTTGGCTGCTAGATTTACCTTGCACCATAACAGCTTTAAGAGAAGTATCAATGGGCAGGTTTGCCATGGTTGATGTCTTAATGATGTAATCACTTGCAGAAGTGAGAGCCTCTTCCATATGGACTGCCTGAGCAAGTTCAAGGAGGTCCACCTCATTTTGGGTTGGATGATATGGGTGATTCAGGCGCACTCATCTTTCCTTGAATAGAGTTGGAGAAGAGAGACTAAGGGTACTCACCGAAGCCCATATCTTTATCATAAGAGAATTCAATATTTAGGATTGGTTGGTTAAGATATAAAGCTGGGGATGGTAACTTTCCCCTGAATGTTGATCGCCAGAGTTTTGAGACACGGAGTGATGGCTTAACGTTGGGTTAGTGAGCTCAATTGGCTAACCATAAGGATGATGGAAGTGGTCTACTCCTCAGGAAAAGTAGGAGTTCTAGTATCCGCTTCCTTTGGCATGGGTGAGTGTATGGGAGCCTACACATCTTGAGTATTTTATGTAGAGATTTGTTGGGATTTTCTTAAGTAGGTGAGGGTGATTTGTTGTTGTGTGGGTGGTATAGATGTAGAAGGTGTGGGTTTAATATTGGCTTGTGTTTCCAAGTTGTCACCTTGAAGAATGAGCTCTAGTAAATTTAGTACCAAGGTTGTTTCTACCCTTGAGAAGCCAATAGTATACTTTCTTATTGTCTTAAAGATGGCGGGCTTCATCTGTTGCAGTATAAGTGTGTTATATGTTTCGTTTAAGTGTGAGCCCAGTTCACAGTTAAGAATGTGTTGAACATATCTAGGAAACATGTAATACTTCAAGGAGTCCAAGTTAACAAGCAAGTTTGTATAAACAAATGAAGAGTACCTAAACTTGACCCCTTGAACCATTCTATTGAATATGTAGGATAAGTCCTCGGGATTGATTCTAGCCTCCATGTTTGTTGGACAAAGAATGAATGACTGCATGGAAGAGGTACTTTCATTATGAGGAAACCTTACCTTTTAGAAGGTTCTTATTGAGTAGTCCCGTTCATAGCGCATTTGCTAGAATGAGTTGTTTACAAAATATTTGGGGAAGGACAATTCGCCTTCTTCATCATCTAGCCATAGATGAGAGTTGATGGTGGTTGGAGTGATGAAAATTATCTTCCCCTACACTGTGGCAGATAGTGTCTTATCATCATCCAAGATGACCTCTTGGCAGGTCCTCAAGAACTCTCAAAGTTGATCTTCATATAGATGAGGATCTATGGTAAGTGTAGTGAGGTAGTTAGAATGAGACAAGAAGCGATAGACATCTAAGAAACCTAGATCATTCTTAGATGATAACAAAGCAACTTGGTTTTATTGCCTGTGTAACTGCATGGAAAAATCTTGTTGGTTTCGAGGATCATGGTTGGCCATTTTTAGCAACTTAGAAGTGAAAGAAGGCAAGAGCAAAGGTGGTTTGTGGGTGAATTTAGGTTATGAGCTTTTACAGATGAAGGAGAAGGTGAAAGAGGGGTGACCATTATGGTTATGTTAATGAAAAAAAGATAAATTTTGAAATCCAGATGTCCGTCCCACCTTTGAAAAAGTGTCTAAAATGATAGTTTTCTTTGTAGTCTAAAATCATTCAAAGGTAATTTGTCTTAGGTAGTTTTGATAAAAACTTTCGTAGCCAATTTGAATTCGAAAGATATTCCTTAGCTTGATAAAAATTTTCTTCGGAAGAAAAATACTTAGAGTATTTTTACTTTAGAGATATATTTGGTTTCTGAAGATATTAAACCTCTAAAGATTTATTCAAAAGATGAATAAAGCTTCCAAGACTTAATTGCTTTCGAAAGAAATTCAACCTTCAAAACATACAAGTACTTATAATAATATTTAAGCATTAAAAGATATATCAAAATTTCTTTCAAAGGTAAATGTTAAATAGTTTTTAGATTTGACGACATAATGTTCTTTCGAAGGCAACTTAATGTCTTCTGAGAAAAAATATATCTTAAATTTTCAAAATTTTAAGGAATATAATTTTGAAAAATTTCTTCCAAAGTAAATTGGCTTATATAGGTGATGATATAGACAACTTAAGACGCACATATTTGATAAAAGAATCTTGAATTTAATATAAGATATGCTACTCAAAGTTAATCATCCTAGTAGCTTATATAAGATATTTAAATCTCTTCTCATAAAAAAAGTTATGAATAGATCAACATGTTATTCATTTGTGTTAACTTTGACTAGTTATTAATCCCTATCAAAATTATCTCTGATCAAATAATACCTAATGTTGATGTGTTTTGTCTTGGAATTTAGGACATAATTCTTTGTAATAGAGATAGCATTGTTGTGGTCTATATGGATGGAATTCTCTTTCAAGTTAAATTCATAATCTTGCATCTGATTTAGAATCCAAAGCACTTGAGCATAGCAGTTTGCAACAACAATGTATTCACCTTCAACAGTTGATGCAGACACACATGATTGTTTCTTGCATTACTATGAGACTATCCTTCGACCAAGGAACTGACATCCCCCAGATGTAGATTTTGCAGTAATATTGCAGCCACCATAGTCTTTATTTGTATAAGCATATTGATTGAAGTTAGAAATCTTTAGATATAAAAGACCTAGTTTGGCAAAACCTTTGAGATATCTAAGATTCCTCTTGAAAATAACAAGGTGTGATAGCTTGGGGTGATGGGTTTGATAGAACACAAGAAAACAAGTTTAACCTTTTAAACTTTCTAAAAAACACAGCGGAAGTATAGCTTTATAACATGTTAATAAGCTGAAAATTTCATGTTCTAAATGATGTTTTAAGATGGAAAAACAAACCCAAATCAAAAGGATCTTTAATATATGAATAAGCAAGCTATATAAACACATAAAACATTCATAATGTGACAACCAAACAAGCTGCCAAACTACCTCCTTCCAGCAGCTAAATCGTCCAAGAGAAGAAGGATGATGAATGCTCAAAATCTCGGCCAAGGCTCCAAATAGAGGATCCCTCAAGCTTGTATACCCCAAGCCTCCTTGCAAGCACCTCTTGTTAGGGAGATTCAACACCAAAACAACACCAAAAACCCGAAAATAGCTCCTTTATGTTGCCTTTCGAGAGGTGTAGAGAGAGAGAAAGAGTTGTGTGTGTTGCATGCAAAATGAGATGGATCAGATTTCTTTTTGTCCCCAAGACTAGTTAAGTGTGTTTTTGGCTTACAAGAAAAATGGTCCAATGAAAAGAAGGGGGTGGGGCGGCCCAAAAAGATTCAAAAGGGGGTTTTCCCTCTTTAATCAAACACACACACACAAACAATAACTAGTCTTTTTGTCACACATTAATAGTCATCTACTAGACTTATTTAAATGTGATATATGTCTTCTCTAATTAAACAATTTAATTAAAGTACACTCTCATGTTATTTGTGTTATTTAAACCCTTTAAATAACAAAATAATAATAAACCCATCAACAAATTATCCTCATAATTGTTCCATCTCATATGCAACTTATTTAGAAAACTCATTTCTAAATTGGTGTAAATATTTAATTGCATGATCATATCATCAATTAAATATTAATTGGTGTTTGCTAAGCTTGTTATTGGGTATAACCCGACTTGGATCATAACGTACTAACCGCATCAATATTCCATGTGTCTTGGGCACATAGAATCCAAAAATCTCCCACTTGCCCAAGATTCATAGAAGATTGACGCAAGCAATAAATACTGCTTAACAACGGTTTACTACCCTTAATACACATGACTTATAGCCATTCAATAACATCATCCCTTTCAAGTACCCTACTTGAAATGATTTAGGTGAATCAATCATTTATCCTTTTGTTACAGATGTCATGTTAAATCCAAGGACACAGAATGATCCTTCCTTGTTGATTTAACTTAATCAGGCCTTAGACATCTAACTCTCAACGAAGAAGAGGAACAAATTCCATCTTGACTACATACGTTTCTCACAAACACCTCGTCTCATACCTGAACGTACCCTTATGTGTTGTTCACTATTTAAGGACAGTGAAGAATAGCTCAAGGTATAATACTTGGTGAATATCAAAACCCAAAATGTATCTCAGGTCGGAATACCAAAAGATATTCGCCTTTACTCAAATTTACTTATGATCAATCAATAAGATTCCATGTAGTAAAATTTGAGATGCGGGTTAGTCCAATATTTGTATCCCACAAATATCTATGAACCTTGGTGTCAGGATCAGTGATCACAAGTTTGATGTATTAAAGCGTAACGCAGCAGAATAAGAACAAGAATTAGACAAATTGTAGCAAGAATTTGATACTCGTATGCATTAAGAAAAAATACAGTTATAACGAGAGAATATATTTCTGTAACAAGCAATGTTTCTATGATATCGAATATTTCTAATCAAATCATTCTACTTATTAAAATAGGTTGACACTCCTTATATAGGGTGCAATCGCTGCTGTATCACGGGAAAGTGACAACCGACAGATCTATTACAAAAATAACTAACTCTTAACAAACTACTGAAATGTTCACAACTACTGAGAACATATCAAAGTGTTAAGTACATAATATGAAACTACTGATAAGAAACTACTGAAACTACAACGAATGAAGAACAAGCTCTTCAGTCGTTTTACAAAACTACTGAAAAACACAAAACTACTGATGAGCACAACAACTGAAGAAGTATTCTTCAGCTGTTGCGTCAAACTACTGAACAGATAAAACATAAAACTACTGAAAGGTAAACCGTCACAACTACTGAAGAAGACCTCTTCAGCTGTTGTGACAACGTCTGATACTTTGGTCTTGAGCACTTGTGTCTTCAGACTTTGTCTTCAGCACTTGTGTCTTCAGACTTTGTCTTCAGCACTTGTCTTCAGACTTTGTCTTCAGCACTTGTCTTCAGACTTTGTCTTCAGCACTTGTCTTCAGACTTTGTCTTCAGCACTTTTCTTCAGACTTTGTCTTCAGCACTTGTCTTCAGACTTTGTCTTCAGCACTTGTCTTCAGACTTTGTCTTCAGCACTTGTATTCAGACTTTGTAATCAGCTGTTGTCTTCAGCTGTTGTGGTCTTCAGTAGTTTTTGTGACGTCTGTGGTACTTAAAGGTTTTTCTGATCCGGCTCATTGCTTCTTTTGGTCCAACAAACCCCCCCTGAACCAATGCAGCCAAAACCTTTAACTTTATTGAGGTCCCACTTATTGTTGGCAGAATGGTTGGTCTTTTTCCTTCTTGATCAGTTGAGAAGATGACCCATATAAGCACTGGCCTGGGAATGAGTCTCTGATGATTTGGTTGGCAATGTATGGATGGGAGCTCTGTATTGGGGAATTGGACACTGAGCTGTTCCCCCATCCATGAGACTCACATCCCATGTATAAGCCTGTAGGATTCTCTGGTGTATGCTCTGAGAAACATAATTTGTTCTTCCATGGTCAGGTTCTCAGCTTCACCATCAAACAATCCTTCACGCCCATACAGCTCTGAGATGTACTTGGCTTGTTTGCCATTTTTGAGCTCAACTGTTGTAATCTGTCTGTATGCAAACTCATCAGGATGAGTCCCTTCAAGTAACAGACTTAGCTCATTTTGTTTGAAGTTCTCAAGCCTCTTGTAGACTAACCCCTTTTTAATAACTCTGTTCTCTAACATCTTTTGGGGTGGCTGTTTACTCTCATAGGCCTTCTTGAAATCTTCTACAATCTCCCAGAGTGATACTACAAGGACCACTGTCATCTCTTCATCTACGATCCTTTTTACTTGGCCCTTGTATCTCGAAGGAATGTCTTTCTTTACAATCCTGTGAGCCATCCTTTTTACTATGTGTAGCATCTGCCATTTTGATCATCTCATCGAGTTGGAGTTTTTTCTCTTTTCCTTCACCCTTCCTCTTCTTATATGTGACATGAAAGTCTTTGTGACTTTCACCCACTTGATCATTTTCGGTTCCCTTCACAGACTCCTCTTCCGTCTCAGTTTCCTTTTCTTTCAGTTTGCTCTTCCTCTTTGCTTTCACTGACTGACTCTCCCCCTTTTTGGTTGCATTGGTTGCAAGGGTTTGAGTAGCAGAAAGCCTGGTGCTCACAATCTCCTCCACCAGGGGTTGTATGATTGAGGGAAGCCTCTCATCCATGGTTTTGATCACAATGTCTGTGATCATTGGGGTGATGAGAGGTAGGGTTTGCTGAAAGATAGCAACTGTTTGCTCAGAGGGGTTCTGTCCCTGAGAAGCAGTGCTAGAAATAGAGGCTGGTGGCTCGGAAGTTTTGAGTGGCTGAGTGTATGGGAGACCTTCAGGTGAAGGTGCCATTTGTGGGTTTATGTTGGTAGCAGATGGACTTGCTTCTTGAGAGAATTTGTCAAGTAGTCTTTGTAGTCTACTGACTTCTCCTCAAGAATTGTGTTCTGGGCCAGAACATCATAAAAGAAGCCTAGGTTAGCATCAGCAGATGCTGAATCACTGGACCTCCTGCTTGTAGCAGGATGTACATGCACTGGGTGTAGACCAGTTTTAGCATGTGCCCTTTTTCTTGGAACTGGGGACTTCCAGCCTCAAGACTATGTCCTTCATCAGCTGTGCCTCTGGTGAGGTCTTAGCTATGTTACCAGCCTCATTCTGATCATGTGCTGATTCAGAAGAGGTGGCAGCCTCACTAGATGTTCTAATCTCCATATCCACACCAGGAGATAGAACGTGTAAACCCCGGTGCTGTGGGTTGTCAGAAGCATGGTGATCCTCGTCCTCAATAGTTGTGGTTCTCTCCTTTGTTGGTGGTTGTTGGGGAGGAGGAGAGGCATGCAGCTGAGTCAGCACGTTTACAATGATAATGGTTAGACTATAGGGGGCGGTTGCATGGGGAGATGGGGTAAAAGCAGTGTGCACCTGGGGAGAATGGTGCTCTTCAATGGCAATCTCCTCAAATGAGGAAGATCCCAGATTTGTGGGTACCCCTTCTGTGGTTGCTGCAGGCTCCTTTTGAGAGGAATCCTGAGCGGCTGTGGCTGGGAGAGTCTCTGATACTGCTGGGGGGTTTAAGCCAGCAAGTATATCCTGCCTTGGTGGTACAGGAGCATCTTTAGGGGACTCATCTCCCTGAATAGCTGTTTCGGGGCGTTTTGTTTTTGGTTTGGTGGGGACTCTGTATTTTGAGGTGGTGGCTGTGGGTTCCAGCTACGTGGGTTTGCGCAGCTTGGCAGCCATTTTGAGTGATTGGTCAGAGTTGTGCCGGGAGTATACTTCCGGCAGTACAGCCATAGCAGGGACTCCCAGGCCAACAAGTCCCTCAGCTTGAAGCTGGTTTTCAATTATGGCCATTATGAACCGAGGATATAATATCCAACGGTTAGCAAGTTGTTTTTGGGCCATATCCTTGAGCTCTAAAAATAGTATTTCAGAAAAATTTAAAGGTTGTTGCTCAAGGATGGAGTACATTACCTGTTGCCACCTTGTGGACATTTGATCCCATGATGAAGTCTTGGAGGCAAGGCATACATTTACCATATGAAATATGAGACGTTCGACATCCGGGAAATGTTTCTTCAGTATGGTAGATGCACTCAGGTTACCCTGGTATCCATGGTGGGCAAATGATTGATCTGTTGTGCCTTTGGATAACCAGTTGGGAAAGTGGCATCATCCAGATTAAGGGTTTGGCGAAGAGTGTCTGGAGTAATGACCACTTTTTGGCCATGGACAAACGATTGAAGAGACTCTGTGTCATTCTTCTCAGAGACCAGAGTGACGTTTGTCCAGAATTGGTTAAGGGCTTCGGCATATATGGTGGGATTTACCAGAAAAGCCGTTTTGTAGGGTGACTGAACCATTAAATCAATGGCATTGTGAAACTTGATCCAGTATGGCAATTTGGTGAGATGTGCGACACAGTTGTGTCGTGGTTTAGTTGCATGGTCGCCATTGATGAAGAGAGGGTAGAGAGTTTTTGAACGTTAGGTTTGAAAAGAGAAGATAAAAACTCTGAAGGTGGGATAAGGTATTTAAAGGGTCGGGTTAGAAAACGACTGAAGGTTTTGGTGTGAGTCATCAGTTGTTGAAACTACTGATGACGTGGTATTAACTTTCAAAGGTTTGAAAAGGCTGACCGTATTGGTGTGATCAGCAGTTGTTATAAAACAACTGAAGACTTGGTTTTAACCGTTAGACGTTGAAACAGCTGAAGTCTCTGATTTAGTCATCAGTAGTTATAAAACTACTGAAGACAGTTTTAACTTTAGGTGATGAAACAACTGAAGACTTGGTATTAGTCATCAGTAGTTGTGAAACTACTGAAGACAGTGGTTTTGTCAGCAGTTGTTGTAAACAACTGAAGACTTGGTGTTAGTCTTCAGTAGTTGTAAACTACTGAAGACATAGTTTTGGCTTCAGTTGTTTTAATGAAACAGCAGTTATAGAAACAACTGAAGAGTAATTACTCATCAGCTGTTTTCGTCAATTCATAGCTTTTTAGCTGTTTCACACTGTCCTCAACACTTACTCATCAGACTTTTCATCTGCTTTTCAGGTGTTTAATAGGACATCAGTAATCTGCATTTCTGACATCAGTAGTTGTAGCTGCATCAACTGTTGTGACTACATCAGCTGTTGTAGCTACATCAGCTGTTTTAACAGATAAAGTACTTCAGTACTGGTGAGATATGTAGCTTCAGTAGTTATAAAACTACTGAGAAAAAAACTCATCAGTACTTATATGTGACAATAATGAACTAGTGATCATCGGTACTTGTGAGCTGAGATCATCAGTAGTTGTCACTTATTCTAGCTGCAGCATACCAAGCCTTAACACCAGGTTGTGGAAAGTTGAACTATCCAAAGGCTTAGTAAAAATGTCTGCAAGCTCATCAGCACTAGGAACAAATTTTGGATCAATCAGACCTTTTTCAAAACAATCTCTAATAAAATGGTGTCTGATTTCAATATGTTTAGTCCTAGAGTGCTGGACAGGATTCTTGACAATACAAAGAGCTGAAGAGCTGTCCATTAACAATGGGGTCTTAGTCTCTATTATGCCATAATCCAATAATTGGTTTTGAAGCCAGAGTACCTGAGATGTACAGCTTGCAGTGGTAATGTACTCTGCTTCAGCAGTTGATGTAGCAACTGAGGTCTGTTTCTTGCTCTGCCAAGAAATCAAGCAGTTGCCTAGGAATTGACATCCACCAGAAGTTGATTTCCTGGTCAACTTACACCCTGCATAGTCACTGTCAGAAAAAGCAACTAATTTACCAGAATGTCTAGTAGAATACCATAAACCTAGAAATGGAGTGCCTTGCAGATATCTAAAGATCCTCTTGACTGCAATCAAATGAGACTCCTTAGGTGCAGCCTGAAATCTAGCACAAACACATGTAGCAAACATAATATCTGGTCTAGAAGCTGTTACCTAATCATATATCTGTAAAGTGTTTCATCAACCACTTTACCTTTCTGATCTGTATCCAGTTGTGTGGTGCTGCACATGGGGGTAGAACAGGGCTTACCGTTTTGTAAATCAAACTTTTCCAAAAGATCTTTTGTGTATTTGGACTGATGAATGAAAATTCCATCAGCCTTTTGTTTGATTTGCAAACCCAGAAAGAATTCTAATTCTCCCATGGCACTCATTTCAAACATCTGTTGCATCAACTTTGTAAAGGCATCACACAACTGTGGATCAGAGGATGCAAAAATAATATCATCTACATAAATTTGAACAAGTAGATTATGCTGCCCAGCTTTCTTAATGAATAAAGTCTTATCTATGGAGCCTCTAGTGAATTATTTTCCAGAAGAAAGTTTGATAATGTCTCATACTAGGCTCTAGGAGCTTGTTTCAACCCATAAAGAGCCTTATCAAGCTTATACACCCAATTAGGATGTTTATTGTCCTCAATGCCTGGTGGTTGACATACATAAACCTCTTCTTTAATTTTCCCATACAAAAATGCACTTTTGACATCCATTTGAAAAACATTAAGGTTTTGATAAGCAGCATAAGCTAAAAACAATCGAATTGCTTCCAGTCTGGCTACAGGGGCAAAGGTTTCATCATAATCAATACCTTCTTCTTGTCCAACCCCTGAACAACCAGTCTGGCCTTGTTCTTAACAATAAGCCCATTTTCATCAGTTTTGTTCCTAAACACCCATTTAGTGCCTATTGCACACTTACCTGGAGGTAGAGGAACCAGTTCCCACACTTGTTGTTTCTTGAACTGAAGAAGCTCAAGCTGCATGGCATCAACCCATCCATCGTCCTTTAAAGCAATGTGATAATTCTTTGGCTCTTGCTTACTGATGAAGAGAGCATAGAAGCAGAAATTTGACAATTGACTTCTTGTTGATACGCCAACAGTGACATCACCAATGATTTGAGACATAGGGTGATTCTTCAGATCTTGATACACAATGAGATCTGTGCAAGTGTTTGTAGCAGGCTCAGCAGCAACAGATGGTGATGGTGAATCATTTCCTTGAAACCAATCAGTGGATGGTAAATCAAAGGAAGTTGAATTTGAAGAAATCTCATCAGCATTTGTTGTGAATGGTGCTACTGGAGCTACAGGACCATCAGGTCTAGCTGAATCAGGCAGTTGATCACTAAACCTGAAGAGGTGAGTACTGCTATCATCATCATCATCAGCACCAGCAGAACCACCAGGTGGTGAATTGTTGACAGGAGCAACAGCAGGAGTTTGATAAGGAACATATTGCAGTATGTCCAAATCAAATATCTCCACAGGGCTTTGTGGAATCTTGTCCTTTGGAGATCCATTAAACTTAACATGTAGAGTCTCTTCAACCATCTTTTTTCTACAGTTGAAGACTCTATATGCTTTGCAAGTTGATGAATAACCAACAAAGTACCCTGCATCCACCTTAGGATCAAATTTTTGGTTTGATCCCGTGTGTTGAGAATGAAACAAGGACACCCAAATGCTCTGAAGAATGAAATTAGAGGGGCCAAATGATGAAGAACTTCATATGGAGTCTTCATCAACCTCTGATTTACTAGAACTCTATTCTGTACATAGCAAGCTGTATTGACAGCTTCAGCCTAAAAAGTCATTGGCAGTCCAGAATCAGCCAACATGGACCTTGCAGCTTCAATAAGGGTCCTGTTCTTTCTCTCCACTACTCCATTTTGCTCAGGAGTTCTTGGGATGCTATACTGCCTCTTGATTCCCTTTGATAATTAAAACTCATCAAGTGTGTGGTTTCTGAATTCAGTACCATTGTCACTCCTCACACACTTAACTGGTAGGGAATACTGCTTCTCAACGTGTAACACAAAGTTCATAATGGACTGCGCAGCCTCATCCTTTGAATGCAAGAAGAAAGTCCATACAAATCTGGAGTAATCATCCACAATTACCAGATAGTATTTCTTCTTAGCCATACTCAACACTCTCACAGGACCAAAGAGATCCATGTGAAGAAGCTGTAAGCAGGCAATGGACTTAGGTTCTTCTATGGAGGGAAATGAAGCTTTGTGCTGTTTTCCTTTTAAACAAGCAGTGCAGTTATCTTCACACTTGAACTCCTTCATAGGCAGTCCCCTTACTAAACCATGGTTTATCAGCTGATTTATGTTTTTGAGATTAACATGACCCAGCCTTCTATGCCATAGAATAGATTCTTGAGGGGAAGCCTTGGAAAATAGGCAAGGATGGCCTTTGAGATCTATTTTCTTGGAAAGATCTAAAGCATACACACTTCCTGTCCTGTTGGCCTTTAGGAGAGTGTGTTCATCCAACACCTTATCAATCAAACTTAGAACTTTGGATGACAGAATCCGACAGTTCTGAATGGTGAAAAGAGCAACATGGCCTTTGTCACACATTTGACTGACACTCAAGAGGTTGTACTTGAGATTTTCCACATGGTTAACATCATCAAACTTTATTTCCCCATTGGAAACAAAGCCTTTGCCGATGATGTAACCCTTTGCATCATTGCCAAATGACACAAACCTTCCTTCCTTGAGAGTAGTCATTAAGAAGTGATCTGTTTCCTATCATATGCATGGATCCTCCACTGTCTACCTACCAGATGCCTCTGAGGTATGTTGAAGAACCCTGCAAAATACAACAAATTAGTTAGATTTTGATACCCAAACCTTTTTGGTTTTGCGCTTGTTCTCATCAACAGATGGTAAACTAACATGTTTGTTGGAAACAACAGCCTGAGAGGAAGAAACTGGTGAAGAAAAGGAATCCTTTGGCTTGGACCTCCTTTTATATGGTTTCAACATAGGAACATCTAATTGGTTAACTCTTCCCAATAGATGTTGAACCATCATAACCAGCTGTGTCTGATTTTGTGATAAGGCTTTCAGCTCTTCAGACACATTGGCATTGGAGTTTGATAAGTTCCTATGTTGCACCTTCTTCTTTTGAGCAATCTCAGCTGTTACCTGTTTAACCCCTTCCTTTTTGGATTTCTTTTTGGACTTAAGGGTTACAGGATTTGATGTTGCTGGTACAAATGTGGCTTCAAACTTAGTTTTCATTTTAAACATTTTCTCTTTACTTTCCTCTTTATGTTCAACCAAACGTGCATCGGGTTGTGGTTCTTGATCCTCCTCAAGATCCACTGTTCTACTGCTAGTTCCTTCCATAAGGAACTTTGCTTCTAAGAACTCACCCTTTCTGGCAACAAACACCTTTTGTTCCAGTGGATCATAGAAATAATATCCCATAGAATCTCTAGGATATCCAATAAAGATACACTTGGTGGATCAGACATCCAATTTGTTTGGGGTGGGAGTCTTAACATAAGCCTCAGAACCCCAGACCCTTAAGTATGATAGGGATGGAACTCTTCCATGCCATATCTCAAAAGGTGTCCTTTCCACCTTTTTGGTTGGGGCCATATTTAAAATACGGGCCGCGAAGAGCAAAGCGAAACCCCAAAATGATAGAGGTAATGTGCTTCTAGCCATCATAAATCGGACCATATCCAATAAGGTTCGATTCCTCCTCTCAAACACACCATTGTGTTGTGGTGTTCCAGGTGGAGTGAGTTGTGAGACAATCCCATAACTCCTAAGATGACCTTGGAAAGCATCACTTAGGTATTCACCTCCTCTATCGGTACGGAGAACTTTAATTGACTTGTTAAGTTGATTTTCCACCTCATTCTTGAAGATTTTGAACATTTCAAAAGCTTCATCTTTGTGCCTTAATAAGTACACATACCCATAGCGACTATAATCGTTCGTAAAGGTAATGAAGTATCTTTCACCATTCCAAGTCATTGGCTTAATAGGACCACATACATCCGAATGTATGATTCCTAATAAATCTTTTCCCCTTTCGTTAGTTCCACTAAAGGGTGCTTTAGTCATTTGACCTTGTAAACAAGATTCACACACATCAAATGAATCACATTCATTTGTTTTTAAAAGACCATTCTTTTGAAGTGTTTGTATACGTTTCTTGTTTATATGACCAAGACGACAATGCTAAAGATATCACTCAAATCCAACTTGAGTTTCTTGGTGCTAGTTTGGTACAATGAACTATTTGAAGTATTTTCATGAACCAATTCATAAATACCATTAATGGGTATAGCTTTAAAATAGAACATATCATTTAAAGAAACATGAATATCATTTTCAACAAAAGATAATACATAATCATAAAGTCTTAATTGGGTTAAAGAAATAATGTTCCTAGTCAAACTAGGAGCATATAAAACATTCTTCAAAATAACATCCAAGCCACTTGGAAGTTTCAAGATGTAGTCCCTACGAGATTCAACTTGGACTTTGGTTCCATTGCCCATGAAGAGGCTAACATCCCTTTGACTGAAGTCCCTACTTCTTTTGAACCCCTGCAACAAATTGCAAATATGAGTTCCACATCCGGTATCTAATACCCATGTGTTTGAAGATGTAACATTAAGATCAATATGAATCATGTATATTGTACCTGAGGTCCGCCCGGCATCTCTCTTGGCTTTCAACTCTTGGAGATGGACAAGACAATTTCTTGCCCAATGTCCAATCTCCCCACACTTGAAGCATGGGTCATTGGTAGCAACCTTTTGCTTCTTCTCTTGTGGTTTGGGTGGCACCCTTGCCACCCCTTTCCCCTTTCCCCATACGGGTCCCTTACCCTTGGCAACCTTTGCCTTGGGTGCGGGATGAGGTCTTTTCTTGTTCCCACCTTCATTGATGGTGAGAACGGGTAAAACCCTTTTACACATGCCCGCCTCGGCCGTTTTCAGCATTGAGTGAAGCTCACCAATGCTTTTGTCCCAAGCATTCATGTTGTAGTTCAACACGAATGTCTCGAACTTCTTGGTAAGGCCATTAAGGATCAAATCCGTGGCCAATTCCTTCGAGACAGGACAATTAAGCCTTTCGAGGCAGTCAATATGACTTTTCATCTTAAGTACATAAGATGAAACAGATTGGTTGTCGTCCATACGACATGCATGGAGTGCTGAAACCGTTTCGAAGCGCTCAACCCTTGCTTGCGTTTGGAACGTTTCTTTTAGCTGGGTTATCATGTCGTAAGCTCCGTGATGTTCATACTCCTTTTGGAGATCCGGAGTCATGCTCGCTAGCATGAGACAAGACACTTGGACAGAGTCCTCAGTGTACTTGAGCCAATCGTTGTAGGCCTCCTCATCATCCTTAGTAGGTTGGTCGGGGATAGGGTCGTCTAAAACATATGATCTTCTCTCTTGCTTGAGAACGATTCTCAAGTTTCGATACCAATCAATAAAGTTGTTATGATTTAGACGTTCCTTTTGGAGGATCGCTCGTAATGATTGGTTGGACGCGGATGAGTTATCGTGATTTTCATTGTTGGTGGCCATCTACAAAATTTAACAAAGATCTATTTTAGTATTTTCGATATTGTTATTTTAAATAATTAATGCCTTTTAAGGTCATTTTTATATTAAAGTCTAGAACCCAACATTACATTTAAATTGTGGTTAGGTGACCTTTATCCCACGATTTAAATTAATAAGGTGGTCAACGTTTGACGATTGCAACCATTTGCAACTTCTAGAAATATGGGATCGACTTGAAACATCATATGTAAAGTCGGCATGTTAATCCCATCAGCACCATTTGGAAACCACACCGTAGGTGATCCATTGACATGGTTTGCAAATCAAGATACCTACTTACACCTATGTGTGAGTTTTCCAAAATAAGTGGTTAGGTGACCTTTATCCCACAAATAAGGCATTCTCACCTCAAATCACAAGTTCCCTCAAAATCTTTAGGTGACCTTTATCCCACTAAGAGTTCCCAAGTGACTCAAGTGTTGTGTAAAAGGACAGTGTTGATCTTGTTTAAAATTTTAGAGATTTCATAATACAAGTTTTAGAAAACTCTATGTACTTGTATTTGCATGCTTTCAAATACAAGGTGCCCTATGGTCCTTTGATTAAAACCAATTTTAATCTTTAAAATCATTAAATAAGTTTAATAACCTTTTATTACTTTTAATGATTAAGAACTACCAATTTTCAGCTTGTAAAGTTTTGTTAATGAGTTTGTAATGTATGACAAAATATCAACCAAACAATCAAACAAGTATAAACATACAAACATGAGTGCATAACCACAACCATTTAGTTGACAACACTTGTTTGCCGTCACAAGTGTCATCATAAGGTCTTTCCTAAGGGTTTGTAATGACACATTATATGTTTCCATGGACTCCCACTTGAATCCATATCCAAATACTTCAAGGTCCATGTTTTTGATGTCCATATTTGGGTCTTGATCTTGTGCATCTTCCTTTTACAAAATTGTATCCTAATACATTTTTTCTAATAAAAGAAATGCACTTAATCTATTAATTACATAACCAAACGAACAAATAATTACAACCCAAATAATAAACATAAAATTACAACCCAATTGAATGAATAAAAACCAACCATTCCAATCATCCAAATCAAAAGGCCAAAGGCTAGGTTATGCACACTAACATCCAATGATCATATCATCCAAACATATAATGAAACCCCACTTAAAACCACCAAATTTCAGCCAACATAAACTGAAATTTTGGGTTTTAAACATTGTCCAAACAATCAACATTTCATAATATATATCTTTCAAGGTCTAATCACTAGCATGTGTGATATGACCTTGAAAGTTTGGGGAATCATTCATACAAAATATAGCAGCCCAAAATCAGCCTATAATAAGTGATAATACTTCTTTAAAACTGATTTTAAAGACTAAGAACAAGCAAGTTATCCACATAACGGCTCTTGATGCCATTGATGGCTTTGATAGAACACAAGAAAAAAAGTTTAAGCTTTTAAACATTCTGAAAAACGCAGCGGAAGTATAGCTTTATAACATGTTAATAAGCTGAAAATTTCATGTTCTAAATGATGTTTTAAGATGGAAAAACAAACCCAAATCAAAAGATCTTTAATATGTGAATAAGCAAGCTATATAAACACATAAAACATTCATAATGTGACAACCAAACAAGCTGCCAAACTACCTCCTTCCAGCAGCTAAATCGACCAAGAGAAGAAGGATGATCAATGCTCAAAATCTTGGCCAAGGCTCCAAATAGAGGATCCCTCAAGCTTTTATACCCCAAGCCTCCTTGCAATCACCTCTTGTTAGGGAGATTCAACACCAAAACAACACCAAAAACCGAAAATAGCTCCTTCTTTCTGCTGCCTTTCGAGAAGTGTAGAGAGAGAGAGAAAGAGTTGTGTGTGTTGCATGCAAAATGAGATGGATCAGATTTCTTTTTGTCCCCAAGACTAGTTAAGTGTGTTTTTGGCTTACAAGAAAAATGGTCCAATGAAAACAAGGGGGAGGGGCGGCCAAAAAAGATTCAAAAGGGGATTTTCCCTCTTTAATCAAACACACACACACAAACAATAACTAGTCTTTTTGTCACACATTAATAAGTCATCTACTAGACTTATTTAGATGTGATATATGTCTTCTCTAATTAAACAATTTAATTAAAGTACACTCTCATGTTATTTGTGTTATTTAAACCCTTTAAATAACAAAATAATAATAAACCATCAACAAATTATCCTCATAATTTGTTCCATCTCATATGCAACTTATTTAGAAAACCCATTTTCTAAATTGGTGTAAATATTTAATTGCATGATCATATCATCAATTAAATATTAATTGGTGTTTTCTAAGCTTGTTATTGGGTATAACCCGACTTGGATCATAATGTACTAACCGCATCAATATTCCATGTGTCTTGGGCACATAGAATCCAACATGGGGTTGGCTTGATATCTTGCATAAATGCATGTATTAAGCATGATATCAGGCCTACTGGTTGTAAGGTACATAAGAGACCCAATCATAGCTCTATAAAGATGCTCATCAACACACTCCTCCTCAAAAATAAATGGTCCTATAGAGTGGTTTCTTGATGTGGGTGTCTTGGCAACCTTACTTTGACTGATTTATGAAGATCTCATTTTCAACCTGATTTAATTGAATTCCTAAAAAGAAATTAGGTTTCCCAATGGCACTAATTTCAAATCTATTCTTTATTAGCTTCTCACAGTCTTTGTAGAGCTTTAGTTTAGTTGGCCCAAGGATAATGCCATCTACATAAACTGGAACCAAATTCAAGTCATTTCTTATTCCTTTAATGAAGAGTGTTCCATTAATGGTACCCCTTTTATAGCCATGCTGACAAAGGTACCGTGATTGTGTCTCATACCACTTTATTGGAGCTTGGTGTAGCCCATAAAGATCTTTTTCAAGCTTGTAGACATAATCCGGATAATCTGGGTCTGCTAAGCCTAGTGGTTGTTTGACATACACTTTCTCATCAATCATCCCATATAAGAAGACACACTTGAGATCAAGTTGGTAGACCTTGAAGTCCTTGGATGTAGCAAATGCAATGAATATCCTAAAAACTTCAAGTCTTACTACAAGATTAAAAACATTAGTGTAGTTAATCCCCTATTCTTTTATGTACCCTTGAACAACTAGTCTTAGCTTATTCTTTATGACATGTCCTCTATAATCTTTCTTATTCCTACAAACCCACTTGGTTCCTATTCTGGTCTTTCCTTGTGAAAGAATAAGTAGTTCCAAACCTTTGCCTTTTGAATTGAAGCAACTCCTCCTTCATTGCTTCAACCCAACTTCCTTCCTTTAAAGACTCATCAATCTTCTTAGGATCAATATGGGATAATAAACAAAAGTAAAGAGAAACATTTTTGCAATGAATTTGTCATCTTGTTCTCATCCTTATCTCAACATCTCCAGTGATGTTTGTGGTGGGATAAGACTTATGGATTCTTACTTAAGGAATCAGAACAAGTTGTTGGACATATCTAAATTTGTGAAATTCAAATCTGGTGATTGAATATCACCCACCACATCAGCACACTTATCAAGAGAAACTTGATTCAATAAGTGTCTAATATGATTGATATTGTCTTCTATGGAGTGGTTAACAACATCATCTTCTCCTATATTAGAAACTCTTTCATTTGAGTTATGTGCCTCTGTGTTAGAATTTGTAGGCACCTCATATGTGTCAGCTGTAGAGTTTGTCATTGTTGTGCTAACAGGATTTCCAACTATAGGGTTTGTTACCATTAAAGCTCAAGTACTTTTCTGACTTGGTCTTTTCAGCTCAAATCTTAGATCATCATCTTCTGTTGATATTCTGCATGTAGATCCTGAAACATCTTAACAAGATTTATTAAAACAGCTGGTAACTAAATCAAGATCAAATAGCCACAGAGGACCAGAACCTTTCACAGTAGGTGTATGCTCATTGAAGGTCACATTAGCTGACTCCTCAACTACTCTAGTTCTAAGATTGTATACTCTATAAGCCTTAGCTTGGGATGAGTATCCAATAAAATGTCCATTATCTAATTTCTATACAAATTTGGCTATCTAGTCTTTGGTATTCAAGTTGGTGCAACGATATCAAAATGATCTGAGGAAACAAATAAAAGGTCTCCTTTTGTGCGACAACTCATAATGAGTCTTACCATGAGTCTTGACTACTAAAACTCTATGCTACATATAGCATGTAGTGTTGATTGCCTTTTCCCAGAAGGTGATGGGCGATTTAGAGTCAGATAACATGGTTCTTGCAGCTTCAATAAGTGTCCAGTTTCTCCTCTTAGCAACACCATTTTGCTGAGGAGTCCTAAAAGCATTGTATTGTCTTATAATACCTTTCTAATCATAGTATGCATCTTGGATTTGGTTCTTGAATTAGTTTATTAATCACACCTTATGATTTTGACATTGTGATCACATTGATTTTCAAGTTTTAGAATGAAGTTCTTCAAGATATCATGGGTCCCATCTTTAGTTCTAAGAAAGAAGACCCAAGTATATCTTATGAAATCATTTTTTACCGCTAGTCAATAAGAGATCCTTCCTAAACTCATTACACCGGTGGGTCCAAATAGATCCATATGTAATAAGTGTGAGGGGTGTAGTAAAAGAGTTTTTTTCCTTTGGCTTGTGAGACACTTTGTGTTGCTTCCCTTTCAAGCATGTAACAAAGTGGTCATCACTTGTAAACTCTCTCTTTGGCATTCCAGTTACCAAATCACTCAAAACTATTTTATTAATATTCTTAAAGTTTACATGGCACATTCTTTTATTGGCTTTAGATAGAAAGCAAGAAACATCTCTTGATGGGGATGTTTCCTACAAGTCCATCTTGTACATGTTCCCTTTCCTAGGGCTCTAAGCAAGATATGCTCCTAAGCAATGACCACCCCAGGCTTGAGAACATGCACTCATGCTTAGTGAAGAGCATGTTATTGTTGGACCAGAAGAACCAATGAGCCTGATCAGAAAAACCTCTAAGTCCACAAACATTACAACTGCTGAAGAAGATCACAACAGCTGAAGACATCAGCTAATTACAAGGTCTGAAGACAAGATCTGAAGATTTCTACTAAAGACAAAGTCTGAAAGTAAAGTACTAAAGAAAAAGTCTGAAAGTGAAGTACTGAAGACAAAGTTTGAAGCTATCAGCTGAAGACAACGTCTGAAGTAAAAGTCTGAAGAACAAAGACTGAAGACAAAGACTGAAGACCAAAGTGATCAGTAGTTGTCACAACAGCTGAAGTTATTAACATCAGTAGTTGTCACAACAGCTGAAGTTATTAACTTCAGTAGTTGTGATGGTTTTCCTTTTCAGTACTTGTAATTTACCTTTTCAGTAGTTTATAGTTTCAGTAGTTTTAGTTCAGTAGTTTTATGTTCTAGTACTTAGCATTCTCTAAGATGTGATCAGTTGTTGAGAACACTCTCAGTAGTTTGCATAGTTTCAGTTGTTTGTATAAATCTGTTAGATGTCACTATCAAGTGACATCAGCAGACGTCACATTCGAGATATAAGGAATGTTGACCTAGTTGTAAAGTGTGACATTCAGCCACCACGAAAGCATTTGAATGAAATATTCCTTTTGCAGAATTCTCTCTCTCTCTATAACCATGTGCTTTTCTATTGAATATCAATTGAGTTCTTGTTAAATTGTCTAATTCATTGTTCGAATTCCACTGCAATCTACTCTAATTGATCAAACTTAGATCATTGATCCTAACAAATGGTATCAGAGCTGGTTAATCATTGATTGATCTAACAATTGATCATTGAAATTGCTATTTCGATATCTAAGTTTGATCGAATTAGTATATTTGCTAGAATTGGTTATAGAGATTGAATTTCTGCTGCTTTCGGTTATTTGCTTTGAGATTTCTCTTGGTTCATATTGAGTTTGTTGTGTTTTGCGCTAAATCAGTTAAAACTTAATTGAATTCGAATGAATCTGAGAATGACTACTCCTTCTAATGACCCTCACAATACTGGTTCCTCAACCAAGCCTCCGATGTTGGTTAGGACTGAGTATAACATATGGCAACGAAGAATGCTCCATCACCTGTCTGTTAACAGTTCAGGTTGTTGGACATCTATGGTACATGGTCCACACAAGCCTATGGTGAACAATCCGGAAACCAACCAAATGGTTCCGAAGAAGAAGGAACAATACTCAGATGAGGATCGAAAATTGTTTGAGATTGATGCTAAAGCACATGGAATTCTGGCCATGGCACTGCTGAATGAAATCTATTCTGGGCTTATGCATCATGAAACTGCTCATGACCTCTAGAATGCATTGAAAGAACAATTTGGTGGAATAGATGAGGTCTTAGCAAACAACAGAGAAATCCTTGCCCAACAATATGAGACATTCTCTCATAGGAAGGGTGAGACACTGACTCACAGTTTGAGCGTTTTTCCTATTTGATCTCTGAGCTGAAAATGGTCAAACATGAATACACTAATAGCCAGATGAACAATAGATTCCTCAGATCACTACCTGAGAGATGGGAAACATATACCATTGTCCTACGCTCCAGTGTAAATCTGGATAGCCTATCTCTTACCCAACTCCATGGGAAATTGCTTACATTTGAAAGAGAGATAGAGCAAAAAAGGAAACTGGCATTATCAGGAAGCTCACTGATGACTTTGTACCAGGGAACACTGTCTTGGTTGGTCATGAGTCAGAATATGCTGCATCAGAAAGCAATTATGATGAGCATATAGATTTCTCTTCAAACAGTTCTGATCATGCATTTGTTAGTGTTGATAATCAGTCAGGCTGTAATAGTGATGTTGGACCAAAAGAACCAATGAGCCAGATCAGAAAAACCTTTAAGTCCCACAAGACATCACAACAACTGCTGAAGACTTGATCAGCTGTTTGACAAAGTCTGAAGATCAACAGCTGAAGACTAAAGTACTGAAGACTTCAACAGCTGAACACTAAAGTACTAAAGACTTCAACAGCTGAAGACTAAAGTACTAAAGACTTCAACAGCTGAAGACCAAAGTCTGAAGTTCAACAACTGAAGACTAAAGTACTAAAGATCAACAGCTGAAGTACAAAGACTGAAGACATCAGCTAAAGACATCAGCTGATGACAACAACTAAAGTTCAAGAAGTCCAAGTACTGAAGCCTTCAGAGTTCGTCACAACAACTGAAGAAGCATTCTTCAATTGTTGTGATGGTTTCCTTTCAGTAGTTTTCTTTTTTATTTCAGTAATTGTAAAACGACTAAAGTGCATGTTCTTCAGTCGTTATTATTTCAGTAGTTTTCTTTTCAGTAGTTGTAGTGATAGTTAACACTTGTGTTAGGATCTCAGCCTCTTGGTTTAATCGATTGAACAGATATAGCAGCGGAATAGCTCAGAATTAGACAAATTCAAGCAAGAACATTCGATATAAAGCGATAAAAGAATTTTGTTATAGAGAGAGAAATATCTGACAAAAGGAATATTGCATTAAGATTGTCGGCCTCAATGGCACGATTACAGGTGAGTCATCCTTCCTTATAAAGGAAAGAATGACGTAGGCTGATGTCACTTGAAAGTGACATGTAACCGTTTTATAACTACTGATGTTTAACAACTACTGAAGATGTCAACAACTGACATCTTCTTACAATGTTCCTAAGTGTTAAACATCTTATTTACAACTACTGAAAAACATAAAACTACTGATACTACAACAACTGAAGAACAACCTCTTCAGTTGTTTACAAGTATGAAAAGGAAACAAAACTACAGAAAAGTAAACAAACTACTGAAAGGAAAAGAAAACTACTGATGAAGAAAAACCATCACAACAACTGAAGAAGCCTCTTCAGCTGTTGTCATCAGCTGTTAGCATCAGCTGATGTCTTCAGTACTTGAACATCAGACTTTGTCTTTCAGCTGTTGATCTTCAGTCTTTGTCTTCAGTACTTGTTGAAGTCTCAGACTTTAGATCTTCAGCTGTTGTCTCAGTCTTTGTCTTCAGTACTTCAGAAATACTTCAGCAGTTGTATTCTTCAGACTTTGTAGAACAGCTGATCAGGTCTTCTTCAGCTGTTGTGATGTCCTGTGGGACTTAGAGGTTTCTCTGATCAGGCTCATTGGGTCTTTTGGTCCAACAAACTCCCCCTGAACCAATGCAGCCAAAACCTCTAAGTTATTGACGAGTCCTACTTATTTTGGCAGATAGATTGGTCTTTTTATCCTCTTGATCAGATGAGAAGTGACCCTTTTTCAGCACCGGCCTGGGAAGAAGTCTCTGATGATCTGTTTTGCATGATATGGTTGGGAGCTCTGTATTGGGGACTTGGACACTGAGCTGTTACCCCAACCATGAGATCTACTTCCCGTGTATCAGCCTATAGGATTCCTGGTGTAAGCCCTTAGAAACATGATCTGCTCATCCATTGTCAGCACCTCGGGCACACCATCAAACAATCCTTCTCGGCCATACACTTCAGAGATGTACTTGGCCTGTTTTCCATTCTTGAGCTCAACCGTGGTTATTTGTCTGTAAGCAAACTCATCTGGATGAGTCCTTCTAAGAGCAGGTTGAGCTCATCTTGTTTGAAGTTTTCAAGTCTTTTGTAAACCAATCCCTTCTTTATGATTTTATTCTCCAACATCTTTTGGGGTGATTGTTTGGCTTCATAAGCTTTCTTGAACTCTTCTACAATTTCCCAGGGGGACACTACAAGAACCACAGTGATGTCTTCGTCGACAACCCTCTTCACTCGGCCCTTGTATTTTGAAGGAATTTCTTTCTTGACAATCCTGTGTGCCACCCTAGGATCAGGCCATATCCTTACTTTTTCCCTTTGGTATTGAAAGGTATTAGCAAGGGTGTACAATCTTAAGACTTCTTTCTTCATGCTAATCATTGAAGAGGATGTGGCATATGCTTTGTCAATGCTTTTCAGCATTTCCTCATCATGTTTGCATCTGTTCCTCTTCAATCTTTATCATCACAGCATGCATTTGAGAAGCAGGAGTGATGGACATTGGATTAGCCTTAGGCAAAGTGATAACTGCAGAGAGTGGCAGTCTGTCTTCATCCTCCTCTCTTCTTCATCAGCCTCAGTACCTTTTTTTTTTCGTCTAGGTACATCACTGGCAGTGGGTTTTGGGGGTAAAGGATTTGGTTTTGTGGGTTGGATGGTTGGTTTAGAGGGTAAAGGGGTTGTTTTAGTGGGTTGTGGAGGTAGTGATTTTGAGGATAGAGGCTTTTCAGACTGTTTTAGCATTTTGGCTGTAAGGAAGGCTTTAGTAAATTTTGTCAGTTCTTTTCGGTCCCAACCCCAGCTTCATTTAATGCCTCAATCACTAAACCCTTGGAGTATGCTTCAGACGAACAAATCTTGGTGGTTATTGCGAAGATGTTGTCCCTGGTCCAGGCCCTTATTTCTATCAGAGATCTTCCCAAGTATTTGGCTACAAATCTAATCATTATCTCCAGCCTTTCTCTTTCTAAGGCATCATAACTAGCCCATCTTGAGTTGATCTCCTCTGTCTCCAACCTTCTGATCTCGGAGTCTAGTTGTTGGATGTCAAAACTCTGCCTATATAACTGATCAATGATTTTATCCATTGAACGGTTATGGTTGGCATCAGCTTCTTTCACCATATCATTCAGCTCCTTCTCCTTCTCAGACTCTCCTTCTTTCCTCTTTTGATATGTGACATGAAAGTCTTTTTGACTTTCATTCACTTCAGCTCTCTTCTCACTCTCCTTCTCCTTTCATGATCAAACTCAGTCTCCTCCACACTTATAACAGCCAACTCCTTCTCATTTACCTTCTCTGATTCTTTCTCCTTCTCCCCATCTGTCCTCTTCCTTTTTCCTTTAACTGACTGACTCTCCCCCTTTTGGTTGCATTGGGTGCAAGGGTGAGCAGTAGAAAGTGATTTGGTCACCAACTCCTCCACCAGGGGTTGTATTATTGTAGGAAGCCTCTCATCAATGGCTTTGATCACTATATCTGTGATCATGGGAGTGATGAGAGGTAGGGATTTTTGAAGGTTAGCAACTGATTGATCAGGATGGTTCTGTTCCTGAGAATCAGTGCCAAAAGCAGAGGCTGGTGGCTTGGAAGTATGTATTGGCTCAGTGTTTAGGGGACCTTCAGAAGAAGGTGCCATCTGTGGGTGTATTGTGGTGGCAGATGGACTTTCATCCTGAGACATCTTGGCCAGCAGCTCTTTGAGTCTGCTAACCTCATCCTCTAGGATGGTGTGTTTGAGTAACTACATCATAGAAGAGCTCAGGTCATCATCAGTTGATACTGAATCACCTGACCTCCTGACAGAGTCAGGATTAACATGCCTTGAGTGTAGATCAATTATAGCATGTGCCCCTTGTTCTTGGTTCTGGGGACTTCCAGCCTCAGGACTATGTCCTTCATCAGCTGTTGCCGCTGGTGAGGTCTTAGAGATGTTACCAACTGCATCCTGGTCATTTGCTGAGTCAGAGGCAGTGGCAGCCTCACCAGAAGGTCGCACCTCCTTGTCTACACCAGGAGATGGAACATGATAACCCCTGTGCTGTGGGTTGACAGAAGCATTGTGATCCTCCCCCTCAGGTGTTGAGGTCATCCCAGTAGTGATTGGTGTCTGGGTGGGGGGTGAGGAATGCAACTGCGTCAGCACTTTTGCAACAATTATTGTAGGGCTTTGAGGGGCGGTTGCATCAGGAGAGGGTGTGGAAGTAGTGTGCACCCGGGGCGAGTGGTGCTCTTCAATGGTAATCCCCTCAAGTGAGGAGGATCCCAGCAGTGTGGCTTCCCTTTGAGTGGTTGCATCAGGTTCCTTTTGAGAGGAAACCTAAGCGGCTTCGGTTGGTGGAGTCATAGTCTCTACTGGGGGGTTATTTCCAGTAGAGATAACCTGCTTGGTGCAGCAGGAGCATCCTCAGGGGACTCAACTCCCTGAGTAGCCTTCTTAGGCTTCTTCTTTGTGGGTTTGGAGGGGACTTTGGATGTGGAAGTGGAGGCTGTGGGTTCCAGCTGCGTGGGTTTGCGCAGCTTGGCAGCCGGTTTACGAGTTTGGTCAGTGTTGTGTCGGGAGTATACCTCCGGCAATACAGCCAAAGCAGGGACTCCCAGACCAACTAGTCCCTCAGCATAAAGCTGATTCTCTATTATGGCCATTATAAACCGAGGATATAGTATCCAACGGTTAGAAAGTGGTTTTGTGGCCATATCCTTGATTTCAAGAAAAATTATTTCAGAAAAGTTTAGTGGTTCTTGTTCAAGGATAGAGAACAGTACCTGTTGCCATCTGGAAGACAGTTGATCCCAAGAAGAAGTCTTCGAGGCCAGGCAAACATTTACCATATGAAATATCAATCGTTCAGCATCTGGAAAATGTTTCTTCAGGATGGTCGAAGCACTAAGATCGCCTTGATATCCATGTTGTCCAAATGAAAGATCAATTTGGCGCTTAGGATATCCAACAGGGTAGGCAGCATCATCTAATAGTAATATCTGGCGGATGGTAGCAGTAGAGATGACCACCTTATGAGAGTTGAGACGAATGGATAGATTCTCCATTAACATTGCATTCGTCCAAAACTGATGTAGCGAATCGGCATAATGATGGATTGATGGAGGAAAGGCCGTTTTCAGTGGTGATTGGACCATAAGATCTATACATTATCGAATTTGGTCCAGAAGTGCGATTTAGTGAGGTACGCGACACAGTTGTGTCGAGGCTTGAGTTGCATGGTCGCCATTAATGAAGGTGAGATTTTCAGAGCTTTTGAAATTTTAGGTCGTGAAAGAATGAAAAACTCTGAAAGAGGGATCAGATATATATAGGGTACGGGTTATGAAACGACTGAAGGTTTTGGTGTTAGTCATCAGTATTTGAAACAACTGATGACGTGGTATTAACTTTCAGAGGTTTGAAACGACTGATGGTATTGGTGTGGTCAGCAGTTATAAAACAACTGAAGACATGGTGTTTACAATCAGACGTTGAAACAACTGAAGTCTCTGATTTAGGCATCAGTAGTTTTTTTTTTTAAAAAACTACTGAAGACAAGTTGGACTTCAGATGTTGAAACAACTGAGGACTCGGTATTAGTCATCAGTAGTTGTGAAACTACTGAAGACCCTGGTTGTGCCATCAGTTGTTGTAAAAACTGAAGACTTGGTGTTAGTCATCAGTAGTTGTGAAACTACTGAAGACATGGTATTGCTTCAGTTGTTTATGAAGAAACAGCAGTTTGTGAACTACTGAAGAGAGAGTACTCATCAGTAGTTGTCGTCAATTCATAGCCTTTCAGCTGTTTCATACTGTCCTCAACACGTACTCATCAGCCTTTTGCTGTTTTCAGTTGTTTCATAGACATCAGTACTTATCTGTTTCTACTGATTTCAGTAGTTGTAAGTGCATCAGTAGTTGTAACTACATCAGTAGTTTAGAACAGATAAAGTACAGTACTTAAAGCATTTAGCCTTCAGTAGTTATAAAAACTACTGAGGGTAAAATAACTCATCAGTACTATATGTGACATGGTTACCAATGATCATCAGTAATTACTGAGATCATCAGTAGTTGTCACTTATTCTAGTTGCAGCATACCAAGCCTTAACACCAGGTTGTGGAAAGTTGAACTATCCAAAGGCTTAGTAAAAATGTCTGCAAGCTCATCAGCACTAGGCACAAACATAGGATTAATTAGACCCTTTTCAAAACAATCTCTTATAAAATGATGTCTAATTTCTATATGTTTGGTCCTAGAGTGCTGGACTGGATTTTTGACAATGCAAAGAGCTGAAGCACTATCCATTAATAATGGAGTCTTAGTCTCTGTAATGCCATAATCCAAAAGTTGATTCTGAAGCCAGAGTACTTGGGATGTACAACTTGCAGCAGCAATGTACTCGGCTTCAGCAGTGGATGTAGCAACAGATGTTTGTTTCTTACTCTGCCAAGAAATCAAACAGTTTCCTAGGAATTGACATCCACCAGAAGTTGATTTCCTGGTCAACTTACACCCTGCATAGTCACTATCAGAGAAAGCAACTAATTTGCAAGAATGTCCAGTGGAATACCATAAGCCTAGAGATTGTGTACCTTGCAGATATCTAAAGATCCTCTTGACTGCAATCAGATGAGACTCCTTAGGTGCAGCCTGAAATCTAGCACAAACACATGTAGCAAACATAATATTTGGTCTAGAAGCTGTTAAATACATCAAGGAACCAATCATACATCTGTAAAGAGTTTCATCAACACGCTTTACCTTTCTGATCAACATCCAATTGTGTGGTGTTGCACATGGGAGTAGAACAGGGTTTACAGTTTTGTAAATCAAACTTGTTCAAAAGATCTTTTGTGTATTTAGACTGATGAATGAAAATTCCATTAGCTTTTTGTTTGATTTGCAAACCTAGAAAGAACTGTAATTCTCCCATTGCACTCATTTCAAACTTCTGTTGCATTAAGTTTTGGAATTCCTCACACAATTGGGGATCAGAGGATGCAAATATAATATCATCAACATAAATTTGAACAAGTAGCTTATGCTGATCCACCTTCTTAATAAATAAAGTTTTATCTATGGAGCCTCTAGTGAATTATTCTGTAGAAGAAAGTTTGATAAGGTCTCATACCAGGCTCTAGGGGCTTGTTTCAACCCATAAAGAGCTTTATCAAGCTTATATACCCATTCTGGGTGCTTATTATCCTCAAAGCCTGGTGGTTGACACACATAAACTTCTTCTTTTATGTTACCATATAGAAAAGCACTTTTGACATCCATTTGAAAAACTTTAAGATTGTGAGTGCAGCATAGGCTAAAAACAATCTAATTGCCTCCAGTCTGGCTACAGGGGCAAAGGTTTCATCATAATCAATACCTTCTTCTTGTGCAAACCCCTGCACAACCAGTCTGGCCTTGTTCTTAACAATTAGCCCATTTTCATCAGTTTTATTCCTAAACACCCATTTAGTGCCTATTGCACACTTACCTGGGGGTAGAGGAACAAGCTCCCACACTTGCTGTTTTTTGAACTGAAGAAGCTCAAGCTGCATGGCTTCAACCCATCCATTGTCTCTCAAAGCTACATGATAGTTCTTTGGCTCTAGCTGACTGATGAAGAGAGCATAGAAGCAGAAATTGGACAACTGGCTTCTGGTTGAAACACCAGCATTGATATCACCAAGGATTTGAGACATTGGGTGATTTTTCAGCTCTTGGTAAACATCAAATCTGTGCAAGTGTTTGTAGGACCTTCAGCAGCAGCAGATGTTGATGCAGATTCTTGAAACCATGAAGATGGTGGCAACTCAAATGAAGTTGAGGATGCAGAAATCTCATCAGCAGTTGTTGTGGATGGTGCTGCTGGAGCTACAGGAGCATCAGGTTTAGAGGACTCAGGCAGTTGGTCACTAAACCTGAAGAGGTGATTACTACTATCATCATCATCTTCAGCAGTAACACCAGGTGTGAACTGTTGACAGGAGCAACAGCAGGAGATTGATAAGGAACATATTGCAGTATGTCCAAATCAAAGAGCTCCACAGGGCTTTGTGGAATCTTGTCCTTTGGAGATTCATTGAACTTGACATGTAAAGTCTCTTCAACCATATTTGTTCTGCAGTTGAAGACTCTGTATGCCTTGCAAGTTGATGAATAACCAACAAAGTACCCTGCATCCACCTTAGGATCAAATTTCTGGAGCTGATCCATTGTGTTGAGAATGAAACAGGGACACCCAAATGCTCTAAAGAATGAAATGAGAGGGGCCAAATGATGTAGAACTTCATATGGAGTCTTCATCAACCTCTGATTTATAGCACTCTATTCTGCATATAGCATGCTGTGTTGACAGCTTCAGCCCAAAAGGTCAATGGCAGTCCAGAATCAGCCAACATAGACCTTGCAGCTTCAATGAGGGTCCTGTTCTTTCTCTCCACAACTCCATTCTGTTCAGGAGTTCTTGGAATACTAAACTGCCTCTTTATTCCCTTGGAAAGGTAGAACTCATCAAGTGTATTGTTCCTGAATTCTGTTCCATTGTCACTTCTAATACACTTGACTGAGAGGGAATACTGCTTCTCAGCATACAACACAAAGTTTATGATCTTCTGTGCAGCTTCATCCTTGAATGTAGAAAGAAAGTCCATACAAATCTGGAGTAATCATCCACAATTACCAGACAGTATTTCTTCTTTGCCATGCTCATCACTCTCACAGGACCAAAGAGATCCATGTGAAGAAGTTGTAAGCAGGCAGTGGACTTTGGTTCTTCAATAGGTGGGAATGAAACCTTGTGCTGTTTTCCTTTCAAACAAGCAGTGCAGTTGTTTTCACACTTGAACTCCTTCATAGGCATTCCCCTTACTAAACTATGGTGTATCAGCTGATTCATGTTCTTGAAGTTAACATGTCCCAGCCTTCTATGCCATAGATTAGATTCTTGAGGAGAGGCCTTGGAAAATAGGCAAGGATGGCCTTTGAGATCTATTTTCTTGGAAAGATCTAAGGCATACACTCTTCCTGTCATGTTGGCCTTCAGGAGAGTGTGAGCATCCAATACCTTGTCAATCAAACTCAGAACTTTGGATGACAGAATCCTGCAGTTCTGGCTTGTGAAAAGGGCAACATGGCCTTTGTCACACAATTGACTGACACTCAAGAGTTATACTTGAGATTTTCCACATGGTTGACATCATCAAACCTTATTTCCCCATTGGAAACAAAGCCCTCCCGATGATGTAACCTCTTGCATCATTGCCAAAGGAAACAAAACCCTTCCTTCCTGGAGAGTAGTCATTAAGAAGTGAGTTGTTCCCAGTCATATGCATAGATCCCCCACTGTCTACATACCAGATGCTACTTTGGCATGTTGAAGAAACCTGCATTAATAAACAATCAGTTAGTTTTGGAGACCCAAACCTTTTTGGTTTTGGGCCTGGTCTCATCAATAGATGGTAAACTAACAGGTTTATTGAGCACAATAGCTTGAGGTGAAGGAGATGGTGTAGAAGAGGAATCCTTGGCTTGGATCTCCTTTTCTGGGGTTTCAACACAGGGCCATCAAGTTGGTTAACTCTTCCCAACAGATGTTGAACCATCATTACCAGCTGTGTCTGATTCTGGGAAAGAGCTTTCAGCTCTTCAGACACATTGGTATTGGTGTTTGATGATGAGTTCTTGTGTTGCACCATCTTCTTTTGAGCAACCTCAGCTGTTGCCTGTTGCACTCCTTCCCTTTTAGATTTCTTTTTGGACATAGGAGTAACAGGATTTGATGCTGCTGGTACAAACTTGGACTCAAACTCAGTTTTCATTTTAGCCAAGTTTTCTTTAATTTTCTCCTTTTGTTTGAGTTTGGATCCCTTTTTGTACCAATAATCATCTGTGAGATGATTGAATAGACCACATATTTCACATGGTTTCTTCTTCATCTTCTGTTGATCATCAACTGAAGAAGATGAAACTACTGAAGACTTGCTCTTCAGCAGTTTAGAAGCACTTTTTGCCTTCTTGTCAACTCCCTTAGTAGGCTTCAAATCCTTCCTACTGACAGTTTTCTTCTCTTTAGTGCTGTCAGTTATTGGGATTTGAACTCCAGATGTTATCCCCTGCTCTCCAGTACCCTCAGTACTTCTAGGGATAACACTTGGGTTGATCAACTCATTGATCATGTGAGTGTCAGCAGTTGAACCATCAATATCAGCTGATAGGTTCACAGAGGGATTACTACTGACTTCAACTACTGATGGTGCTTTATCAAGTAGTGAATCACATGATGAGGTGGATTGGTCATTACTTTCTCCATCAGATTCTACTCCTGCTCTTGAAGCAAAATCTGTAGGAGGAGCAGTGTGATTATAACCAATTCCAAACTTCACATTGGAAGCTGTTTGCTTACTAAGAAGCATTTCAAAGCCCTTGCAAGGTTGTACCCATCGATCACACTCTACTTGGGTGACAGCAAGAGTATCTTTGAGGTCTTTGTACTTCTCTAAGAGTACATCCTCCCTAGCCTTATCATCAGAGATTTGGCATTTTAATTTATAAATCTCATCAGTTTTCACTTTCAGCACAGACTCAAACTCAGCTTTATTTTTGGAAATTATTTGTTCTAGCTCTACATTTTTATTGATTAAAGCCACATTTGCTTCTCTAATAGAGGCAAATGCTGCTATGCAAGTTTCAGAACATAATTTGGCCTTAGCCTCAGAGGATACCTGTGATACCTGTGTTGAAGAGGTACTTGAGGATGATCCATCAGAGGATTCCAAAGTCATGAGAGCTAGATTTCCAAAAGGATGCTCACCACCATGTTGACCAGCACCTGAGAACAGTTGTTCATTACCAGACACATCATCTGGTAACTGCTCCAGTCAACAACTCCTGGTGTGAAGAAGTTGTGTTGTTGAAGTTGATTAGGTTGATGAGATTGGGATGGTTGAGGCTCAGGGAGTGCATGTGGTTGCTGAGCAGTGGGTGCTTGAACCTGGCCTGGTTGTGGCATGTAATAGCAGGGGTATGGATATGGCATTGGCCCCTGTGGAACAAAATATGCAGGAGATTGTGGTTGATGATGATAACCAGAATTGACAGGTTGTTGCCCTCTGTTTTGTTGACTATTGCCAGGGAAAGTCACAAAAGGTGCAGGAGAGTTAGATCCAGATGATCTACATTCTCTTGAATGAGAGATAGAGCAGAAAAGGAAACTGGCATCATCAGGAAAGCTCACTGAAGACTTTGTACCAGGGAACACTGCCTTGGTCGGTCATGAGTCAGAATATGCTGCATCATAAAGTAATTATGATGAGCATATAAATTTCTCTTCAAACAGTTCTGATCATGTATTTGTGAGTGTTGATAGTCAGTCAGGCTGTAATAGTGACAATTTGTGCTTCATTATGGATGATTTGAAAGGTATAGCTGATGATGACTTAGAAGAGATGGATATTTTGAGCCAAATGGCCTTGATTAATATCAGATCTCAGAAGTTCTACAAGAGAACTGGTAGGAAATTCCCTGGACTCTCTGGCAAAACCAAAGTTGGTTTTGACAAGAGTAAGTTGAGGTGTCACAAATGCCACAGGCTTGGGCACTTTGCAAGAGAGTGTAGATCATCTAGATCTAACTCCTTTGCACCCTTTATGACTTTTCCAAGTAATATTTAACAAAATAGAGGGCAACATCCTGCTAGTTCTGGTCATCAATCACAACCTCTATCTCCTGCATATTTTGTCCCTCAAGGTCCAATGTCATATCCATATCCCTGCTATTACATGCCACAAACCAGTCAAGTTCAAGTACCATTGCTCAACAACCACCTGCTCTTCCTGAGCCTTAATCTTCCCAATCTCATCCTCAACAACATAGCTTTTTCACCCCAGGAGTTGTTGACTGGAGCAGTTTACCAGATGATATGTCTGGTCATGAACAACTGTTTTCTGGTGCTGGTCAACATGTTGGTGATAATCCTTTTGGAAACCTTGCTCTAATGGCCCTAGAGTCTGTTGATACCTCATCCTCTAATGCCTCCACACCACAGGTATCACAGGTATCTTCTGAGGCCAAAGCCAAGCTATGTTCTGAAACATGCATAGCCGCATTTGCATCTATTAGAGAAGCAAATGTAGCTTTAATTAACAAGAACATTGAGCTAGAACAAATAATATCCAAAAGAAAAGCTGAATTTGAGTCTGTGCTTAATGATAAGAATGATGAGATTTACAAACTTAAATGTCAAATCACTGATGATAAGGCTAGGGAAGAGGTACTTCTAGAGAAGTACAGAGACCTCAAAGAAACACTTGCAACTTAAATGTCAAATCACTGATGATAAGGGTTTTGAAATGCTTCTTAGTAAGCAGTCTGCTTCCAATGTGAAGTTTGGCATTGGTTAAAATCACACTGCTCCTCCTACAGATTTTACTCCCAGAGCAGAGGTAGAATCTGATTGAGAAAGAAATAACCAATCCTTTTCATCATGTGATCTACTATCTGATATAGCACCATCAGAGGTTGGTGTCAGCATTAATTCCTCCCGAAACCTATCAGCTGATGTTGATGGTTCAAATGCTGACACTCACATGATCAAAAGGTTTATCACTCCAGGTGGTATTTCACAAAGTACTGAAAGTACTAAAGAGCAAGTCGTAACACCTGGACAACAAACCCAAACTACTGCATGTACTAAAGGGAAGAAAACTGCCAGTAGAAAGGGTGGGAAAACTACTGAAGAAGATATCAAGAAAGCATGTACTGCAAGGAAGAAAACTGCTAGTACTGATCGCAAACTGCTGAAGAATAAGTCTTCAGTAGTTTCATCTTGTTCAGTAGATGATCAACCTAAGATGAAGAAAAATCCATGTGAAATATGTGGCTTATTCAATCATCTTACTAATGATTACTGGTATAAAAAGGGCTCCAAACTCAAACACAATGAGAACCTTAAAAAGAAAATGGATAAAATGAAAACTGAGTTTGAAACCAAGTTTGTGTAACATCTCGTATTTTCGTTAACTTAAAAGTTAACCTGAGAGCCTCGTTAACTTAAAAGTTAACCTTGTTAAATTTTTAAAAGGGCCTTTTATGTCAATTTTGAAACTTTGGAGACATGTTATGGTTCCTAATTAATTTTTGGTGATTAACAAATTAATTAAATATAAATGATGATAACATTATTAAATATTAAAATATTTACTTATTATTATAAAATTTAAGATGATTATAATCTTAAATAAAATAATTATCTTTATTATTATTATTATGATAATAATAAAAACCAATATTAATAATACTAATGATAATAACTATAATAATGTTAACAATAATAATACTAATAGTAATAATGTTAAGAATAATAATATTAATGATAAATCATTGAATCCATTTACTTGACTTGAAACCCTTGAGATGAGTAATCACTTATAAGTACGTGTGTCTTCAATGAGGTTATGGTTGACCTCATATCTTGAGAAGTCCATGTATTTCCTTCGATTGTGAATCTAATGTTCACATTTCGCCGTGGTGTTGAATTATTCATGTTCTTGATGTTGTCTTCCTGATTTAAATCCTTCAAGATTTGAACACCACAACAAATTTTGTTATCTTGAACTTTGATCTTAAGCTTGTAAGCATGATTTTTCTCTTTTGTTACATTGATGTAACTTGAAATTTCCTGAATTTTTAATTGATATTCTTTTCTTTTTGTTGTTATGTCAAACTTCGTACCGTTTGCACCGTGGGAGATGCTAGAGTTTGTAAGTCAACCTATGACTAAGAACATTCATATCTCCTAAATGATTCTAACTCATCGAAACAGGGGTGATTCCCTTACTTTGGTGATTCTCTATTCGTTTCAATAATGGTTTCCAATTATGTGTTTTATGAAATTTCATCCTCTAGATTGGGGTGATTACCCTATCTTGAGGATTGATTTCAATCATTTACTTTAGAATTTGTATTTCACAAAAGACAAGATCTCACAAAAATAGGATTGAAACCCGTATTTTAGTGACAAATGTCAAACCTCGATTGTTTTCTTGTTAGTATGAAGCTCAATCATCAAGATAGGCGTGAATTCCATACCTTGATGATAATTTCATTTTTATGAATGGTATTTCCTCAAATGAAACGACCTTATCAAAGTAGGAGTGAATTCTGGATTTTGATGAAGATTTTCATCATGTTATATTTTATTTTTGTAAAACTTCATCGTTAAGATAAGAATGATTTCCCTTACCTTAATGGTGAGCTACCTCGTCTTAATTTTGTGGATCCTCAACAATGAGTTGGGATCGAACTTTTTGATTTATAAGTTAGTGGTCATACCTTGGAATACACCATCAAGTTAGGAGTGAAAACCACACCTTGAAGACTATTCTCATTCTTGATCATCAACTTATGAAGGTTGTAATCAAGTGACAAGAAACATGTAGTAACTTGAAGGGTGAAACAATGATAGTGTTTCGACCTATCAAGCCGAAGCATGATCTTTGAACTTGAAAGGAGACCTGAACGCTCTAGGTTGTTTTTGATTCCAAGCTTGGAGCATTTGAATTCTTAAATCGATTTCTTTCCCTTTATTTTCATGTTTTGATCTAGCTATATGGAACCATTTATTCCTTATTCATCGACTTTCATTTGAGTTATCATCAAAACTTGATTGCGCGATAGTAGCCTTTCTAAACAATCTTTCTGCTAAAGACATTATCAACTTATGCTCACGTCTTTCTGGTCATACAAATGTTCTCAGCTTATGGTTGTTTAACTGCATATGTAAACTGTACGTAGAGATTGCTACCTTGCAAAACATGTTTACAAATAGTTTTCTTATTGTTTGTGTCACTTCTTGAATCGTTTTTGAATCTGTAACCTTGAAAATCATTGAAATTTTGTCTTGGTTTTGAACAACAAGACTCCTTATTACCCTCATTATAATGTGGATATAACGGTTCATAAAATTTGTAGTCATGGGTTTGGCATAAAAGGAAAGACATAACTTGGTATATGTCCAAGTGTCTTACCTCCACATATGACAAAACCTAATCTCCGTGTTCCCGTAAATCTCCTGTTTAACTTTTCTTTCAACTAAAATGCTTTTTATCTTAGAGGTTATGATGACAATTGGCGCATCATAAACCGATTGACAAATCTCATATTGACTCATGTGGGATGACGAGTCGAGAAATTTACTTGTATCTGTTTCAAATATTCGTATACCGTGGTATGGCGTTAAAACGTCGATCGTTATTTTGGATGATCGATTCATTTTCTGCTTTAATAATGCTCCTAATCATTGTCGTGAACTCATTCCAAAATCTTCGCATATCGTATTATTTTTGAACCGATGGTTGGTCAAAGGAGAAATACATACTCACAAGATATGCGTTAAGATCGTTTCGTTACATATAGTGACGTTGGGGTTCTTAAATCCCGAAGATTAACCTTTCTTATCTTTGTTGGTCTTTCATTGATTTCAAGACCACTTTACTACGAGATTATATTCTAACAGCTGTGACTTGTAAATCTCACATACCACGGTAACTCGTCATCGTTTTCCAACATTTCATCTCAAAACGTATCGCATTTCACTGGAAGAGTTTGAATTGACATGTATTATGTCAAGAGACTTGTAAGATTCCATAAAGTGAAGCATTTCACCTGTGATCAAACGTCAAACACTGTTCGGTGAACACTCACCTTTCATTATAATCCCTTTGGTTCATTTAAGTTCATTTTTATTTCGGGACGAAATTCTTTTAAGTTGGGGAGACTGTAACATCTCGTATTTTCGTTAACTTAAAAGTTAACCTGAGAGCCTCGTTAACTTAAAAGTTAACCTTGTTAATTTTTAAAAGGGCCTTTTATGTCAATTTTGAAACTTTGGAGACTTGTTGTGGTTAGTAATTAATTTTTGGTGATTAACAATTAATTAAATAATATATGATGATAACATTATTAAATATTAAAATATTTACTTATTATTACAAAATTTAAGATGATAATAATCTTAAATAAAATAATTATCTTTATTATTATTATTATGATAATAATAAAAACCAATATTAATAATACTAATGATAATAACTATAATAATGTTAACAATAATAATACTAATAGTAATAATGTTAAGGATAATAATATTAATGATAAATAGTAAACTAAATAAATATTTTTCTACATAAAATAATGACACTTTAAAACTTCAGGGGGCTAAATTGTAATTGAACACAACTAAATCAAACTTTAAAATTCATGTTTTAAACTTTTAAAACACCAGGGACCATTTGTGTAAATATTCAAAACCCAAACCATTCCCCTTTTTTCCCCTTTCTCTCTCCCCGGCCAACCGGTCACCGGCTGGCCTCCGGCCGAGCTCCAGTGACCACCGAACCCTATAAAAACAGCCCATGTTTAAGCATGAAAATATGCTAATCGACTTAGGAGGACCCCTCGGACTCGAAACCAAGACTTAATTGAACATTAAAGCTCGGTATTGAAGGGTTCCGAACCGAACATCCACCTCGATCGACATATAACCGATAAACGTATAAATGATGATGATTAATCAAATTAAACGTACAGAAACGTTCGAATAATCATTTCCAAGATAAATGCATAGTTTAATTCGAGTTAAATCATCAATTAACACCCAATTGTAACTGTGGTGGTCGAACATGAACTGGGACTCGTTCAGCACCTCAACGAACAAATCAAAGCTATATAACAGAGGGCTAATGTTCCGTTCGATCTCTTTAAACTATCTGTAAACACAATTCGTAAAGCATTCACTCAATTAACCAATTGCTAGAGGCATGTTCTTCGTGAGATAAATGAGACAAATCCAAGCTTAAACACTACAAATCGATCATAATCAGGTGAGTTTAACACATCAGTCTACTCGATTACACTTGGGGATCAAAAGCCCTAAGGTTAATCGGGTTGGAACTCACGAATCATTGTTCAATTTTGAGTTTGTTTGATTTAGGGTTCATATAATTTGGGGGAAATTTTGAATTAGTGTTTTTAATAATTTAGAACCGAAGTAAACCACGGCTGAGGCCCTGGTTCACTGGTTCCCCGCTCACTTTACCACTTAGAGGTCCCGGTTTCGAACCCGGGCACCCCCATATTTTTTTAAAATGGCTTTTTAAGCCTTAAATCAACTTTAGAAAATTTCTAATAAATATAAAAAATATTTTATAACCTTTAAATGTATTTTAGTTGTCAAATAATTTTCAGTGATATTTAAAATATTAAACAATTAAAAAAAACCTTTGTAATAAAACATTTTAAAGGTTATTTTTGAATTATTAACATAGATTTTAAATAATTAACAAAATAGTAGTGATCCGAACTTTCCTTAAACTTTATCGTTTAAATCACGATATTTTAAATGGAGTTTTATTTTAAAAAGTTATAAATTCTTTTGTGTAATAAAACTTATTATGGTTCAAATTTTATTAAAACATTATAAATCTAAATGATAAATAATTATTCAAGTAGTTGTTAAAATGACTATTTGAATAATTTATTATTCATCAAATCATTTGAGCATGTTATACCATTTAATGAATTTAATCGTTAACTTTTGTTTAAATTCTTGAAAATTATAAAACAATATAATTTGCTTTATTTTAAGGTTTTAAAAACCTTTATAATAAATCATTTTAATAAGCTTAAAACTTTATAATATGATTTTAATATGTAATATCCTTATCAACTTTTAAATAGTTAATTTTTAAATTAATTATTTCTTTTCACATACTATTGGTTTAATTGATTTAAATCATCTTTATTAAACCTAAATGATTTATTATTTTACTTAATTACTTATTTAAACTTCCAAGTTCTATTGGAAACCCTAGTTCATGTCTAAAATTGTAATCTTATTATTAAACCTAATCTTGAAATCTATACGTTTAGATAACTTGTAAAAGAAATCATTTTGAACCTAGTTTAAATTATTATCATCATTATAAACTTAAAGCTACCCCAAATCCTAATTATTAATAGAACTTAATTGTATTATCAACCTTAATCTTTAAACGTGTTATGCATATTTTAGGTGCCTTGTAATGAATGCTTTGGGAGTATCTTTTGTTCATCCTTTAATCTTTTATATCATCTTGTAATGCCTTTATCCGTGTGAGTTTTCCTTGTCCCCTTTTTATAATTTCACACTTATTTGGGGTGAAACATGATGCTTATTCTACTTACACGTATAAACATTTAAGACTTGTAATGCACATGCAATTCATCTTATTATTTGTCATGGTTATTTGTGTGTTGTAAGTGTTTATATGAGATACATAGTTTGTTTACAATCATTAACTATTGCTAGCCTGGCGACGTCTTAGATCTTTGGGCCTGACAAGCCTATTTGGTGCTAAAGTCGATGTATTGCCGACTCCTAGGAGCCGTGTGCTTGTGCACTAGGGAACCAAATACACTTAGCCAATCTTTTATACTTGTAATCAAGTCGAGGTTTGGTTGTAACGATATGTGTTCTATGACCTTACTAGCTTATAACCTATGACATGAATTGCTACTTGTAATCTTATTATGTATGAAAACTTGGAAACTCACCAACTATTTATAGTTGACCCTTATTTTCATCATGTTTCAGGAAATCCCCAAGTTTAAAGAGGACTTTTGAAGCTTACAATAAAACTAGGACTTGGACCTAGTTAATTAATTAAAATGTTTATGTAATGTTTTATTTGTTTGGAATTTATTACATGTATGAGACTTATGTTTGTTATGCCTTTTGAAACTTATAATCTTAATATTTACATTTTAACATAGCGTTATGTGGTTGTGAACAATCTAAACCCTCACATCTCGACGTTTCCGCCGTCAAGGTTGGGGTGTGACAGTTTGTACCAGCAACATCAAAACTTGTAACCCCAAAATCCAAAAAGAAAACCAAAAAGGAAGGGGTTAATCAGGCAACAGGTGAGGTTGCTCAAAGGGAGATGGTACAACACAGGAATCCATCAATCTCACGCACTAATGTGTCTGATGAGCTGAAGGCCTTATCACAGAATCAGACACAACTTGTTATGATGGTTCAACATCTATTGGGGAGAGTCAACCAATTAGATGCTCCTGTGTTGAAACCACAGAGAAGAAAATCCATGCCAAAGGATTCTTCTTCTTCACCATCTCCATCCCCTCAGGCTGTTCTTCATAGCAAATCTATTAGTTTACCATCTGTTGATGTGAACAGACCCAAAACCACAAAGGTTTGGGTCTCAAAAACTAACTAATTTATTATGATTGCAGGGTTCTTCAGCATGCCACAGTAGCATCTGGTATGTAGACAGTGGAGGATCTATGCATATGACAGGGACAGCTCTCTTCTTCATGATTACTCTCAAAGAAAGAAGGGGTTTGTTTCTTTTGGCAATGATGCTAAGGGTTACATCATTGGCAAAGGCTTTGTCTCCAATGGCGAAATAAGGTTTGATGATGTTAACCATGTGGAGAATCTCAAGTACAATCTCTTGAGTGTCAGTCAAATGTGTGATAAAGGCCATGTTGCTCTTTTCACCAGTCAGAACTGCTAGATTCTATCATCCAAAGTTCTGAGTTTGATTGATAAGGTGTTGGATGAACATACTCTCCTGAGGGCCAACAGGACAGGAAGAGTGTATGCCTTAGATCTTTCCAAGAAAATAGATCTCAAAGGCCATCCTTGCCTATTTTCCAAGGCTTCTCCTCAAGAATCTATTCTATGGATATCTTTGGTCCTATGAGAGTAATGAGTATGGCAAAGAAGAAATATTGTCTGGTAATTGTGGATGATTACTCCAGATTTGTATGGACTTTCTTCTTGCATTCAAAGGATGAGGCTGCTCAGACGATTATAAACTTTGTGTTGTATGTTGAGAAGCAGTATTCCCTATCTATTAAGTGTATCAGAAGTGATAATGGAACAGAATTCAGAAACCATACACTTGATAATTTTTATCTCTCAAAGGGAATCAAGAGGCATTTTAGCATCCCAAGGACTCCAGAACAAAATGGAGTAGTAGAGAGAAAGAACAGGACCCTAATTGAAGCTGCAAGGTCAATGTTGGCTGACTCTGGTTTGCCACTGACCTTTTGGGCTGAAGCTGTTAGCACAGCTGCTATGTGCAGAATAGAGCCTTAGTAAATCAGAGGTTGATGAAGACTCCATATGAAGTTCTACATCATTTGGCTCCTCTAATTTCATTTTTCAGAGCCTTTGGGTGTCCTTGTTTCATTCTCAACATAATGGATCAACTCCATAAATTTGATCCTAAGGTGGATGCAGGGTATTTTGTTGGTTATTCATCTACTTGCAAGGCATACAGAGTCTTCAACTACAGAACAAAGATAGTTGAAGAGATTCTGCATGTGAAGTTTAATGAATCTCCAAAGGACAAGATTCCACAAAACCCTATGGAGTTATTTGATTTGGACATGCTGCAATATGTTCCTTATCAGGCTTCAGCTGTTGTTCCTGTCATCAGTTCTCCACCTGGTGGTATTGATGATGATGATAATATCAATGCTCACCTATTCAAGTTTAGTGATCAACTGCCTGAGTCCACTAAACTTGATGTTACTGTAGCTTCAGCAGTTCCATCCACAACAAATGCTGATGAGATCTCTTATTCCTCTACATCTTTTGATTTGCCATCTCATTCTTGGTTTCAAGAGTCTGCATCACCATCTGCTGCTGCTGAAGGTCCTACAAACACTTGCACAGATCTCATTGTTTATCAAGAGCTGAAGAATCACCCATATCTCAAATCATTGGTGATATCAATGCTGGAGTTTCAACAAGAAGTCAATTGTCCAATTTCTGCTTCTATGCTCTCTTCATTAGTCAGCAAGAGCCAAAGAACTATCACATTGCTTTAAGGGATAACAGATGGATTGAAGCCATGCAGCTTGAGCTACTTCAGTTCAACAAGCAGCAGGTGTGGGAACTGGTTCCTCTACCCCCAGGTAAGTGTGCAATAGGCACTAAATGGGTGTTTAAGAATAAAACAGATGAAAATGGGCTTATTGTTAAGAACAAGGCCAGACTGGTTGTTCAGGGGTTTGCATAGGAAGAAGGTATTGATTATGATGAAACCTTTGCTCCTGTAGCCAGACTGGAGGCAATTAGATTGTTCTTAGCCTATGCTGTATTCCACAATCTTAAAGTTTTTCAAATGGATGTTAAAAGTGCATTTTTATATGGTAAAATAAAAGAAGAGGTTTATGTGTGTCAACCACCAGGTTTCGAGGATAATAAACATCCAGATTGGGTATACAAGCTTGATAAGGCTCTTTATGGGTTGAAACAAGCTCCTAGAGCCTGGTATGAAACATTATCAAATTTTCTTCTTCAAAATAATTTCACTAGAGGCTCCATAGATAAAACTTTGTTCATTAAGAAGGTGGATCAGCATAAGCTACTTGTTCAAATTTATGTTGATGGTATTATTTTTGCATCCTCTAATCCCCAGTTGTGTGATGATTTTACCAATTTAATGCAAAAGAAGTTTGAAATGAGTGCAATGGGAGAATTACAGTTCTTTTTAGGATTGCAAATCAAACAAAAGGCTGATGGAACTTTTATCCATCAGTCTAAATATACAAAAGATCTTTTGAATAAGTTTGATTTACAAAACTGTAAGCCCTGTTCTAATCCCATGTGCCACACCACTCAACTGGATGCAGATCAGAAAGGTAAAGCTGTTGATGAAACACTTTACAGATGTATGATTGGGTCCTTGATGTACTTAACAGCTTCTAGACCAGATATCATGTTTGCAACTTGTGTTGGTGCTAGATTTCAAGCTGCTCCTAAAGAGTCTCATTTGATTGCAGTCAAGAGGATCTTTAGATATCTGCAAGGTACACAATCTCTAGGTTTATGGTATTCCACTGGACACTCTTGCAAATTAGTTGCTTTTTCTGATAGTGACTATGCAGGGTGTAAGTTAACCAGAAAGTCAACTTCTGGTGGATGTCAATTCCTAGGCAACTGTTTGATTTCTTGGCAGAGTAAGAAACAAATATCTGTTGCTACATCCACTGTTGAAGCAGAGTACACTACTGCTACAAGTTGTACATCTCAGGTACTCTGGCTTCAGAACCAACTTTTGGATTATGGCATTACAGAGACTAAGACTCCATTATTAATGGACAGTGCTTCAGCTCTTTGCATTGTCAAGAATCCTATCCAGCATTCTAGGACCAAACATATAGAGATCAGACACCATTTTATTAGGGACTGTTTTGAAAAAGGTCTGATTGATCCAAAGTTTGTGCCTAGTGCTGATGAGCTTGCAGACATTTTTACTAAGCCTTGGATAGTTCAACTTTCCAAAACCTAGTGTTAAATCTTGGCATGCTGCAGGTAGAATAAGTGACAACTACTGATGATCTCAGTAAACACGTACTGAGGATCATTCGTAAACATGTCACAAATAAGTACTGATTCTGATACAAACTCCTGATGTAGTTATAACTACTGATGTTAGTAAAAACAGATAAGTATTGATGTCCTATGAAACAACTTAAAACAGCCAAAAAGACTGATGAGTAAGTGTTGGGGACAGTATGAAACAACTGAAAAGCTAAGAATTGACGAAAACTACTGATAGGAATTTTCCTTCAGTTGTTTTACAACTACTGTTTCATCTTAAACAACTGATGATAAAACCATGTCTTTAGTAGTTTCACAACTACTGATGACTAACAACAAGTCTTCAGTCGTTTATAACAACTGATGACAAAACCATGTCTTCAGTAGTCTCATAACTACTGATGACTAACACCAAGTCCTCAGTTGTTTCCAACATCTGAAGTCAAAACCATGGTTTTCAGTAGTTTTATAACTGCTGATGCCTAAAACCAAGACTTCAGTTGTTTCAACCTCTGAAGGTTAATACAACGTCATCAGTCGTTTTAAACTACTGATGATTAACACCAAACCCTTCAGTTGTTTTATAACCCTTACCCTATAAATACCTAATCCTATAGAGCTTCATCATCTCAAACCTAACGTTCAAAGACTACGAACCTTCTCTCACATTAATGGCGACCATGCAGCTTAAACCACGACACAACTGTGTTGCCTACCTTACCAAATCACCTTTCTGGACAAAGTTTGATACTGCCATTGATCTAATGGTCCATTCTCCATACAAAACAGCCTTCCTTCTCAATCCAACCATTTATGCTGAATCCCTAAATCAGTTTTGGATGAACGTCACCCTTACCACTGGAGAGAATGACACCGAGTCTCTCCAGTCGTTCGTCAACTCCCGTAAGGTGGTCATCACTCCGGCAATCCTTCGCCAAACCCTACAACTGGATGATGCCACCTTCCCCGCTGGATATTCAAAGGACACCAATGATCTATCCTTTGCCCACCATGGATACCAGGGTAACCTCAGCGCTTCAACCATCCTAAAGAAGCATTTCCATGACGCAGAACGCCTTATTTTTCATATGGTGAATGTCTGTCTAGCCCCTAAGACTTCTTCTTGGGATCAAATGTCAACCAGGTGGCAGCAGGTATTCTTCTCTATCCTTGAGCAACAAAGCTTAAATTTTTCTAAAATAATATTTCTTGAACTTAAGGATATGGCCTCAAAACCTATTGCTAACCGATGGATATTATATCCACGGTTCATAATGGCCATTATAGAGAACCAGCTGAAAGCTGAGGGACTTGTTGGCCTTGGAGTCCCTGCCATGGCTGTATTGCCTGAGGTATACTCCAGGCATAACTCAGACCAGTCACTCAAACAGGCTGCTAAGCTACGAAAACCCACGCAGCTGGAACCCACAGCCACCACCTCCAAATCCAAAGTCCCCACCAAACCCAAACACAAGAAACCCAAAACGGCTGCTCAGGGAGATGAGTCCCCTGAGGATGCCCCTGCAACACAATCACAGGATATATCTACTGGCCATAACCCCCCAGTAGATACACGTACTCACCCAACCTCAACCGCTCAGGCTTCCTCTCAACAGGAGCCTGCAGCAACCACATTTGGGGACCTATACATCTGGAACCTTCCTCATTTGAGGAGGCTGCCATTGAAACGCACCACTCTCCCCGGGTGCATACTACTTTCACACCATCTCCCACTGCAACCGCCCCCCAATGTCCTACCATAATAGTTGCAAAAGTGCCGAATCAGTTGCATTCCTCACCCCCTCCCCAGTTACCAATCAAAACTGGGATAGCCTCAACAATTGAGGGGGAGGATCCAAATGCTTCTGATAACCCACAGCATAGGGGTTACACTGTTCCATCTCCAAGTGTAGAAACGGAGATTAGAACATCTCGTGCAACTGCCACTTCTCCTGCTTCAGCATATGATCAGGATACAATTGGTAACATCCATAAGACCTCACCAGAGGCAACTGCCAATGAGGGACATAGTCCTGAGGCAGGAAGTCCCCAGTACCAAGAACAAGGGGCACATGCTACTACTGATCTACACTCAGAGCATGTACATCCTGATTCAATTAGGAGGTCAGGTGATTCAGCACAGACTGATGATGACCTGGGCTTTTTCTATGATGTTCTAGCCCACAATACCATCCTAGAGAATGAGGTGAGCAGACTCAAAGAGCTGTTGGCCAAAATGTCTCAGGATCAAAGACCATCTACCCCAATAACCCCACAGATGGCACCTTCAATTGAAGGTTTACCAAACACTGAGCCTACACACATAACTGAGCCACCAGCCTCTGCTTTTGGCACCACCTCTCAGGGACAGAACCCCTCTGAGCAGATGGTTGCTATCTTTCAAAACTCCTTACCTCTCATCACTCCCATCATACTGACATAGTGCATAAAGCCATTGATGAGAGGATTCCCTCAAATCTACAAACCCTCATTGATGATGTTGTTCATAAATCTCTTTCTACCTTCCAAACCCCTGATTCCATTGCAACCAAAAAGGGGGAGACTGCAAAGTCTAAGGCAGTGAAAGACAAGAAAAGAAAGAGAGTTGATGCTGAGAAAGAGCCTGAGAAAGAGAAGGAGGTTGAGAAAGAACTGATCTCAGAACAGTTGATCACCTATAAAAGAAAGAAAAGTGCTGAGTCAAGAGCTGATGAAGAAAAATCATTAGAAGACCTTGTTAATGATGCTGATGAAGCTCATAGCAGATCAATGGATAAAATTATAGATCAGGTATTTAGACATGGTCATGACACAGACACATTAGACTCTGAGATCAGAAGGCTGGAAATAGAAGAGATACAATCAAGATGGGCCGGTTATAGTGTGTTGGAAAGGGAAAGATTGGAAATCATGATCAGGTTCATAGCTAAGTATCTTGGAAGATCATTGATTGAAATCAAGTCATGGTCCAGGGACAGCATCTTGGCAATAACCACCAAGATCTGTTCGTCTGAAGTATATACCAAAGGGTTGGTCATTGAAGCCTTGAATGAAGCTGGTGCTGGGAGCAAGTCTGAACTGGTAAAACAATCTAAAGCCTCACTTACATCCAAAATGCTAGAACAGCCTGTCAAAATTCCCACACCAAAACCACCACAACCACAACCCACTAAACCAATTACCTTACCCACAAAACCAATAGCCGATGATGTACCCCAGAAGAGGAAGAGAAGGGTACTGAGGCTAGAAGAGGAAGAAGAAGATAATGATGAAGATGAAGACAAGCTGCCAATCTCAGCTGTTCTACAGTTGCCTAAGGCCATAAGTCACCCTCCAACAGTTACTCCTGAATCTCAAAGACGAATTGTGAAAGTGAAGTTAGAAGAAGAAGAACTTCACAAAAAACATGATGAGGAATTGTTGAGAAGAGTCGACAAAGCATACGTTGCCACATCTTCAATCATCAATATGAAGAAACATGCTCAGAGATTATACACTCTCAGACATACCTTTCAATATCAAAAAGAGAGAGTGAGGATTTGGCCTGATCCCAGGGTGTCTCATAGGATTCAAAGGAAAAATATTCCACAGAGATACATTGGCCAAGTAAAGAAGATTGTAGATGAAGTGATCTCACTGGCCTTTGTAGTATCACCTTGGGAGATCCTAGATGACTTCAAGAAAGCCTATAAAGCTAAACTGATCCCACAAAAGATGCTGGAGAATAAAATGGTGAAAAAGGGGTTAGTGTATAGGAGGCTTGAGGAAGTTAGAAAGAATTAGCTCCAGTTGTTCCTAGAGGGTATTCACCCAGATGAATTCGTATAGAGAATCATAACAACTGTGGAGCTAAAAAATGAGAAGCAAGTCAAATACCTCTCTGAGTACTATGGGCCAGAATCACTCTTTGAAGGAGAAATAGAAGAGCTTACCATGGAGGAACAAATAACCTTCCTTGAGGCCTATACAAGGGAGTCTTACAGACTCATATTTAGGAAGTAGATCTCATGGATGGGGTAATAGCTCTGTGTCCAGTTCCCCAAGACAGAGTTCCTATCCATCCTTTGCCAAACAGATCATTGAGACTTCTTTCCAGGCTTGTGCTTACAAGGGTCACTTCTGAGCTGATCTAGAAGACAAAAAGACCAATCTTTCTGCCATAATAGGTGGGACATCTTCAATAAGCTTAAAGGTTTTGGCTGCATTGGTTCAGGGGGAGTTTGTTGGACCAAAAGAACCAATGAGCCAGATTAGAAAAACCTTTAAGTCCCACAAGACATCACAACAACTGCTGAAGACTTCATCAGCTGTTTGACAAAGTCTGAACATCAACAGCTGAAGACTAAAGTACTGAAGACTTCAACAGCTGAAGACTAAAGTACTGAAGACTTCAACAGCTGAAGACTAAAGTACTGAAGACTTCAACAGTTGAAGACCAAAGTCTGAAGTTCAACAGCTGAAGACTAAAGTACTGAAGATCAACAGCTGAAGTACAAAGACTGAAGACATCAGCTGAAGACATCAGCTGATGACAACAACTGAAGTTCAAGAAGTCCAAGTACTGAAGCCTTCAAAGTTTGTCACAACAGCTGAAGAAGCATTCTTCAGTTGTTGTGATAGTTTCCATTCATTAGTTTTCTTTTTTACTTCAGTACTTGTAAAACGACTGAAGAGCATTTTCTTCAGTCGTTGTTGTTTCAGTAGTTTCTTTTCAGTAGTTGTAGTGATAATTAACACATGGTATTTTTGTAAGAAGATGTCAGCTGTTTGATATCTTCAGTAGTTGTGTTAACTTTCAGTAGTTAAATAACAGTTAGATGTCACTGTCAAGTGACATGAGCTGACGTCAGCTTTCCTTATAAAAGGAAAGATGACCTAATTGTAACATTGCGCGAAAGCCAGCCGAAGCATATATTGAATGAATATATTCCTTTTGGCAGAAATTCTCTCTCTATAACAAACACTGTTTCATTGATAAATTCATGTATTCTTGTTTAAATTTGTTCATTCGTGGGCTCATTCCGCTGCAAATCCAATCTATTGATCAAACTAGATGCTGAGATCCTAACAAGTGACAATTTGTGCTTCATTATGGATGATTTTAAAGGTATTGCTAATGATGACTTAGAAGAGATGGATATTCTAAGCCAAATGACCTTGATTAATATCAGATCTCAAAAGTTCTACAAGAGAACTGGTAGGAAATTTCCAGGACTCTCTGGCAAAACCAAAGTTGGTTTTGACAAGAGTAAGTTGAGGTGTCACAAATGCCATAGGCTTGGGCACTTTGCAAGAGAGTGTAGATCAACTGGATCTAACTCCTCTGCACCCTTTGTGACTTTTCCAAACAATAGTTCACAAAACAGAGGGCAACATCCTGCTAGTTTTGGTCATCACTCACAACCTCTATCTCCTGCATATTTTGTCCCTCAGGGTCCAATGCCATATCCATATCCCTGCTATTACATGCCACAGCCAAATCAAGTTCAAGTTCCTATTGCACAACAACCTCAAGCCTTACCTGAGCCTCAACCATCTCAATCATCTCAATCACAGCCTCATCACAGCTTCTTCACCCCTGGTGTTGTTGACTGGAGCAGTCTACCAGATGATCTTTCTGGTAATGAGCAATTATTTGCTAGTGATGGTCAACATGGTGGTGAACATCCTTTTGGGAATGTTGCTCTCATGGCCCTGGAGTCTACTGAGGGTTCATGCTCCAATGCATCTTCATCACAGGTAACCCAGGTATCCTCTGAGGCTAAGGCCAAGCTATGTTCTGAATCTTGCATAGCTGCATTTATCTCTATTAGAGAGGCAAATGTAGCTTTAATAAATCAAAATATTGAGCTTGAGCAAACCCTTTCCAAAAGAAAAGCTGAGTATGAGTCTGTCCTTAAAGATAAGATGATGAGATTTATAAGCTTAAATGCCATTAAATGATGAAAAGGCTAAGCTAGAGGTCATTATTGAGAATCACAGAGATCTCAAAGAAACACTTGCAGCTACCCAAGTTCAGTGTGACCCCTGGGTATCATCCTACAAGGGATTTGAAATGCTTCTCAGCAAGCAAACAGCTTCAAATGTGAAGTTTGGAATAGGTTACAATCACATTGCACCACCTACAGATTTTACTCCAAAATCAATAGTAAAACCTGAAGGTGAAAGTAATTTTCAAACCACATCATTATGTGCATCATCCTTATGTGATCACCCAAGATCAGAAGATGAAATCAGTGTTGATACCTCAGCAAATCAATTGCCTGATGGGTTAACTACTGATAAGCACATGAAGCTGAGTACTTCAGATGTTGTCCCTCAAAGTACCTCAAGTACTGAAGGGCAAGTCACAACATCTGAAAAGCATTTCAAATCAACTGAAATAAAAGGGTTAACAACTGCTGAGGAATCTATCATACGGTCTTTCAGGATGGATAGAGAACAGCTAAAGAACAAGTCTTCAGTTGTTACAGATCCTTCAGTACTTAACACAAGTACTGAAAGGAGGAAAGTACTGAAGATCACACCTTCAGTAGTCTCCACCTCAGCAGTTGATCAATCTAAGATGAAGAATAAGCCATGTGAAATATGTGGTAAATTCAATCATCTTTCTGATGAATGTTGGTACAAAAAGGGTTCCAAACTCAATAGAGATATGCTCATTAAAATTCAGATGGATGAAATGAAAAATGAGTTTGAGACCAAGTTTGTACCACAGTCATCCCAATGTGATAAACCCAAGGCTTCACCCAAATCCAAAAAGAAGGATGGGGTTTATCATAAAACAGCTCATAGTGTTCCTCATGATAAACATCAGATTAAGTCTGTGAATTTCAAGGAGGAAATGGTGGGCCATAGGAACTCATCAATAACAAGCACTGATGTGTCACAAGAGCTGAAAGCTTAAGCTACAAATCATAAACAACTTGTTATGATGGTTCAGCATTTGTTGGGGAGAGTTAACCAACTAGATGCACCTATGATCAAACCACTGAAAAGGTATTCCAAGCCCAAATCCAAGGAATCCATTTCAGCACCATCTCCATCTTCATCAACTGTTAATCATGAGAAACAAGTTATGCTTAAATCTGTTGAGGAAAACAGACCCAAAACCAAAAAGGTTTGGGTCTCAAAACCTAACAAGTTCCTTGTGATGAATGCAGGGTTCTTCAGCATGCCAAAGGAGCATCTGGTATGTAGACAGTGGAGGATCTATGCATATGTGTTAGGACCTGGTATTTGACCGAAATACCTGGAGATTAACGTGTAAACCAGATCAAATAGTGCGGAATCCTATTTGATTGGCGATCCAATCAGTGAGAACACACAAAGAATCAATCAAGAATTGAAACTAACGTTAGAAATCGATTGGGAATCGATCTAATGTGTTCTGTGAACTTGGAGAACGAATTGGAAGGTTTCTGGACGGCTAGGGTACGTCTGGAATCGTAATTGATCGAGAGTTATTGTTTTTCACGAATTGAGTTGTATTTATAGGTTGGTATTATTCAATCGTGCGACTGAACCATTAGTCTGGTTCACTAGTGCGATTGAACCATGCGGTTGATTCATTCGTACGACTGAGTGTTCAGTCGTGCGACTGAGCCAATCTTATGTTACAATCGTGCGACTGATCCAGTCTCCTGGTTCAGTCGCGCAACTGAGTCAATCGTGTGAAGTTATTCATGCGTATGGTTCATTCGCATGAGCCATTCGCATGAGAACTTCATTATGTTAAGTTTGAATGTATTAATTAATAAACATTATATGTAATCATTCAAGCAATTACTAACCTAATTAACCAATTCACTGTCGACACATTAATGAAACATTAAACATTATAACTAACAAACTATCAATATCATTTCATTAATCATACCAAACAAGATCTATTAGATCACATATCATGATCTAGGGACATACATGTATCAACAAACTCCCCCTTGGACCTTGATCTCTCTAATGTCTTGTTTTCTTCATTACCTCCTCATATTTCTTGTACTTGTCCTCTTGTGTGACTCCTGTGTGAATATCAAATGCGAAGCAAAGTCGTATAACGTTTTGGAACTGGAGGGCTTGTACAATGTCTTGTGTGTCATAGAACAGTGGCCACTTGTATAATGTATAGACATCATTAGCAGACAAGTTGGTTAGCCACATTGGGTCGAATACCCTGATGGTATCCATTTGGCCCTCTTTATCCAGGACTATGACCGCTTCTGCTGTTCTCCAATCGTAGTACCACCACTTAAAGTGTGGTGTGAAATCCTTTGTCATTCCCGAAGTGGGATTCTTGACATTGTGCGCGGAGGATTCCACTTCAACACAATCTTTGGTTTTCCAGTAATGGCATCCATCTCAGACCTTCTAATGTACCTTGTAGGTTGTTGAGGTCTGAAGTTAATCCACTTGGTGTGGTATTCTTACTTTAGGGCAGCCTCAAACCAGCCTGACATCTTTCTCGGGTCAGCATACAACAGCTTCAATTTGGCCAGCTGGTTGAGCTCAAAACCTGGTAGAGTCTTTAGATCATGTGGAAATCTAAAGTACTCTATGCCCTTCTCCCTCTTAACAGCATAAACGTTAAGATCATCAAAATATGCCCATGCTATAATCCTGCCTGACACCGTAAGATGTTTCTTGACGCTGTAGAACTTGGTGTAGGCATCCCTCTTCGGTGCAGCACGTTGGGCTCTAACTTCTTTAAAACATTCAGCCCACTCAGCCTTTCGAATGTCTACGTCATCATTTGAGGCTTGGGCTGTTCCTTCGGTCTTTCCTGTTTCCTGCTCCATCTTGTCTAGTACCTCAAACATATCACTGACTAGGGACTCACCCAGATTGGGGACCACATTACCCTCGTTGTCAGCGTACTGAGGGTACTCTTCTGCAGTAATCTCTTCAACCTCAACTTCATCAACGTCATTTAGTTCTTCATCACTGGTTGAATCAACTGTTGGAGCATCCTTAACAATTTCATCAGGATTGAGTCTGAACATCTCTGCCAGTTGCTCGTTAGATAGGTCATGAATTATTTCACCTTCTTCAGGGGTATAACTCACTAACCTTTTGACTATCCCTTGCAGATCAAGAATCATTGTGAGTTGAGACTTGACCTGTTGAAGGGGAGCAATATCAAACTCATCTATTTTGTACTTTGGATCTGTTTGATTTACAGATTTCACACTCAAATCATTCGTAATTTATCAAACAAAATGCATTAACTAATATAAACATTTAGTACATGGTTTTTCAGTACAGAATACAAAATTAAATAAATACATAAACATCTACTATTTACTTTTATCCTGAATACTCGGCTCTTCACGTGAAGGTGCAGAAGCAGAAGCTGACTGATCTTGTCTGTTCTTTGATCTTTTCTCTTGCCCTGGAGTTGAGACAGATTCAGCTGCTTCTCCTCCGTCAGTGTCTTCATCTTCACACCATTCTTCGGTTTTCTCTTCATCAGTTTCACTCTCATTATCATCATCGTCTTCATCATCTTCATTATCATCATCATTTATGTCCCCATCCCTTATCTTTAAAGGTTCCTCCTTTGATCCTTTCAATTTTAGCAAAATGGTCCTTTGAGCCTTTTCCAACTCCTCTATTTGCTTACTTGCTACGACACTTTGAGCTTGGAGTTGGTCCATCTTGGTGCTCTGAGCAGCCAACTGCTGGGCCTGCTCCTCAATTACTCGATCCTGCTCTGCAATTTTATGAGATTGTGCAGCAGTCAGGTCAGTAAGCTGGCGGATCTGAGTTGTCTTTTCCTCATCAGCCGCCAGCAATCGCAACACCATTCTGTTTAACGCTGACAACTGTTCCTCTACCTCATTGTTCCTTTCTTTTACTAAGTGTTGGACTATGTGCGACGAACTAGTCCAACTATGCAGTTTCTGTTTTAGTGAATTTACTTCTACTTCTAGAACTGCCTTTTGTTTCTTAGTGTCTTCTAGGGAGTTTAGATAGTACCTAATGTCATTTTCTTGGTTAAAAGCCACTACTTCGGTTTCCCTAAGTTGTTTAGTCAATAGGTCTATTTTTTCTTTATAACTATGCTCATTTTGTTTTAGTACTCTATTAGCCTCAGTGCACAAACGTAAATCTTTTACTAAGTTATCATTATGATCTAATAACCTAGCAAATTTTTCATCTATGCTATTCCTAAAAGTATCACAATCAGAACAAGCATGATTATTAAAAATTTGGTCAGTGGTACTTACCTGAGTTGGTTCAGAAGAGTTAGCCATCAGTGCAGCATCAGATGTTTCTGGTTCTGGTGATTCTGACTTTTCTGTCTCTGACGTGGAAACTTCCTCTTTTGGCTTGTAACTGACCTCGGCTGCAGTTGTTTCTTCACTATGTGACATTGCTATCTCAACTGCTAGATCACCTTCACTCGCAGAATCATCATCAATATCCTCAACACTGGCAATGTTAGATTCTCCTGGTGAGACAAACCTAAAACTCCAATCCTGTCCTTCATCATCATGAGCAGTTAAGGCTTTTGGATCCTTGTTTGATGAAGTAGAACTAGAGGCTTGTTTGTCTTGGCGAGTAAAGGACGAGAACGGGTTCCCATTACCCGTCTTCTTTGGCTTGACACATTCTCTTTTGAAGTGCCCCTTCTTACCACAGTTAAAGCAGGTCACTTTACTCTTGTCGAAGCCAAAGGTGGTATCCTTAGTAGCAACCAAATTCTGTCCAGCCTTTTTCACAAACTTCTTCGCCCTCCGGACAGCACTTGCTAAGGCCCACATTATATCCATTCTCTCAAGCTTCATTTCATCCACCTGCTCGTAGTCCTCATCTGCCAGATGGCAGTTTCCAATCTTCCCGGCAACAAGTCCATCATATGAATGAACCACTGCTGCTAAAAGATCCATATGCTCTCGAGCTACTTCCACGGTCACATTACCGAGGTTCTCGATCTTCAGTTTGGTAGCACTTGCTTCTGATCCAATATAATGGGTACATGATGACCCAGACGTGTCTGATCCAGAAGGAGAAGCATGTGAAGGACCTGACGAGCTAGACACAAAAGCAGTCTGGAGTGGTGCTCCAGATGTCTGAGCTTGAGGCGTGGCGTTGTATAAAGCTGGATTTTGTGTGTACGAAGACTTCTGAGCTCTATACTTCATCCTTAGTGCTTCTTCTCGCAACTTAAGTATGAAGTCATTTATATCCAGCTTTACAAGCATTCCATTCTGTCTTAGGTTAGACACGAATGTAGCCCACTTATCAGGCAATCCGTCTGCGAAGTTGCTTACTTTCTCTTCCATGGTAGTAGCCACTCCATGTGTATGCAATTCGCTCATCAAGTGGTAGAATCTGTCTATGACTTCGTCTAAACTTTCATTACCAATTGATGAGAAGTTATCGAATTCCTTCTTTAATTCCTTTGCTTTGATTGCCTTCAATGACGCATTCCCATCATATCTCTTCTCTAGCTCATCCCATAGTTTCTTGGACTGCTTGTTCTCCAAATACTGGTGGAATATGTCTTTGGGGATAGACTGAGTGATCAATGCATAAACTCTTTTCTCTGCATTGTACTTTAATTTCTGTGCGTCTGTCATCCCGCTTAATGTTAGCTTAACTCCATCAGTTCCCACCGGTGTACTATAACCAATCTCAATGGCTTCCCACAGATTAGGATCTACTCCATTAAGGTAGATCTCAAAACATTGTTTCCAGTGGGGAAACTCATCTAAAGTCAAAAGCTTTGGTGGTTTATTGTGATTCCCCACCTCACTCTCAAGCAACAGCAGGTTCTGTATCTTTGAGTCCTTCCCAGCAGTAAAGGCTGACATCTGATCTTCCATGACTAATAAACTTATAATCTAATCAAACAAACTTTCACTGATGCGACTGAAGGATGCGAATGAGCTAATCGTGCATATAAACTCTGCGATTGGTTCAATCGTGCGGCTGAACTGGGCGATTGGTTCAGTCGTGCGAATGAATCTGGTGCGTATGAGCTATGCGAACGAACGGTTCAGTCGGCCGAATGAGGGTGCGACTATGTCCAATCGTGTGTATGAGCAATGCGAATGGAGTCCAGTCGTGCGAATGAGTCACTCGTGCGACTGAAGCTGCTGTTTTGCGAAAATTTCTAGGTTTGACGGGTTTCAGCCGTAAAGATTCGAAATTTCACAAGTTCTAATCGCCTAAGTCCGTAGAAACCAAACTTCGATGAGCAGGGAACTTCCAAGATCACTTTTGATGCCAAAGATTGCGTTTTTAGTGCAAAAACACAAACTTTTATGCAATCTTGATTGAATCAACACGTAATCAAGAGCCAATAGCTCTGATACCACTTGTTAGGACCTGGTATTTGACCGAAATACCTGGAGATTAACGTGTAAACCAGATCAAATAGTGCGGAATCCTATTTGATTGGCGATCCAATCAGTGAGAACACACGAAGAATCAATCAAGAATTGAAACTAACGTTATAAATCGATTGGGAATCGATCTAATGTGTTTTGTGAACTTGGAGAACGAATTGGAAGGTTTCTGGACGGCTAGGGTACGTCTGGAATCGTAATTGATCGAGAGTTATTGTTTTTCACAAATTGAGTTGTATTTATAGGTTGGTATTATTCAATCGTACGACTGAACCATTAGTCTGGTTCACTCGTGCGATTGAACCATGCAGTTGATTCATTTGTACGACTGAGTGTTCAGTCGTGCGACTGAGCCAATCTTATGTTACAATCGTGCGACTGATCCAGTCTCCTGGTTCAGTCGCGCGACTGAGTCAATCGTGTGAAGTTATTCATGCGTATGGTTCATTCGCATGAGCCATTCGCATGAGAACTTCATTATGTTAAGTTTGAATGTATTAATTAATAAACATTATATGTAATCATTCAAGCAATTACTAACCTAATTAACCAATTCACTGTCGACACATTAATGAAACATTAAACATTATAACTAACAAACTATCAATATCATTTCATTAATCATACCAAACAAGATCTATTACATCACATATCATGATCTAGGGACATACATGTATCAACAATATGACAGGGAGCAGTTCTCTTCTTAATGACTACTCTCAAGGAAAGAAGGGATTTATTTCATTTGGAAAGGATGCTAAGGGTTACATCATCGGGAAAGGAAATGTTTCTAATGGAGAACTCAGATTTGATGATGTTAACCATGTGGAGAATCTCAAGTATAATCTACTGAGTGTCAGTCAGATGTGTGATAAAGGGCATGTTGCACTTTTCACAAGCCAGAACTGCAGGATTCTATCTTCCCAAGTTCTGAAGGTTTTGAGGACAATAAACATCCTGATTGGGTTATACACTTGATAAGGCTCTTTATGGGTTGAAGCAAGCTCCTAGAGCCTGGTATGAAACACTTTCAAATTTTCTTCTTCAAAATAATTTCTCTAGAGGCTCCATAGATAAAACTTTGTTTATTAAGAAAGTGGATCGGCATAAGCTACTTGTTCAAATTTATGTTGATGATATAATTGTTGCATCCTCTGATCCCCAGTTGTGTGATGATTTTACAAGTTCAATGAAACAAAAGTTTGAAATGAGTGCAATGGGAGAATTACAGTTCTTTCTAGGCTTGCAAATCAAACAAAAGGCTGATGGAACCTTCATTCCATAGTCAAAATACACAAAAAATCTTTTGAATAAGTTTGATTTACAAAACTGTAAGCCCTGTTCTACTCCCATGTGCAACACCACACAACTGGATGTGGATCAGAAAGGTAAAGCTGTTGATGAAACACTTTACAGATGTATGATTGGGTCCTTGATGTACTTAACAACTTCTAGACCAGATATTATGTTTGCAACTTGTGTTTGTGCTAGATTTTAGACTGCTCCTAAAGAGTCTCATTTGATTGCAGTCAAGAGGATCTTTAGATATCTGCAAGGTACACAATCTCTAGGTCTGTGGTATTCCACTGGACACTCTTGCAAATTAGTTGCTTTTTCTGATAGTGACTATGCAGGGTATAAGTTAACCAGAATGTCAACTTCTGGTGGATGTCAATTCCTAGGCAACTGTTTGATTTCTTGGCAGAGTAAGAAACAAACATCTGTTGCTACATCCACTGCTGAAGCAGAGTACGTTGCTACTGCAAGTTGTACATCTCAGGTACTCTGGCTTCAGAACCAATTATTGGATTATGGCATTACAGAGACTAAGACTCCATTATTAATGGATAGTGCTTCAGCTCTGTGTATTGTCAAGAATCCAGTCCAGCATTCTAGGACCAAACATATAGAGATCAGACAACATTTTATTAGGGATTGTTTTGAAAAAGGTCTGATTGATCCAAAGTTTGCGCCAAGTGCTGATGAGCTTGCAGATATATTTACTAAGCCTTTGGATAGTTCAACTTTCCAAAACCTTGTGTTCAGGCTTGGTATGCTGCCGCTAGAATAAGTGACAACTACTGATGATCCTAGTAAACAAGTACTAATGACCATTAGTAAACATGTCACAAATAGGTACTGATTCTGTTAAAAGTAACTGATGCAGTTACAAACTACTGATGTAGTTACAACTACTGATGTCAGTAAAAACAAATAGGCACTGATGTCCTATGAAACAACTGAAAAGAGCTAAAAAGTCTGATGAGTAAGTGTTGAGGACAGTTTGAAACTGCTGAAAAGCTAAGAATTGACGAAAACTACTGATGAGAGTTTTCTCTTCAGTCGTTTCCACAAACTACTGTTTCACTTTAAACAACTGATCCCAAAACCATGTCTTCAGTAGTTTCACAACTATTGATGACTAACACCAAGTTCTCAGTTGTTTCCTACACCTGAAGACAAAACCAAGGTTTTCAGTAGTTTCATAACTACTGATGACTAAAACCAAGTCTTTAGTTGTTTTCAAATGTCTGATAGTAAAAACCAAGTCTTTAGTTGTTTTCATACAACTCCTGACAACACCAACACTTTCAGTCGTTTTCTTTTCAGCCTTTTCTTAACTTATAAATACCTGCACTTATAGCCGAACGTTTCATTAGCCGTTTTCTATCCTTTTCTCTCTCAACAATGGCGACCATGAAACTCAAACCTAGATACAACTGTGTTGCCTACATCTCGAAATTGGCCTTCTGGAACAAATTTGATAATGCCATCAATCTTATGGTGGATTCCCAATACCGAACCACCTTTCTTTTGAATCCTACCATATACCTCGATTCCTTACACCAATTCTGGACCAACGTCTCTGTCACAACTGGTGAAAATGATAGCCAAATCACTCTCCAGTCGTTGGTTAACCGGAAACAAGTGGTAATCACCCCTAACATCATTCGCAAAACCCTAAATTTGCATGATGCCACCTGTATTATAGAATACCCGAAAGGCACCATTGATATGTCTTTCATCAACAACGGGTATGAAGGAGACTTAAGTGCTACAACCATTCTCAAAAAGCACTTCCATGATGCTGAAAGACTTATCTTCCACATGGTGAATGTTTGTCTTGCTCCAAAGACATCTTCATGGGATCAGATGTCCTCACGATGGCAACAGGTATTGTATTCTATCTTTGAACGACAAACTCTAAATTTTTCTGAGATAGTGTTTATGGAACTTAAGGATCTGGTTCAGAAACCTATGACAAACAGATGGCTACTATATCCTAGGTTTCTAATGGCCATAATTTTAAATCAATTAAAATCTGAAGGCCTTGTTGGTCTTGGAGTCCCTGCTCCAGCTGTTTTAGCTGAGGTATACTCCAGACATAACTCTGACCCTACTCTCAAAGGGGCTGCCCGGCTGCTCAAACCAAAGCAGAAGGAACCCACAGCCTCCACCTCCAGATCCAAAGTCCCCACCAAACCCAAACCCCAAAAGCCCAAACAGGCTACTCAAGGAGATGAGTCCCCTGCGGATGCCCCTGTACCACCAATACAGGAACACATACTGGTTCTAACCCCCCAGTCATGTCAAAGACTTAACCAGCTGAAACCGCACAGGTATCCTCTCCACAGGATCCTGTTGCAACCAAATTTAGGGATACCACATTACTGGAATCTATCTCAGTTGAGAGGGTTACCATTGAAGAGCATCTCTCACCCCGGGTGCAATCTGCTTCTGACCAATCTCCAACTGCAACCGCCCCTCAAAGCCCAACCCTTATAGTTGCTAAAGTGCTGAGTCAGCTGCATTCCTCAACCCCTCCCCAAAAACCAATTAACACTGGGAATACCTCAACAATTGAGGGGGAGGACCAAAATGCTGCTGATGACCCACAACACAGGAGTTATAATGTTCAATCTCCAAGTGTAGAAGAGGAGGTTAGAACATCTGGTCAAGCTACCACTTCTACTAATTTAGCAAATGAACAGGATGAAGTTGGTACCATATATAAGACCTCACCAGAGGTAACTGCTAATGAAGGACAAAGTCCTGAGGCAGGAAGTCCCCAAAACCAAGAACAAGGGGCACATGCATATACTGATCTACACTCAGGGCATGTACATCCTGATTTAATCAGGAGGTCAGATGATTTGGCAAAGACTGATGATGACCTGAGCTTTTTCTTTGATGTCTTAGCCCATAACACAATCCTAGAGACTGAGGTGAGCAGACTCAAAGAGCTGCTAGCCAAAATGTCTCAGGATGAAAGTCTATCTACCCCCATTGACCCACAGATGGCACCTTCTTTTGAAGGTTCACCAAACACACAGCCAATACACTTAACTAAGCCACCAGCCACTGCTTTTGGCACCACCTCTCAGGGACAGAACCCCTCTGAGCAGATGGTTGCAACCTTTCAAAACTCCTTACCTATCATCACTCCCATCATCACAAAGATAGTAAATAAAGCCATTGATGAGAGGATCTCCTCAAATCTCCACACACTTATTGATGATGCTGTTCACAACTCACTTTCTGCCTTTCATGCCCCTGATCCCAATGCATCCAAAAAGGGGGAGACTACTACGTCTATGGCAGTGAAAGAAAGGAAAAGGAAGAGAGTAGAAGATGAGAAAGAACCAGAAAAAGAAAAGGAGTTAGAGAAAGAACAAGAACTGATCTCAGAGAAACAGCTGATCACAGTGCAAGAGCTGAGCACAGACAAAGAGCAGAAAGATCAGCTGATCACTTACAAAAGGAAGAGAAGTGTTGAGTCAAAGTCTGATGGAGAAAAGTCCTTAGAAGATCTTGTCAAAGAAGCTGATGAAGCTCACAGCAGATCTATGGACAAAATAATAGATTAGCTCTTCAGACAGGGTCATGACATAGCCACCTTAGATGTTAAGATCAGAAGGCTGGAGATAAATGAGATTCAAGCAAGATAGGCTAGTTACAGTGTGTTGGATAGGGAAAGATTGGAGATTATGATCAGGTTTATTGCCAAATATCTAGGAAGATCATTGATAGAGATAAAGTCTTGGTCCAAAGATAGTATCTTGGAGATAACCAAGAAAATCTATTCTGCTGGAGGCTACAACAAAGGGTTGATCATCGAAGCATTGGATGAAGCAGGTGCTGGGAAGAGAACTGAGATGGCAAAGCTCTCAAAAGCCAAACTCACCACTAAATTGCTAGATCAGCCTTCTCATACTCCCACTCAAAAACAACCCTCAAAGCAATCATATCTAAAATATGCCAAGTCTATCCCTAAACCAAAACCACCCACAACTCAACCCACAAAACCAATTCCATTACCCCAAAAACCATCTCAAACCATACCCAGTGATACACCCAGTAGGAGGAGAAGGGTGTTGAGGGTAGAAGAAGAAGAAGAAGAAGAGGATGATAATGAAGACAGTCTGCCAATCTCTGTTGTTCTCAAACTTAAAACACCTGAACCTAGAAGTCAACACATTATCACACCTGAATTGCAAATGCAAATGGTGAAAGTGAAGATTGAAGAAGCAGAACAGCAGAAGCAGCATGATGAGCAATTTCTCAAAATGGTTGACAAGGACTTCCCTTAGTCCTCATCCATTCAAGAAATGAAGAAACAAGCTCTGAGGATGTACACTCTTAGACATGCATTCCAACATCAAAGAGAAAGAGTGAGAATTTGGCCAGACCCCAGGGTAAGTTCTAGAATTCACAAGAAGAACATACCCAGTAGATATCATGGCCAAGTGAAAAAGACTTTGAATGCTGCAATTATGTTGGCTATGGTAGTCTCACCCTGGGAGATTATAAAAGAATTCAAGAGAGCACACAACTAAAGACAACCCCTTAATCTATACTTGAGAACAAAATGATCAAGAAGGGGCTGTTATACAAGAGACTTGAAGATCTTCAAAAGAGTGAACTCCAGTTGTTGCTAGAAGGCTCTCATCCAGATGAATTCGCATACAGAGAGGTCACAACTGTTGAGTTAAAGAATGGGAAGATAGTAAGATATCTGTCTGAATATTACGGCCCAGAGTTCTTCTTTGAGGGAGAAGCAGAATAACTCACCAAGGAGGAACAAGTTGTTCTCCTTGAGGCCTATGCAAGTGAGTCTTACAGACTCATCAATGGGAATTAGGGTTCATGGTTGGGACAAGACTCTGTGTCCAGTTTCCCCAAGACAGAGTTCCCTTCCACACTTAGCTAATCAAAATATCAGAAACCTTTTCCCGGCCTGTGCTTACATGATTACCTCTGAAGCTGATCAAGAGGGTGTTCCTGCCAAAGAATAAGTGGGATCATCAATAAACTTAGAGGTTTTGGCTGCATTGGTTCAGGGGGAGTTTGTAACACCAAAAGAACCAATGAGCCTCATCAGAAAAACCTCTAAGTCCTACAGACATTACAACTGCTGAAGAAGATCATAACAACTAAAGACATCAGTTGATTACAAGGTCTGAAGACAAAATCTGAAGACAAGATCTGAAGATTTCTACTGAAGACAAAGTCTGAAAGTAAAGTACTGAAGACAAAGTCTGAAAATGAAGTACTGAAGACAAAGTCTGAAGCTATCAGCTGAAGACAACGTCTGAAGTAAAAGTCTGAAGAACAAAGACTGAAGACAAAGACTGAAGACCAGAGTGATCAGTAGTTGTCTCAACAGCTGAAGTTATTAACTTCAGTAGTTGTGATGGTTTTCCTTTTTAGTACTTGTAATTTACCTTTTCAGTAGTTTATAGTTTCAGTAGTTTTAGTTTAGTAGTTTTATGTTCTAGTACTTAGCATTCTCTGAGATGTGATCAGTTGTTGAGAACATTCTCAGTAGTTTGCACAGTTTCAGTTGTTTGTATAAATCTGTTAGATGTCACTATCAAGTGACATCAGCAGATGTCACATTCCTTATATAAGGAATGTTGACCTAGTTGTAAAGTGTGACATTCAGCCACCACGAAAGCATTTGAATGAAATATTCCTTTTGCAGAATTCTCTCTCTCTATAACCGTGTGCTTTTCTATTGAATATCAATTGAGTTCTTGTTAAATTTTCTAATTCATTGTTCGAATTCCACTGCAATCTACTCTAATTGATCAAACTTAGATCACTGATCGTAGCAGTTATGTCTCTGGTCACAAAATTAGGATACACTCAAGAGATTGTACCCAAGCTCTTTAACATAGTTTAACTTCTCAATGTTGAGCTTATCATTTGTGACTCTGGCTCTTCAAGTGATGTAATCACCTAATTTTCCTCGAAAAGCAAATAGCCTTCCATCAAATCTTTCAAAGTTTTGAAGCAAAGTTCCATTGCATGTCATGTGCCTTGAACAACCACTATCAATGATCAATACATTTCCTTTTGTCTTTAGTTGTTCCTTCATAGAAAGAGATAGTTAGTTACATTTGGAAACCTAAGCCTTGTGGGTTTTGGGTTTGTCAAAGTGAACTGAAGTTAATACAATAGTAATTGATCGTATATTCAGGCTCTAAGGATCATTTGATGTTGTTGATGAAGAATTTTCCGTCACATGTCCTTCTTTCATCTTCCACACCATCTTTGGAAGACTAGACTTGAACTTTAATCCTTCAAAAGTTTTGATGACTTTAGAAATTTTGGAGACTGGACCTTTGGAACTTTTTGCAACCACTGTAACAAACTTTAGTACTTGAGAATTATTCCTTTTTTTGAGACCTAATTTTCTTCTCAAGGTAAGTTTTCACTTATCTTCTTTTACACTTTAGAGCTTTCAATAGGAAAAGATTTTCCTTTCGAAGCAATCCTTTTCTTCTTCATCTTAGAAATTTTCTTTTGATCATTTGGACAATGCTTTTGGGATTGTAGATGTAATCCTTAGCAAAATAAAATTACTACCCCACATGATGCATTCAGTTTGCATACTTCTAAAACTTTTCTTCTGAGTCATAAGCTGAGCTTAATCTCTTTTCACTTCCATCTTTATATTCACAGATGATGCAAAAGGCATTTTAGGGTGAGGCTTGCTCTTGGAACCGGATTGTTTAGGCTGGCACAGTGGTGCACATATGATTAGCATTTTTCTCTTAACTAGGATGAGTTAGACATTAACTAGGACTCCTGGTACTCGAGTCTATAGTTGAGTATTCAGTCTTTATCACTTCAAATCTAGGAGATATGGATACTTATTTTTGCTTGAAGTTGAAAGTGGTCTTAATCTCTTGGGCTTTCTTTGATTTTCTTTTGGCTTCCCTGATCAAGTTCTTCCTTGTAGACTTAGTCATCCTTGGTTCTTTCTTCTCTCTAAAATAATAGTGACCCTTTTTAGGATGATCTTTTTCACTCAATCAGATCCATCCTTCACTATTCCCTTTGTGTCTTCATCTTCTTCTTGGATGGGGTCTATCAAGGACAACTCATCTTGATAAGTTTCACACCTTAGAGGTCTTATAGATAACAATGTGTATGGAGGAGCTATCTCACTTGAACTCAACCCTTGTCTGTTCTAATAAAAAATCTTTGCATGCTAGGATGAAAATATAATGTTCTTGAAGATGTCATCTTTAAAAACATATATTTTCCTTAGCTTTGCTGATCATAAGCTCAGTCTGGCATTCAATTAACTTGGTAATAAGATCCTTTATTTGAGTCCTATAATTTGTGTGCTCATACCTAAGAGTTAAAATTGTTTTCTCTAAATCTTCTATAATAAGTTTTTAGGACCTGTACATATTTACTTTAGCAATCCGTTAGTAGTACAAAGATATTTTAATACATTGGCTTCTTCGTGATCAGCCATCAGTGCTTGGTTAGGAGACACACCTTCTACCTAAAACCTCCAGTCAAAGCCTCATTCTTCAATAACAAAAACAACTTGTCATTTTGGATGGCTTGAATTCTTAGGCCTAGGAGCACACTCAGTCTAGTTTGGCCTGGACTATGCTTGGCCACCATTTTTTCTTGGTGCCTTGCACTCCCTTGCAAAGTGTCCTAATTAGTTATAGTTATAACACTTCACTTTGCTTTTATCTAGCCCAAACTTTCCATTGGATACATTGCTCGAAACTTCATTCCTGTTCTTTTGTTGAACTTCTTGGCTTTGTGAGTGAGAAGATTCATTTGTTGGACTATCTCCATGTACTCTAGATCATTTGGATGGATATGAACCAAGTCTTAAAAAGTGAAGAGAAAGTTTCCATAACTTTGATCAGCAGACATAAAAGCTTGAGCAGAGCTTGTCTCTTGTAATGGGCTTCCTTGGATGTAGCTCTACCTTGATGTCTCAGGAAAGATGATGAAATGACCCTTTTGTGAGTTGTTAGGGTAGCAGATAAGATTATGTTGTGGTTCTCTACTATCCCTTGTAACCACATGAAGGGTTGAACTCTAGTGATTGTTGGAAGAGTGGCTTGATGGATTTTGCATGTTCATCTCCATCTAGTAGCCACTAAGGATACCATAGAGCTCTGAGACAGTAAGGGTAGTAAGATTTTCAATTCTATTAATGGCCACATAGTAGTGAATCCATTGTTGGGGAAAAGAGAACATGAACTTCCTCACAATGTCCTTGTTCTAAAGATTTACTCTAACATCCATTAGAGTATTCATAATCTCAACATACCTGAAGTATTATTAAGTCATGGTTCACCTGTTTTGTAGGTGAAGTTCTCAAACTGCTGGTTCATGAGGTCTTTCTTGTTTTCCTTGGCTTCCTCACACCCCTCATACATAAGCTTAAGTGCATCGTGAAGTTACTTAGCAGTTTTGCATTTCTTGAAGCCTCTATGGATAGAGTTTGGAAGAGTAGTTTGGAGAGTGGTAATGGCTTTCTAATCTACATCAATTTTCTTCCAATCTTCTTCAATTGAATCAACCATTTACTTTGATATCATCTCACCTCTAGTAGTGACTAAAGAGGTGTTTGGGGTCTGAGGTCCTTCAATGACAGATCTCTACATCTTGTTGTCTTGAGACTGATAAACCCTTCCATATGTTGGCACCATGTATCAAAATCATCAAGAGTAATCAATGGAGACTCTTTCATGGTACAGTTTCCATACCAACCTTTCAGATATCTGTCATTTGAGCTGATAAGTGTTTTGTGAAATTAAAGAGATCTAAGGTAGTGAGATTTTACAATCAAGTGCTTGAAAAGCTCTAATACCAATTGCCAGATTGGTGAAGGGGGTCAATACAAAAGTTCACAAGGTGGAGAGACTTAAAACACTTAGCAGATCAAATAGGGTACCGACTTAGATGAAATAATAAACACAAGTAAAAGAACAATAACAAGAACACTCAAATATGGTTTTCAAGAAAGATGTATATTGCTCTCAAGTTCTTACAACTGTTACAAAGCTTAAATCAAAATACAGGTACTTGATCATATTACATCCTATAGTTAACCATACTTTGAAGGCCAACTGAAAACATTAATTTAGACAACAAGATTAATATAGAGTCAAAAGACAGATTGCCTTTTGACTAGTGACTAGACATACCATAGCTCACATCCTTATCTATTACAAAAAAAGATAAAAGTACATAGTTGGAAAGTTATATTCTCAACACCTTAATCTACAGTTGACAAAAGCATGAACCTTTCACCAAAGCATGTAAGCCGGTGAGACTTTAGAGATGGCAATGGAAAGGTTTTTTAGCCTTTGTCAAAAGCATGTCAGAGAAAACATGCCTTCTTTTTATTCAAAAGAAATTAGTGTTCGGCTTCGAAAGACCTTTTCTTTAAAGCTTCTAAAGACTTCATATTTGTCTTTAGAAGAATTGGTCTTTTGGCTTAAGAATATTTGATACTTAGAATAATTCAATGAGTTATATCAAATCTTCCGAATTACTTTCCTAGTACTTCACATGTGCATGCTGAGAGCTCTTTGTGTTGCTCTTTGGTTGCATTAGCCTTTAAGTGTAATCCTTACATATACCACAACTACTTGCAACACTTTTCTGAGGCTTTATTAATTTGTATTTGATGGAATATCTTCGTAGACCTACTTACAACGATGTACTACTATATACGTCACACATTAGCAACCATAGGGGTTTTAGGGGATGTTAGAGAGCTTAGATTGTACATATTGGGCTTGGAAAAATTCCCCAATCGAATTGTGAGGGTAATACATGTGGGCTGGTCACAGGCATCTGACGATAATGCTTGAAGTGATTCGTCTGCGAATTTGTAGATTAGACATGCATTTTTTGAGACTCCTGTAGCTAACAACTAAATAAATGTCCGTTACAGAATTTTTTTTCAATACTGTTATTTGTGAAACCGCCCGAAAGTGTCCCTTTGTGGTAAATAGTGTTGAATATACATTTGGCTACATTTAACCAATAAGATATATCCAAACAAGGCGATTATAGTTATAAGGTTATCGTACCCATTGGAGAACGATCTTAAAAGACAATTATTTAAGAGTGTCAAAACAACTACATTTACGATGAATTAGAAAAATCATGCACGCGTGTATTATTCTATACAATATGATTTTAAAGAGTAATGCTGGTGTGACGATATCTCAAGATTACAAAGAAGATCCTCCAAACAACGAACTGGTACGATTACTTACAATCCGTGATAACCTTTGAGCTTCTCATGTTTTGAAACATTTGTATTAATTGAATCATACAAACCTCTGGTATTATTTTATTAATAAAATATTGTTTAGTTTTTTAAGTAAATTTGTTTTTTAATATTTTCTATGTATTTGTTAAATTTAGTTATAAATAATATAATATATATAAATTTAAGAAAGTAAATTAGTTCAAGAAAAACCAAGAAATGAAGAAAAACCGAGACGACATCATGTCAAACGGGAAAAAATGGAAAATGATGTGATCACCTTGTTAAAAATAGAAAAAACAAAATGACTGCCAGTTACCTTGGTTGCATTTGACAATTGGATAGCGAATCGGTAATCCTTCATCAACGCTGAATGAATGGGATTATGAAGGAAATAAGCGGGAAATAATAAATGGTTTCTTCGAGCGTCCTTTTCCCGATGCCATTCACTTCCTTATTACATTCCCTTCTCGTCTTCTTTCGGTCTCTAGTTAAATGGTTTCTTGAAGACAATGATCTCTAGTTTCTTTTAAGACTACGATTTGTAGTTTCTCGCAGACTTCGATTGTTAAGGTGAATAGGTTAAAAATATATTTAGTTATCTAATCAATTTATTTTTAAGTTTTGGTTTGTTATTTTCATATTTATTTCTGGTCTCTTCTATTCACTACCTACATTAACTTATTGTTCTCGACTTGGTTGATTGATCTCTGAGTTACCACTCAAATTATAATAAATATTCCTTTCGAATGAATGAAACTAAATCCTTTAATTGCAATCGGTTAAGGTACTGTATGTTTAGAGGTAATGAATAGATTTCATACAGAAATTGTAATCAATGCTTTCATAAAGTCTTCAAATTGCAACCAAATCAGATAGCAAAGTGTAACTAAATTTTTGTGCAAGTCGTAAATGCTAGCATAAAATCCTCAAATACAAAAGCAACTTCTTCGTCAACTAGTTGGGTACAACATCCTAATATGTAAAATATTTTCATACATATATTGTTGTAGGAGATTTATCATGAACATTGTAATAAAAAGGAAAAAAGAATATAAATTATGGAAATTAAAAATGGAGTTTTGTTAATTTGTTATTTCGAATGTGTTGATCAAATATATTTTATAGTTTTTATAGATTACATTATTAGTTATTATAGATAGATTGTCTCGCTCTCGATTGTTGTCTTGTAACAGGTAATTTGATTGCCTAGTTGACTGTTTTTTAACCCTTTATTCTTTAAAATATAACCTATTTGCTTCTTCAGCACCTGTTGTTGATGTTAAGTGTTAACTGTTGAAGAACAACAACTATCAACTTGTGAGTAGTCCTAAGCCGGGTATTTGAAGGAGGTGGCCTTTATAATATAAAATTTTGAAAAAGACCTCAAATTTTTGTTTTGTTCTAAGGCTTTAAAAACGTATAGCTCCCCTTGGTGATATTGTTCAATATGTATAAATTGTATACAATTAGGTACCGAGTATTCACATGTTTCAGTCACATTGTGTCTTTACTTACTGATTTTTTAGATTTCTCCCTTTCTATGATTTCTTTAACAATATGAAACCAACTAAGGGCTGTTTGTTTATGTTTGATCGAGCTGACCCGGCTGACTCGGTTAGGGGTCAGCCCGTTCGATACTCGCGTGGAGCTAGCTGACCGGGTCATTTCTTCTGACCCAGACCTGAAAAATTAATTTGCTGACCCAAAACCTCCCTCCCCCTCCCCCTGCGCTTTCCCTCCTGAAGCCTTACGCTCGATCGGCCACCTCCCCCTGCGCTCTCGATCAGCGACCTCCTCTCCCCCTGCTCTCTCATTCGGTCACCTCCCCTTCGGAAGCCCCTTCGACTTGCGCAAGCCAACCGCGCGACCCCGACCTGCGCGAGCCCTAACCGAGCGACCCCGACCTGCGCGAGCCCTAACCGAGCCAGTTTGAGACATGAAACACAGGATGAACTCTACTGAGATCGGAAGCTAGTTCCAATCTATAAGACACATTCCCAATCCTTTTCGAAATTTGAAAGGTCTTACAAATCTTAGAGCCAGTTTACTATTATTCCAAAGCGAGCAACACCTTCCACGGTGAAACCTTCAAAAGAACCATATCCCCAACTTGGAACTGCAATGGCTTGCGACGCTTATCGGCATAGTTCTTTTGTCGACTTCTTGCCATTTAAAGGTTCTTGCATATTATGGAGACTTTATCGGTCGTTTCTTGTATAAGTTTAGGACTAGTGATGAAGTTTTCACTAATGTCGGTCCAACAGATCGGTGAACGGCAATTACGAGCATAAAGTGCTTCGAATGATGCCATCTTGATACTCGAGTGATAAATATTGTTATATGAAAATTCTGCTAATAGTAAATGCGTATCCCAGTCAACCCAGAGTCAAGGACACAAAGATGTAGCAGGTCCTTGAGAGTTTAAATTGTTCGTTCGGTTTGACCATCCGTTTGAAGATGGTAAGCCATACTTAAATCCAATTGAGTACCCAAGAGTTCTTCCATAGACGACCAAAAGTGCGAAGTGAAACGAGCGTCTCGGTCGGATATGATGTGCAACGGCATGCCATGACGACTCATAATTTCGTCAATTTAGATACGAGCCAATCTTGAAACTTTGTAAGTGTTTTGTATTGGTATGAAATATGCCGTTTTGGTCAAGCGGTCCACAATCACCCATATACTATCATGGCCACGAGGAGTACGAGGCAACTTGGTTATGAAATCCATGGATATATGTTCCCATTTCCACATAGGGATTTCGGATTGTTCAAGTAAACAACTCGGTCGTTGATGTTCGGCTTTAACTCTTGCACACGTGAGACACTTTGAAACATAATACGCTATATCTTTCTTCATCCAAGCCACCAATATTGACCACGTACATCCATGTACATTTGTTGGAGCCAGGATGAATAGAATATCGAGTTTGATGAGCTTCGTTCATAATGAAGTGAAGAAGGTTATCACGATTTGGGATCCAAAGTCAATTCAAGAAATACCACATGCCATTCGGTTTTGTCTCCAGTTGTGACCGAACATTAGACGCGAAATCTTTCCTTTGTTAGTTAATGCTGCTTGTTGAGCCTCGCGAATGCATAACTCGAGATCACTATTAGTCCTTATGTTTTGAAGCATGATAGTAGCCTCGTTAACATCCACATGGATCTCGGTATAAAATTCCACTAACATGTCAAACCACTGCCTTCCATCTCGGATTTCTTGGAGTGGGACAGTCTTGTTGTGGATTTTGCGACTCAGCGCGTTGGCTACAACATTCGCCTTTATAGGGTGATAGCGAATGTCATAGTCGTAGTGGCTAATCAGCTCGATCCAACGTCTTTGTCTCATGTTGAGATCCTTTTGATTGAACATGTGTTGGAGACTCCTATGATCGGTATAGACTATGCATTGCATCCCATAAAGATAGTGTCTCTAGATCTTCAAAGCGAAAACCACAGCACCAAGTTCAAGATCATGGGTTGTGTAGTTCACTACATGAACCTTCAGTTGTCTTGACACGTATGTTATGACTTTTCCTCGTTGCAAAACAACACAAACCATACCTTGATTAGAGGCATCACAATACACGGTAAAATCGTCGTTTCCATCGGGGAGTGTTAGAATAGGAGCATTACACAACTTGAGTTTTAATGTCTCGAAAGCCTCTTCTTGTTCGGGTTCCCATTCAAAAGAGTCAGTTCTTTTGGGTTAGCGTCGTTAGTGGTTTAGCAATCTTCAAAAAGTTTGCAATGAATCTGTTGGACCAAAAGAACCAATGAGCCTGATCAGAGAAAAACCTCTAAGTCCCACAGGACATCACAACAGCTGAAGAAGACCTGATCAGCTGTTCTACAAAGTCTGAAGAATACAACTGCTGAAGTACGTCTGAAGTACTGAAGACAAAGACTGAGACAACAGCTGAAGATCTAAAGTCTGAAGACTTCAACAAGTACTGAAGACAAAGACTGAAGATCAACAGCTGAAAGACAAAGTCTGATTCAAGTACTGAAGACATCAGCTGATGTAACAGCTGATGACAACAGCTGAAGAGGGCTTCTTCAGTTGTTGTGATGGTTTTTTTTCTTCAGTAGTTTTCTTTTTCTTTCAGTAGTTTGTTTACTTTCTTTTCAGTACTTGTAAACAACTGAAGAGGTTGTTCTTCAGTTGTTGTAGTATCAGTAGTTTTATGTTTTTCAATAGTTGTAAATAAGATGTTTAACACTTAGGAACATTTGTAAGAAGATGTCAGTTGTTGACATCTTCAGTAGTTGTTAAACATCAGTAGTTATCAAACGGTTACATGTCACTTTCAAGTGACATCAGCCTTCGTCACTTTTCCTTATAAGGAAGGATGACTCACCTGTAATCGTGCCTTTTAGGCCGACAATCTTAATGCAATATTTTTTTGTCGGATATTTCTCTCTCTATAACAAAATTCTTATCGTTTTATATCGAATGTTCTTGTTTGAATTGTCTAATTCTGAGCTATTCCGCTGCTATATCTGTTCAATCGATTAAACCAAGGGCTGGGATCCTAACAAATGGTATCAGAGCTGGTTAATCATTGATCGATCTAACAATGATCATTGAAACTGTTCAATCGCTCTAAGTTTAATTGAATTAGCAAATTCGCAAGGATCTTATAGAGATTGAGAGTGTATCGCTTCTGGCCGTTTTTTTGAGGTTCTGTGTGGTTTTGAGCTAAATTTATTGTGATTTTACTTGAATCTGTCTGATTTTCCACAATGACTACTTCTTCGAATGATCCTTTCAATACTGGATCCTCAACCAAGCCTCCGATCTTGGTGAGGAATGAGTATAACATTTGGCAGAGAAGATTGCTCCATCACCTGTCTGTCAATAGCTCAGGTTGTTGGACATCTGTGGTACATGGACCACATAAGCCAATGGTGAATGATCCGGAAACAAACCAGTGGTTCCAAAGAAGAAGGAGCAATACTCCGATGAGGACAAGAAGTTGTTTGAAATCGATGCAAAAGCCCATGGAATTTGGCTATGGCTATTCCTAATGAGATTTACTCTGGGCTTCTGCATTGTGAGTCTGCTCATGACCTCTGGAATGCCATCAAAGAACAATTTGGTGGTACTGATGAGGTTTTAGCAAACAACAGGGAAATCCTCGCCCAACAATATGAGACTTTCTCTCATAGAAAGGGTGAGACTCTGACTCAACAATTTGAGCGGTTTTCATGTTTAATCTCTGAATTGAAAATGGTTAAACATGAATATACCAGGAGTCAGATGAACCATAGATTCCTAAGATCACTGCCTGAGAGATGGAACACATATACCATTGTTCTACGCTCAAATGCTGATGTTGATCGCCTATCTCTCACCCAACTTCATGGGAAACTGCTTACATTTGAGAGAGAGAGATAGAGCAGAAAAGGAAATTGGTTTCATCTGGCAAACTTACTGAGGATTTTGTCCAAGGGAACACTGCCCTGATTGGACATCAAGAGTCAGAATATGCGTCATCTGAAGGCCAGTATGATGAGCATATTGATTTCTCTACAAACACTTCTGAGCCTGCCTTTGTGAGGTTGATAGTCATTCTGCTGGTAGTAATAGTGACAATCTATGTTTCATCATGGATGATCTCAAGGGGATTGCTGATGATGACTTAGAAGAGATGGATATTTTGAGCCAAATGGCCTTGATAAATATCAGATCTCAGAAGTTCTACAAAAGAACTGGAAGGAAATTCCCAGGACTCTCTGGCAAAACCAAAGTTGGTTTTGACAAGAGTAAGTTGAAGTGTCATAAATGCCACAGGCTTGGACACTTTGCAAGAGAATGTAGATCATCTGGATCTAACTCTCCTGCACCTTTTGTGACTTTCCCTAGCAATAGTCAACAAAACAGAGGGCAACAACCTGTCAATTCTGGTTATCATCATCAACCACAATCTCCTGCATATTTTGTTCCACAGGGGCCAATGCCATATCCATACCCCTGCTATTACATGCCACAACCAGGCCAGGTTCAAGCACCCACTGCTCAGCAACCACATGCACTCCCTGAGCCTCAACCATCCCAATCTCATCAACCTAATCAACCTCAACAACACAGCTTCTTCACACCAGGAGTTGTTGACTGGAGCAGTTTACCAGATGATGTGTCTGGTAATGAACAACTGTTCTCAGGTGCTGGTCAACATGGTGGTGAGCATCCTTTTGGAAATCTAGCTCTCATGGCTTTGGAATCCTCTGATGGATCATCTTCAGGTACTTCTTCAACAAAGGTATCACAGGTATCCTCTGAGGCTAAGGCCAATTATGTTCTGAAACTTGCATAGCAGCATTTGCCTCTATTAGAGAAGCAAATGTGGCTCTAATCATAAAAAATGTAGAGCTAGAACAAATATTTCCAAAAATAAAGCTGAGTTTGAGTCTGTGCTAAAAGAGAAAACTGATGAGATTTACAAATTAAAATGCCAAATTTCTGATGATAAGGCTAGGGAGGTGTACTCTTAGAGAAGTACAAAGACCTCAAAGATACTCTTGCTGTCACCCAGGTAGAGTGTGATCGATGGGTACAATCTTGCAAGGGCTTTGAAATGCTTCTTAGTAAGCAAACAGCTTCCAATGTGAAGTTTGGAATTGGTTATAATCACACTGCTCCTCCTACAGTTTTTGCTTCAAGAGCAGGAGCAGAATCTGATGGAGAAAGTAATGACCAATCCACCTCATCATGTGATTCACTACTTGATAAAGCACCATCAGTAGTTGAAGTTAGTAGTAATCCCTCTGTGAACCTATCAGCTGATATTGATGGTTCAGCTGCTGACACTCACATGATCAATGTGTTGATCAACCAAGTGTTATCCCTAGAAGTACTAAGGGTACTGGAGAGCAGGGGATAACATCTGGAGTTCAAATCCTAATGACTGACAGCACTAAAGAGAAGAAAACTGTCAGTAGGAAGGATTTGAAGCTACTAAGGAAGTTGACAAGAAGGCAAAAAGTGCTTCTAAACTGCTGAAGAGCAAGTCTTCAGTAGTTTTCATCTTCTTCAGTTGATGATCAACAGAAGATGAAGAAGAAACCATGTGAAATATGTGGTCTATTCAATCATCTCACAGATGATTGTTGGTACAAAAAGGGATACAAACTCAACAAAAACAAAGAAAGGAGAAAATTAAAGAAAACTGGCAAAATGAAAATGAGTTTGAGTCCAAGTTTGTACCAGCAGCATCAAATCCTGTTACTCCTATATCCAAAATGAAATAAAAAGGAAGGAGTGCAACAAGCAATAGAGAGGAGGTGCTCTAAAGAAGATGGTGCAACACAAGAACTCATCATCAAAAACCAATACCAATGTCTGAAGAGGAGTGTGAATCGTTCTCCCAGAATCAGACACAGCTGGTAATGATGGTTCAACATCTGTTGGGAAGAGTTAACCAACTTGATGGCCCTGTGTTGAAACCCCAGAAAAGGAGATCCAAGCCAAAGGATTCCTCTTCTAACACCATCTCCTTCACAAAGAAGCTATTGTGTCCAATAAACCTGTTAGTTTACCATCTGTTGATGAGACCAGGCAAAAAAAAAAAAAGGTTTGGGTCTCCAAAACTAACTGATTGTTTATTTATGCAGGTTTCTTCAACATGCAAAAGTAGCATCTGGTATGTAGACAGTGGGGGATCTATGCATATGACTGGGAACACATCACTTCTTATGACTACTCTCAGGAAGGAAGGGATTTGTTTCCTTGGCAATGATGCAAGAGGTTACATCATCGGGAAGGGCTTTGTGTTCCAATGGGGAAATAAGGTTTGATGATGTCAACCATGTGGAAAATCTCAAGTATAACCTCTTGAGTGTCAGTCAATTGTGTGACAAAGGCCATGTTGCCCTTTTCACAAGCCAGAACTGCAGGATTCTGTCATCCAAAGTTCTGAGTTTGATTGACAAGGTATTGGATGCTCACACTCTCCTGAAGGCCAACAGGACAGGAAGAGTGTATGCCTTAGATCTTTCCAAGAAAATTGATCTCAAAGGCCATCCTTGCCTATTTTCCAAGGCCTCTCCTCAAGAATCTAATCTATGGCATAGAGGAGGGGGGACATGTTAACTTCAAGAACATGAATCAATGATACACCATAGTTTAGTAAGGGGACTGCCTATGAAGGAGTTCAAGTGTGAAAAAAAACTGCATGCTTGTTTGAAAGGAGGAAAACAGCACAAGGTTTCATTTCCACCTATTGAAGAACCAAAGTCCACTGCCTGCTTACAACTGCTTACATGGATCTCTTTGGTCCTGTGAGAGTGATGAGCATGGCACAAAAAGAAATACTGTCTGGTAATTGTGGATGATTACTCCAGATTTGTATGGACTTTCTTTCTACATTCAAAGGATGAAGCTGCACAGAAGATCATAAACTTTGTGTTGTATGCTGAGAAGCAGTATTCCCTCTCAGTCAAGTGTATTAGAAGTGACAATGGAACAGAATTCAGGAACAATACACTTGATGAGTTCTACCTTTCAAAGGGAATAAAGAGACAGTTTAGTATTCCAAGAACTCCTGAACAGAATGGAGTTGTGGAGAGAGAAAGAACAGGACCCTCATTGAAGCTGCAAGGTCTATGTTGGCTGATTCTGGACTGCCATTGACCTTTTGGGCTGAAGCTGTCAACACAGCATGCTATGTGCAGAATAGAGTGCTAATAAATCAGAGGTTGATGAAGACTCCATATGAAGTTCTACATCATTTGGCTCCTCTCATTTCATTTTTAGAGCATTTGGGTCCTGTTTCATTCTCAACACAAAGGATCAGCTCCAGAAATTTGATCCTAAGGTGGATGCAGGGGGTTTGTTGGTTATTCATCAACTTGCAAGGCATACAGAGTTTTCAACTGCAGAACAAAGATGGTTGAAGAAACTCTACATGTCAAGTTCAATGAATCTCCAAAGGACAAGATTCCACAAAGAAACCCTGTGGAGCTCTTTGATTTGGACATACTGCAATATGTTCCTTATCAATCTCCTGTTGTTGCTCCTGTCAACAGTTCACCACCTGGTGTAATACTGAAGATGATGATGATAGTAGTAATCACCTCTTCAGGTTTAGTGACAAACTGCTGAGTCCTCTAAACCTGATGCTCCTGTAGCTCCAGCAGCACCATCCACAACAAATGCTGATGAGATTTCTGCATCCTCAACTTCATTGAGTTCCTCCATCTTCATGGTTTCAAGAATCTGCATCAACATCTGCTGCTGCTGAAGATCCTACAAAACTTTGCACAGATTTGATTGTTTACCAAGAGCTGAAAAATCACCCAATGTCTCAAATCCTTGGTGATATAATGCTGGTGTTTCAACCAGAAGCCAGTTGTCCAATTTCTGCTTCTATGCTCTCTCAGTCAGTCTAGAGCCAGCCGAAGAACTATCATGTTGCTTTGAGAGACAATGGATGGGTTGAAGCCATGCAGCTTGAGCTTCTTCAGTTCAAGAAACAGCAAGTGTGGGAGCTTGTTCCTCTACCCCCAGGTAAGTGTGCAATAGGCACTAAATGGGTGTTTAGGAATAAAACTGATGAAAATGGGCTAATTGTTAAGAACAAGGCCAGACTGGTTGTGCAGGGGTTTGCACAAGAAGAAGGTATTGATTATGATGAAACCTTTGCCCCTGTAGCCAGACTGGAGGCAATTAGATTGTTTTTAGCCTATGCTGCACTCCACAATCTTAAAGTTTTCAAATGGATGTCAAAAGTGCTTTTCTATATGGTACAATAAAAGAAGAAGTTTATGTGTGTCAACCACCAGGCTTTGAGGATAATAAGCACCCAGAATGGGTATATAAGCTTGATAAAGCTCTTTATGGGTTGAAACAAGCACCTAGAACCTGGTATGAGACCTTATCAAACTTTCTTCTACAGAATAATTTCACTAGAGGCTCCATCGATAAAACTTTATTTATTAAGAAGGTGGATCAGCATAAGCTACTTGTTCAATTTATGTTGATGATATTATATTTGCATCCTCTGATTCCCAATTGTGTGAGGATTTCCAAACCTTAATGCAACAGAAGTTTGAAATGAGTGCAATGGGAGAATTACAGTTCTTTCTAGGTTTGCAAATCAAACAAAAAGCTGATGGAATTTTCATTCATCAGTCTAAATACACAAAAGATCTTTTGAATAAGTTTGATTTACAAAACTGTAAACCCTGTTCTACTCCCATGTGCAACACCACACAATTGGATGTTGATCAGAAAGGTAAAGGTGTTGATGAAACCCTTTACAGGTGTATGATTGGTTCCTTGATGTATTTAACAGCTTCTAGACCAGATATTATGTTTGCTACATGTGTTTGTGCTAGATTTCAGGCTGCACCTAAGGAGTCTCATCTGATTGCAGTCAAGAGGATCTTTAGATATCTGCAAGGTACACAATCTCTAGGCTTATGGTATTCCACTGGACATTCTTGCAAACTAGTTGCTTTCTCTGATAGTGACTATGCAGGGTGTAAGTTTACCAGGAAATCAACTTCTGGTGGATGCCAATTCCTAGGCAACTGTTTGATTTCTTGGCAGAGTAAGAAACAAACATCAGTTGCTACATCTACTGCTGAAGCCGAGTACATTGCTGCTGCTGAGTTGTACATCCCAAATACTCTGGCTTCAGAATCAACTTTGGATTATGGCATTACAGAGACTAAGACTCCATTATTAATGGATAGTGCTTTAGCTCTTTGCATTGTCAAAAATCCTGTCCAGCACTCTAGGACCAAACATAGAGAATTAGACATCATTTTATAAGAGACTGTTTTGAAAAGGGTCTAATTAATCCTATGTTCGTGCCTAGTGCTGATGAGCTTGCAGACATTTTTACTAAGCCTTTGGATAGTTCAACTTTCCACAACCTGGTGTTAAGGCTTGGTATGCTGCAGCTAGAATAAGTGACAACTACTGATGATCTCAGTAATTACTAATGATCATTGGTAACCATGTCACATATAAGTACTGATGAGTTATTTTACCCTCAGTAGTTTTTATAACTACTGAAGGCTAAATGCTTTAAGTACTGTGCTTCATCTGTTCTAAACTACTGATTAGTTACAACTACTACTGAAATCAGTTGAAACAGATAAGTACTGATGTCCTATGAAACAACTGAAAACAGCAAAGGCTGATGAGTAAGTGTTGAGGACAGTATGAAACAGCTGAAAGGCTATGAATTAACGACAACTACTGATGAGTACTCTCTCTTCAGTAGTTCACAAACTGCTGTTTCTTCATAAACAACTGAAGCAATACCATGTCTTCAGTAGTTTCACAACTACTGATGACTAACACCAAGTCTTCAGTTGTTTACAACTACTGATGGCAAAACCACGGTCTTCAGTAGTTTCACAACTACTGATGGCTAATACCAGTCCTCAGTTGTTTCAACATCTGAAACCCACTTGTCTTCAGTAGTTTTTAAAACTACTGATGCCTAAATCAGCGACTTCAGTTGTTTCAACGTCTGATTGTAAACACCATGTCTTCAGTTGTTTTATAACTGCTGACCACACCATACCATCAGTCGTTTCAAACCTCTGAAAGTTAATACCATGTCATCAGTTGTTTCAAATACTGATGAATAACACCAAAACCTTCAGTCGTTTCATAACCCGTACCCTATATATACCTGATCCCTCTTTCAGAGTTTTTCATTCTTTCACGACCTAAAAATTTCAAAAGCTCTGAAAACCTTTCACCTTCATTAATGGCGACCATGCAACTCAAGCCTCGACACAACTGTGTCGCGTACCTCACAAATCGCCCTTCTGGACCAAATTTGATAGTGCTAGATCTTATGGTCCAATCCCCACTGAAAACGGCTTTCCTCTTAAATCCAATCATTTATGCCGATTCGCTACATCAGTTTTGGACGAATGCGACCGTTAATGGAGAATCTATCCATTCGTCCATCAACTCTCATAAGGTGGTCATCTCTACTGCTACCATCCGCCAGATATTACTGTTAGATGATGCTGCCTACCCTGTTGGATATCCTAAGCGCCAACTTGATCTTTCATTTGGACAACATGGATATCAGGGTGATCTTAGTGCTTCAACAATCCTGAAGAAACATTTTCCAGATGCTGAACGGTTAATATTCATATGGTAATGTTTGCTAGCTCCGAAGACTTCCTCTTGGGATCAACTGTCTTCCAGATGGCAACAGGTATTGTTCTCTATCCTTGAACAAGAACCACTAAACTTTTCTGAAATAATTTTTCTTGAACTCAAGGATATGGCCACTAAACCACTTTCTAACCGTTGGATACTATATCCTCGTTTATAATGGCCATAATAGAATCAGCTTTCTGCTGAGGACTAGTTGGTCTGGGAGTCCCTGCTTTGGCTGTATTGCCGGAGGTATACTCCCGACACAACACTGACCAAACTCTCAAACAGGCTGCCAAGCTGCGCAAACCCACGCAGCTGGAACCACAGCCTCACTTCCACATCCAAAGTCCCCTCCAAACCCACTAAGAAGAAGCCTAAGAAAGCTACTCAGGGAGTTGAGTCCCCTGTGGATGCTCCTGCTGCACCAAGGCAGGTTATCTCTGCTGGAAATAACCCCCCAGTAGAGACTATGACTCCACCAACCGAAGCCGCTCAGTTTCCTCTCAAAAGGAACCTGATGCAACAACTCAAAGGGAAGCCACACTGCTGGAATCCTCCTCACTTGAGGGGATTACCATTGAAGAGCACCACTTATCCCGGGTGCACACTGCTTCCACACCCTCTCCTGATGCAACCGCCCCTCAAAGCCCTACAATCATTGTTGCAAAAGTGCTGACACAGTTGCATTCCTCACCCCCCACCCAGACACCAATTACTACTGGGATAACCTCAACACCTGAGGGGAGGATTACAATGCTTCTGTCAACCCACAGCACAGGGTTATCATGTTCCATCTTCTTGTGTAGATAAGAGGTGCGAACTTCTGGTGAGGCTGCCACTGTCCTCTGACTCAGCAAATGACCAGGGTGCAGTTGGTAACATCTCTAAGACCTCACCAGCGGCAATAGCTGATGAAGGACATAGTCCTGAGGCTGGAAGTCCCCAGAACCGAGAACAAGGGGCACATGCTATAATTGATCTACACTCAAGGCATGTTCATTCTGACTCTGTCAGGAGGTCAGGTGATTCAGTATTCACTGATGATGACCTGAGCTTCTTCTATGATGTAGTTGCTCAAAACACCATTCTAGAGGATGAGGTTAGCAGACTCAAAGAGCTGCTGGCCAAGATGTCTCAGGATGCAAGTCCATCTGCCACCACAATACACCCACAGATGGCACCTTCTTCTGAAGGTCCCCTACACACTGAGCCAGTATATACTTCCAAGCCACCAGCCTCTGCTTTCGGCACTGATTCTCAGGAACAGAACCATCCTGATCAATCAGTTGCTGCCTTCAAAATCCCTACCTCTCATCACTCCCATGATCACAGATATAGTGATCAAAGCCATTGATGAGAGGCTTCCTACATAATACAACCCTTGGTGGAGGAGTTGGTGACTAAATCCCTTTCTACTGCTCAAACCCTTGCACCCAATGCAACCAAAAGGGGGAGAGTCAGTTAGTTAAAGGAAAAAGAAGAGGATAGATGGGGAGAAGGCGAAAGAATCTGAGTTTGTAAATGAGAAGGAGAAGGAGAGTGTGAAGGGAGCTGAAGTGAATGAAAGTCAAAAAGACTTTCATGTCACATATCAAAAGAGAAAAGGAGAGTCTGAGAAGGAGAAGGAGCTGAAGGATATGGTGAAAGAAGCTGACGCCAACCATAACCGTTCAATGGATAAAATCATTGAGCAGTTGTATAGGCAGGGTTTTGACATCAAACAACTAGACTCCGAGATCAGAAGGATGGAAACAGAGGAGATCAACTCAAGATGGGCTAGCTATGATGCCTTAGAAAGAAAGGCTGGAGATAATGATCAGATTTATAGCTAAATACTTGGGAAGATCTCTAATGGAAATAAGGGCCTGGACCAGGGACAACATCTTGGCAATAACCACCAGATTTGTTCGTCTGAAGAATACTCCAAAGGTTTAGTGATTGAGGTATTGAATGAAGCTGGGGTTGGGAATCGAAAAGAACTGACAAAATTTACCAAAGCCTCCCTTACAGCCAAAATGCTAAAACAGTCTGAAAAGCCTCAATCCTCAAATCACTATCTCCACAACCCACTAAAACAACCCCTTTACCCTCTAAACCAACCATCCAACCCACAAAACCAATCCTTTACCCCCAAAACCCACTGCCAGTGATGTACCTAGCCAAAAGAAAAGAAAGGTACTGAGGCCTGATGAAGATGAAGAGGAGGATGAAGACAGACTGCCACTCTCTGCAGTTATTACTTTGCCTAAGGCTAAACCAATGTCCATCACTCCTGCTTCTCAAATGCATGATGTAATGATAAAGATTGAAGAGGAACAGATGCAAAGACATGATGAGGAAATGCTGAAAAGCATTGACAAAGCATATGCCACATCCTCTTCAATGATCAGCATGAAGAAAGAAGTATTAAGATTGTACACCCTTGCTAATACCTTTCAATACCAAAGGGAAAGAGTAAGGATATGGCCTGATCCTAGGGTGGCACACCGGATTGTCAAGAAAGAAATTCCTTCAAGATACAAGGGCCAAGTGAAGAGAGTTGTCGACGAAGACATCACTGTGGTTCTTGTAGTGTCCCCTTGGGAAATTGTTGAAGAGTTCAAGAAAGCCTATGAAGCCAAACAACCACCTCAAAAGATGTTAGAGAACAAAATCATAAAGAAGGGATTGGTTTACAAAAGACTTGAAAACTTCAAACAAGAAGAGCTCAACCTGCTCTTAGAGGGACTCATCCAGATGAGTTTGCTTATAGAAAAATAACCACGGTTGAGCTCAAGAATGAAAAACAGGCCAAGTACATATCTGAAGTGTATGGCCGAGAAGGATTATTTGATGGTGTGCCCGAGGTGCTGACAATGGATGAGCAAATCATGTTTCTAAGGGCTTACACCAGGGAATCATATAGGCTGATACACGGGAAGTAGATCTCATGGTTGGGGTAACAGCTCGGTGTCCAAGTCCCCAATACAGAGCTCCCAACCATATCATGCCAAACAGATCATCAGAGACTTCTTCCCAGGCCGGTGCTGAAAAAGGGTCACTTCTCATCTGATCAAGAGGATAAAAAGACCAATCTATCTGCCAAAATAAGTGGGACTCATCAATAACTTAGAGGTTTGGCTGCATTGGTTCAGGGGGAGTTTGTTGGACCAAAAGAACCAATGAGCCTGATCAGAAAACCTCTAAGTCCCACAGGACATCACAACAGCTGAAGAAGACCTGATCAGCTGTTCTACAAAGTCTGAAGAATACAACTGCTGAAGTACGTCTGAAGTACTGAAGACAAAGACTAGACAACAGCTGAAGATCTAAAGTCTGAAGACTTCAACAAGTACTGAAGACAAAGACTGAAGATCAACAGCTGAAAGACAAAGTCTGATGATTCAAGTACTGAAGACATCAGCTGATGTTAACAGCTGATGACAACAGCTGAAGAGGGCTTCTTCAGTTGTTGTGATGGCTTTTTTTCTTCAGTAGTTTTCTTTTTCTTCAGTAGTTTGTTTACTTTTCTTTTCAGTACTTGTAAACAACTGAAGAGTTGTTCTTCAGTTGTTGTAGTATCAGTAGTTTTATGTTTTTCAGTAGTTGTAAATAAGATGTTTAACACTTAGGAACATTTGTAAGAAGATGTCAGTTGTTGACATCTTCAGTAGTTGTTAAACATCAGTTGTTATCAAACGGTTACATGTCACTTTCAAGTGACATCAGCCTTCGTCACTCTTTCCTTTATAAGGAAGGATGACTCACCTGTAATCGTGCCTTTTAGGCCGACAATCTTAATGCAATATTCTTTTTGTCGGATATTTCTCTCTCTATAACAAAATTCTCTTATCGTTTTATATCGAATGTTCTTGTTTGAATTTGTCTAATTCTGAGCTATTCCGCTGCTATATCTGTTCAATCGATTAAACCAAGGGCTGAGATCCTAACAGAATCTATGTTAATAACCGTTAAGCCCAAAAATGAACGAACCTTGGTTGGGGTTGTGGGAATGCACCAGTTTTTCACGGCTTCTATTTTAGCAAGGTCAACGTGAATTCCCAGGCTATTCACCACATGACCTAAGAATTGAACTTCTTCTAGCCAGAACTCACACTTGAAAAACTTGGGGTATAGTTTGTTCCTTCTTTAAAAGTTCGAGAACTTGTCGCAGGTGCATCTCATGATCAGTTTTCATCTTGGAATAGATAAGAATATCATCAATGAACACGATCACAAATTTATCCAAATCAGTTTACATACTCGATTTATGAGATCCATGAACACAACAAGTGCATTGGTCAAACCAAAATTCATAACCATGAACTTGTAATGTCCATATCGAGTACAGAAAGCGGTTTTTGGAATATCGTCATCATCGAAACATAATTGATGATACCCAAAATGTAGATCAATCTTCGAGAATTGGGTTGCTCCTTGAAGTTGATCGAAGCGATCATCGATTCGAAGAAAGGGTATCGGTTCTTGATGGTAAGCTTGTTGAGTTCCTGGTAGTCGATACACATACGGAAAGATCCATCTTTCTTCTTCACGAACAACACAAGTGCACCCCATGGTGTAGAGCTGGACGAATGAAACCCTTATCGGCCAACTCTTGCAGTTCACAAGCTAGTTTTTGCATTACAGACGGTGCAAGACGATAGGTGATTTAGCCACAGGGTTTGCACTAGGGATCAAGTTGATTTTGAACTCAACTTCAGCAGCTCAAGACGTGGATGAAATGCTTCCAAAAGGGCTGCCAAAACCGTGGATAGATGAAGATGGAGATGCCCAAAAACGGCCAAGACTCCAAGAGAAGGAGCCCTCAAGCTTGTATACCCCAAGCCTCCTTGCAAACACCTCTTCTTGCTAGGGAGATGACACCAAAATCGACCACAAAATCCTCCAAACTTGCTGCCTGGCCGAGAGGTTTTAGAGAGAGAGAGATGTTTTGTGTGTGTTGCATGCAAATGAGATTGGATCAGATGTTTTGAGTCTCCAAGACTAGTTAAATGTGTATGTTGGTTACAAGAAAAAAGGTCCAATGAGAAACAAGGGGAGGGGGCGGCCAAATTGATTCAAAAGGGGTTTCCCTCTTTAATCAAACACACACACTTAAACTTTAACTAGTCTTTTGTCACACATTAATAAGTCATCTACTAGACTTATTTAAAAATGTGACATATGTCTTCTCTAATTAAACAATTTAATTAAAGTACACTCTCATGTTATTTGTGTTATTTAAACCTTTTGAGTAACAAAATTAATAATAAACCCATCAACAAATTATCCTCATAATTTGTTCCATCTCATATGCAACTTATTTAGAAAACCCATTTTCTAAATTGGTGTAAATATTTAATTGCATGATCATATCATCAATTAAATATTAATTGGTGTTTGCTAAGCTTGTTATTGGGTATAACCCGACTTGGATCATAACGTACTAACCGCATCAATATTCTACGTGTCTTGGGCATAAACAATCCTACAATCTCCCACTTGCCCAAGATTCATAGAAGATTGATGCAAGCAGTAAATACCGCCTAACAACGGTTTACTACCCTTAATACGCATGACTTATAGCCATTCAATAACATCATCATATCAAGTATCCTACTTGAAATGATTTAGGTGATTAATCATCTATCCTTTTGTTACAGATGTCATGTTAAATCCAAGAACACAAAGTGATCATTCCTTGTTGATTTAACTTATCAGGCCTTAGACATCTAACTCTCAACGAATAAGAGGAACAAATTCCATCTTTACTACATACGTTTCTCACAAACACCTCGTGTCATACTTGAACATACCCTTATGTGTTGTCCACTATTTCAGGACAGTGAAGAATTAGCTCAAGGTATAATACTTGATAAATATCAAAACCAATATGTATCTCAGGTCGGAGGATACCAAATGATATTCGCCTTTACTCAAATTTACTTATGATCAATCAATAAGATTCCATGTAGTAAAATTTGAGATGCGGGTTAGTCCAATATTTGTATCCCATAAATATCTATGAACCTTGGTAGCAACCCATTGCTCTATATTCATCCTTATGAATATTAACCGATCCAAGTTCATAATAATCTTACCCTCACACTTGTTCCCACAAGTATGAACGACTATGGACATTGCGAATACATATCTTTCCCTTTTCAACTTCATCTCGTATGTACTTGAATCTCCGCTCAATGTGCCTAGTCTTTTGATGAGCACGAGGTTCCTTGATTTGAGCAATCACACCCTCGTTATCACAAAAGATCTCTAGGGGTTCCAATGGAAGGGACAACCCCTAGATCGGCAATGAATTTCTTCAACCATGCAGCTTCTTGAGCTGCCAATGAAGCGGCGACATATTCTGATTCTGTAGTTGATAGAGCCACCACATCCTGTTTGGATCTCTTCCAAGATACCGCTCCTCCATTCAGAATGAAATATATCCCGATTGTGACCGAGTTTCATCACGATCGGTTGGAAACTCGCATCCGTGTAACCTTTTACAACAAGTTCCTCATCACCAGATCCATAGATTAGAACATATCTCTTGTCCTTCTTAGGTACTTAAGTATGTTCTTAACAGCCATCCAATGACTGTTTCCATGATTTTGCTGTAACGGCTTGTCATGCTTAAGGCGCATGACACATCCGGTCGAGTGCATATCATTGCATACATGATGGATCCAATAGCAGATGCGTATGGGATTGCCTTCATTTTATCTTGCTCATCCCTTGAGCTAGGACATTGAGTCGTACTCAATATCGTTCCTCTTTGAATAGGTATGGTACCTTTCTTAGAGTTCTCCATCTTGAACCTTTTAAAGATCTTATCAATGTATGCACTTTGATTTAACCAATCAATCGCCTTGATCTATCCCTATAGATCTTTATTCCCAGAATATAGGCGGCTTCATCAAGATCCTTGATGGAAAAACAACTTCCAAGCCAGGTTTTTACACCTTCCAAGGTTGGAATGTCATTTCCAAATAATAGTATGTCATCAACATACAATACTAGGAAAGTTATTGTGCTCCCACTAGCCTTCTTATACACACAAGCCTTATCAGCGTTTTTGATGAAGCCAAATTTCTTTACTTCCTCATCAAAATGATGATTCCAGCTTCTCGATACTTGTTTCAATCCATAGATTGATTTCTTTAACTTGCATACTTTACTAGGATGTTTTGGATCGACAAAACCTTCAGGCTGAACCATATAGACATCTTCCTCAAGATATCCATTAAGGAAAGCGATTTTAACATCCATTTGCCAAATCTCATAATCATAATGAGTAGCTATGGCAAACAATATCCTTATAGACTTTAGCATCCCAACAGGTGAGAAAGTTTCATCATAGTCAACCCTTTGAGTTTGAGTGAAACCCTTTGCTACAAGTCTAGCTTTAAAAGTATCCAAGTTTCCATGCATATCGGTTTTTTTCTTGAAAACCCACTTTCTTCCAACAACATTGAATTAAGAGGTGGTACAACAAGTTCCCAAACTTGATTGTCATACATGGATTGCATCTCAACATTCATGGCCTCAAGCCATTTGTCATAATCCAAATTGGACACTGCATTCTGGTATGTGGTTGGTTCATCTGAATCTACCACATAGCATCCATCCATGAAAAAACCATATCTTTCAGGTGGACTACTAGTTCTACCACTTCTGCGAATGTTTTGTGTGTATTGATCAACCGCTTGATCATCCTCAACATCCTCATGTTGAGTGCTAGTTTTAACCAGATGTGCATCGGGTTGTGGTTCTTGATCCTCCTCAAGATCCACTGTTCTACTGCTAGTTCCTTCCATAAGGAACTTTGCCTCTAAGAACTCACCCTTTCTGGCAACAAACACTTTTTGTTCCAGTGGATCATAGAAATAATATCCCATAGAATCTCTAGGATATCCAATAAAGATACACTAGGTGGATCGGACTTCCAATTTGTTTGGGGTGGGAGTCTTAATGTAAGCCTCACAACCCCGGACCCTTAAGTATGATAGGGATGGAACTCTTTCATGCCATATCTCAAAAGGTGTCCTTTCCACCTTGATGGTTTTGTAAGAACACAAAACATAGTTTAACCCGTTAAACTTTCTGAAAACGCAGCAGAATAACAACATTATAATAACTTACTTATAAGCTGAAAAACATGTTCTTTAGGTGACCATATAAATGTATAAAGCAAACCCAAAATCAAAGGATCTTAATATGTGAATAAGCAAGCTATGAACACAAAAACAAGCAAAATGGACAGTCATTAACAAGCTGCCATAATCTACCTTTCAGCAGCTCAAGACGTGGATGAAATGCTTCCAAAAGGGGCTACCAAAACCGTGGATAGATGAAGATGGAGATGCCCAAAATCGGCCAAGACTCCAAGAGAAGGAGCCCTCAAGCTTGTATACCCCAAGCCTCCTTGCAAACACCTCTTCTTGCTAGGGAGATGACACCAAAATCGACCATAAAACCCTCCAAACTTGCTGCCTGGCCGAGAGCTTTTAAAGAGAGAGAGATGTTTTGTGTGTGTTGCATGCAAATAATATTGGATAAGATGTTTTGAGTCTCCAAGACTAGTTAAATGTGTATGTTGGTTACAAGAAAAAAGGTCCAATGAAAAACAAGGGGAGGGGGCGGCCAAATTGATTCGAAAAGGGTTTCCCTCTTTAATCAAACACACACACTTAAACTTTAACTAGTCTTTTGTCACACATAATAAGTCATCTATTAGACTTATTTAAAAATGTGACATATGTCTTCTCTAATTAAATAATTTAATTAAAATACACTCTCATGTTATTTGTGTTATTTAAACCCTTTTGAATAACAAAAATAATAATAAACCCATCAACAAATTATCCTCATAATTTGTTCCATCTCATATGCAACTTATTTAGAAAACCCATTTTCTAAATTGGTGTAAATATTTAATTGCATGATCATATCATCAATTAAATATTAATTGATGTTTGCTAAGCTTGTTATTGGGTATAACCCGACTTGGATCATAATGTACTAACCGCATCAATATTCTACGTGGCTTGGGCATAAACAATCCTACAATCCTAACCACTAAAGCTATAAGAAGCAGAGCTAAAGCTACTAGGAGAACTGCTAAGAAAGTGGCTGAATCCAAACTAAAGATTGACCCCAAACAGAAGGGTGTCTTTATCTCAGCTGGATTCCAAGTGATAGATACTTCTTATTCAGGACAGGAATGTAATACCAGCATTCCTGTCCTACCAAAGGATGAGAAGTTAAAGGGAAAAGTTGCTGACGAAGAAAAGAAAACCAAGAACAGCAACCCTCACTTTCCCAAAAGACTAACATTGCATGCATCATATGTGGCCTGCAAAATCACATGGCAAAAGATTGTTACTACAATCCTGCAAGCACACATTATGCAAATAATGTTAGAAAAGAAGGATTCAGGGAAGGTTTCACATTTGGACCCTTCCATACGATTCAAGAGTTGAAGAAGGGAAAGCTGGTTTCCAAAGCCAAGTTGCTTTCGGAAGAAACTCCTTCTTCCGAAGGGAAGATGGCTTCGAAAGCAAAAGCTACTAAGGTTCGGAAGAACAAGAAAGCTCCTTTGAAACCATCCCAGAAGAAGACTGCTTCGGAAGAAAAGGTGGTGAGGACTTCTTCCGAAAAGAAAGAAGCTTCGGAAGAAGACCATGCTGCAAAAGCTTCAACAAGCTCATCCTCCAAGATCAGCCAAAGGGTGGACTGGAAGATCAAGGAAGATGTTGCAGCCCAAACCTCTTCTTCAAAGACCTCTGTTCAACCCCCATGCATATCATTTGGTTCACTCATGTCATTATCTTTGGAAGAACCCAAGACCAATAAAGCTTGGGTTTCCAAACAAAACTGAAATCTCATCTTATGTGCAGGAACATCCATTTGACAAGAACAACAATGTATGGATTTTAGATAGTGGATGCTCCAGGCACATGACAGGGAACAGATCTCTCCTTCAACAATTTCAACATTATGATAGAGGTCCCGTCCAGTTTGGAGGTGAGGCCGGAGGATATATTTCTAGCAGAGGGAGTATATCCAATGGTAAGTTAACAGTTGACAAAGTTAACTTTGTCAAGTAGCTTGAACACAACCTGTTGAGTGTTTCTCAATTCTGTGATCAAAAGCACCAAATGCTCTTCACAGAACATGAGTGCATTATCCTCAAACCAGGGATGACAATTCCTCCAAAATTGGTGCTTCTTAGATCTCCCAAGAAAGGGGATCTGTACAAGCTTGATATGAACAATGCTTCCCCAATGGGTGAAGTATCATGCTTTATTTCCAAAGCTGATAGTGATGAGTCAACACTTTGGCATAAACGTATGTGTCATGTAAATTTTAAGACAATGAATAAATTGGCTAAAAATAACTTGGTACATGGTTTGCCTAAAAAGGAGTTTTTCTGCAAAGACAACTATGTTGCATGCCTGAAAGGGAAACAACACAGGACGTCTCATAAATCCAAATATGTTAGCTCTATCACTACTCCATTGCACTTATTGCACATGGATCTTTTTGGTCCCACAAGTATAATGAGCATTGGAAGGAAATCATATTGCCTTGTGATAGTTGATGATTTTACAAGATTCACATGGGTATTCTTTTTAAGAACTAAAGATGAAACTGCTAAAACGTTAAAATCTTTTATTCTTAAAATAGAAAATCAAATTGATCACAAGGTTAAAATAATTAGAAGTTATCAAGGGACTGAGTTTAAGAACTTTTTCTTGACTCATTCTGTAACTCAAAAACGATTGCCTGACATTATAGTGCTCCCAGAACTCCTCAACAAAATGGTGTTGCTGAGAGGAGGAACAGGACACTTATTGAGGCTGCTCGAACTATGTTAGCTGATTCAAAGCTACCTCTAACATTCTGGGCAGAGGCAGTTAGCACTGCATGCTATGTGCATAACAGAGTTCTTGTAGTTAAGCCCCATGGAAAAACCCCTTATGAGCTATGGAACAAGAGGCCACCGTTCATTGGCTTTCTAAGGTCCTTTGGCAGTAGGTGTACCATACTTAACACAAAGGACAATTTCGCAAAATTTGCTGAAAATTTGGATGATGCTATCTTTGTTGGATACTCTTCTAGCTCCAAAGCTTATAGTGTATACAATATTAAGAATCAACAATTTGAGGAGTCATCCAATATAGTCATTAATGAGCACAATCCTTGTGTTAGGGGGAATGGACCTGATCACATCTTTGATTTAGAATTGTTCCAAACTATTCAAACCCTCTTGTGAGAATGTTTCAATTGGAATAGGTGCTCAAAATGATGTTGATGCTACTGCTAATGATCAACTGTTTGAGCTTCCCAGGCCTAGACCAAATTCTCCAAGTGCTGCAATACATCAAGCTTCCACTATTCACAGATCCGACAGTTTAACTATATCAAGGAATAGTGAAGCTTCAACAAACGAGTCACCTACTAAGCCTCAAAACTCATCTGGTGATCCATTACAACACCAAGCAGAAGGAGGTTGTATTTTGAAGAAACAAGTAATTGTTAATACTACTTCACAACCAACTATTGATGATGTTTCTCATTCATTCAATCAGTCCTCATTGAATGACTTTGAAACAGCAGCTGGACCGAGTGTTCTAGTTCCTGATCAGAATATGTCTAACTTGGATCTATCTCTGCAACTGGAAGTGATTCCTCGTCTTAGGCTTCACAACACTCATCCACCTGAGAACATCATAGGGAATGTCTCTGAGGGCGTGAGAACAAGAGGACAGACTCATCAAGGGAATGTCTGTTTGTACTCATGCTTTCTATCTCAGAGGGAACCCAATAAGGTAGAAGATGCCTTGAAAGATAGTAGCTGGATTGAATCGATGCAAGAGGAGCTGCTTCAATTCAAGAGACAGAAGGTATGGAACCTATGTCCGCTACCATCTGGTCAAGTACCTATAGGCACCAAATGGGTCTTCAGAAACAAGAGAGATGATAGAGGCTTGATCATCAAGAATAAGGCAAGACATGTGGTTCAAGGATACACTCAAGAGGAAGGAATCGATTATACTGATGTCTTTGCACCAGTTGCAAGACTTGAGGTAGTTAGGATCTTCCTTACTTATGCTGCATCAAAGGACTTCACAGTATACCAACTTGATGTCAAGTGTGCTTTTCTATATGGGGATATAGATAGGGAAGTCTATGTATGCCAACCTCCAGGATTTGAAGATCCACAACACCACAACTACGTGTGCAAATTGGATAAAGCTCTATATGGGCTACACCAAGCACCTAGGCTGTGGTATGAGACTCTGTCTTAGTTTCTTCTGAAGAATGGCTATACTAGAGGTACTATTGACAAGACTCTCTTCATCAGAAAATCTGGAGAGGACATTTTGCTCGTACAAGTCTATGTTGATGATATCATATTTGGTTCCTCAAATGACCAAATGTGCAAGGACTTTGAGAACATTATGAAGAAGAAGTTTGAGATGAGCTCCATGGGAAAAATAGACTTTTTCCTTGGAATTTAGGTAAAGCAACTGAAGGAAGGGTTCTTCATTAATCAATCTAAATATGTCTCTGACATCTTAGAATGATTTGAAATGAAGGATTGCAAGCCTGCCAAGACACCCATACCCAGAAACCATAATCTATGTCCTGATCTCGAGGGGGAGAATACTGATCAGCATCAGTATAGGGCAATTATTGGTTCTCTGATGTATCTTACAGCAAGTGGACCTGATATCATGTTTGCTACTTGCATTTGTGCAAGATATTAGGCTGCTCCTAAGGTGTCTCACCTGGCTGCTGTTAAGAGAATCCTCAGATACCCAAAGGAGCACCTAAACTAGGTCTTGGTATCCCAAAAACAAGGATTTCAATCTTTATGGATACTCTGACAGTGACTATGGAGGCTGCAATATTGACAAGAAATCAACATCAGGAGGATGTCAATTTCTTGGTGGTAGGATCATCTCATGGCAATGCAAGAAACAATCTGTGTCTCTACATCAACTGCTAAAGCTGAATACATTGCTGCTGCTAGCTGTTGTGCTCAATTGCTATGGATTCAAAATCAGATGTTAGACTATGGATTCAACTTTATGAGTACTCCTATCCATATTGACAACAACAGTGCTATCTCCATTATTGAAAATCTGGTGAAGCACTCCAAGACTAAGCATTTGACATCAGGTATCATTTCATTAGAGATATTCATGAGAAAAATCTAATCAGGTTAATCAAAGTTGATTCAAATGAACAATATGCTGATCTTTACCAAAGCTTTTGATGAACAAAGGTTTAAGTATCTCATAACAGCTATTGGGATGACAACATTGATTAATCTGATCTCTTTTGAAAACCTTTTAATATGTAAGTCTTGTGTCAATACAATTTAAGCCCTATTACAAGAAATTCTCTCTGAAAATTTCCAAGTGTAAATTCCTTCCGAAGAGAAATTAACCTTCAGAAGACATTCTTATATCTTCGAAGCAAAATTTCTCAAAGGATAACTTTCTTCTCAGAAAAATTTTTGGTCTCGGAAGAAGCGATTGATTGCATATCAGATCTACTTCAGAAACATACAAATTCTCTATTCGGAAGCAACTCTAACCTTCAGAAGCAAAGATTTGGCTTCAGAAGTAAGAATTGCCTTCGGGACAAGTTACCTTCGGAAATGTTTTACACTCGGAAGAGAGATTTCACTGTGTAATGTAAATTTCTTGGGCCCCACACTGTAAAAAGCAAAGATTTTGTTAATGATGTCAGATTATTTAACTGATTTTTAACCTTACCGCCACTGTCATTTCATCCACTAAACCATCACATCACCTTATCCTAACCCCCATTACCACCATTCCACAATCTTTTAAATAATCTCGACTATTCACTTTCACTCTCTTACTTGCAAATTTTACAGCCCTAGAAATTTCTCCTACTTAACTTTACCCAGTCAAATCATCCCCATTCAACTTTCCAAATGGCCTTCAACCCTCAGCACAACCAAGTCATACTTCTTGATTCATCAAGAGATGCTGACCTCTCAGATATCATCTCCTTTCTAACCCAATCTTCTTATTACACCGCTCTGACTGTAAACCCCACAATTTACTCAAGCCATATGTCTGAATTCTGGGAAAATGGTCAGATTGAAACCCTAAACGAGGTTCGTGTCATTCGATCGAGCATATGTGGCCAAGAGTTGGTCATTTCTGAACAGATCATTGGGAGCATCTAGAGCTTCATGATGACGGCGCTCCAGCGGAATTCCCCAAAGCAAATTTGGATGATTCTTATCTCCAAATGGGATATGGTGGAGACATTAGCAGGTCAACTGTCTACAAATTTCACTTCTCATACAAATGGAAGTTCCTACTACATGTGGTCCTTCACTGCTTGTCGAATAAATCTGGGGGATGGGATCAAATCCCATATGAACTTGGGTGCCTTGTTCATGGGTTGGTAAAATGCCTCCGCTTAACTATTCAAGATTTGTGCTGACTAACCTCATGGGAAATCTTCAGAGGGACACATTCTTCATGTATCCTAGGTTTCTCTAGCACATAATCAACTGCGAGCTGGACCAGAGCAAGCTTGTCTGTGCAGCTGCTCTGTCTGCTCCTCAAATGAGGCCGACCATCTTCAAGACTTTGAAGAGAGTGTCCACCAACTTCACAAGAAGAGATACTGCACTTCTTCCAGGTATGACTGAGCCAACAGCTCCTGGTGACATCCCTGTTAACCCCAGAGGTGATGAACCCACACCAGCAACCACCCCCACAATGCCAACACTACCTTCTCTACCAATCACAATCACTTATCAAAGACGCCCTAAATGAACCCTTGTTCAATCTACTCTGATTGAACAAGCCCCTCCTGTTCAAACCAAAAAGACTAGAGTGGAAACATGGGCTCCCACTCAGTCAGAGGTCTCTCCATCCTTCTCTTTTGAGCTCAATTTGGGTCTTGAGTCTCCTCAGTCTCAGACCCATGAGCCCACAACCCAAGCTGAAAGCCCTCAGGGTGAGTCTCTATACTCCCCTGAGCAGCCAACAAGGGACAGGCCCACCAGAGGCTCAATGCCTATAGACATTGATCTAAGTCCTGGGTAAGTAGGTTTACCCATCCTATCTTTCATTGACCTTTTGTTTAAATCTAATGAAAAGATAACATCTCTCCTTGGCAATGAAGTTGATCTACAACACCCTCTTCAAGATCAACAGAGCCCGGAGAAATCACTTATCTCTAGCCCCCATCAGCAACCAACAATTGAGGTGAGTCCCACTGATATGGAGGGGACTCATGTAGATTCAGTTGTCACTACAGAAGGTACCTCAATGGACCTTGTGAACAGTGGTAACATTTCTCAGACTGAATCTACGACAACCGAGCCCTTTGATGACTCTGAAAGAGACATGATTGAGCATGGGAACCAGGGTGCCAAGAAACCACATCTGGTGGTGAGGCTAAACATACTAGGTATGTTACCTCATCTCCCTATGATTCTTCGAAAGAAGATAAGGGAAGCATGCAACTCCTCATTCAAGATCTTCTTTCTAAAGTTTCAAACCTGGAATCTCAGGTTAGGACTTTAGAGGCAAGACCTGCCACTTAGCAACTTGAGATTGACAATCTCAAGGCTCAACTAGCTGAGAAACAGATAGAGAGATCTGTTAGGCATGTACCTATTCAGGTCTCCCTGACTTCCTCCTCCAGCTCATCTAGCTCTCAAGATGATGCTATCAAAAAGGGGGAGAATGTTCAAAGACAAACACACAAGGAACCACAGAGCCGGCCTTCCACTTCAACATCTTCCTCTCCCATCATCTCTGCGCCTGAAACATCTCAAGTCACTTTTAAGATTGATCCAAGAATGCTCAATGATCTCTACAGACTCTTCACCAAGTTTCTGTTAAGATCTTCCTTTGAGCAGCCAAGCCATGATGCTGCAATGATATACTTTGGAGCAGAAGAGCTTCAAAGGCTGACTGTACCTTCTACCACTATGGAAGAAGTTGGTTAACCTAAGGTCCTCATGGAACCTAAGGTTTATCTCGAAGGGGAAATGGGAACTGATGGCCCAGCAACTGAAACAGTTGGGACAGAATCTGCATCTCCTTTAACTTCTGAAGCTGAAGTTAAAGCCTCGGAAGAACAAGAAGAATCTTCCGAAGCTGAAATGGAAGCTGCGGAAGGATTGTTCAAAATGTCTGAGGAACTGATCATCACAGATGCTATCCTGGAAATGGCATCTGAAATGAGCAGTGAGGACTTTCCAATTGCACCTCCATCTCAAACACCATCTCTGACTCTCTCACAATCAGAAATCTCTCTCTAAGAACCACCACAGTCAAGATCTTCAAAGGAAAAAGGAAGATGACTGTGGAAGAGCTTGAGGAAGAGGAGAAGATTGAGAAACTTAAGAAGAAAGGAAGACTTCAGACTGAGAAGTTGCTAGCTTCCAGCACAAAAGCAGCTGCTTCCAATTACGAGGTTATCATCAATAAAAGAAGAGAGCAGATTATTGACCAGCTCATTGAAATGGGAGCTACCAATGAAGAAACACTCCTGCTACCATTAGAGGAGTTGGTAGATCTAGAGAAGGCAACCAGGCTGAGACTTGAAGAAGAAGCCAGGTTGGCCTTAGAGGAAAAGGAAAAGAAACAGAAGGAGGATGAATTGCAGCTGAGGAGAGACAGGATAAACTTCCTACTCTCCAAGGCTTTGATCTTCAAGAACTCTCTCCACACAATGATGATATGATCCTCTGGCTCTACAACAAAGAGCAAGATCAAAGGGAGAAAGAAAGGAAGAAGGCTGCAAAAGAAAAGGCAAGAGAGAAGAAGAAGAAAGAAGAAGAGGCTAGGGTCACTGCCTCCAAGAAGCTTACTGAGAAAGCCTGGATGAAGGACTATCTTCAGGCTCATGGCTTCTCTGGTAGGCAGGTGGGTCCTATGTCGGATGGGACACTCCAACAGATTGTCAGTGAAATTAAGGCTGACATCCGGTTGGGGAAAAGGAAAGAGATGTATAGAAGGGTAAAAGGGATGACCTTCACTGCTTCTACCCAACCATAACCTGAACCTTCACCCTCACCATTCACCATTAAACCTGAACCTTTCACCCCTAAACCCATATCACTACCTACTACAACTCCCTTACCTTAACCACCCAAACTTCCCATTATCCAACCCAAAACACTAGCCAAAACCTATGAACCTAAACCTACCTAATTACCATCCAAACCATCCCTTCAGCCTTCTCAACATCTCTCCTTGAGGAGTTCAAGGCAATCAAGATGAAGCTCACTAATTGCATTACTTTGAGCGAAGTCGCCTGTGTAGAAGACTCCGTTAACATTACCTATGTAGATGGATCTTCAAGTTCCCTCACAAGAGACAGATTCCTTGATTTGCTTAGAGGAACTTTGGACCAGGCTGGAAGAATTTTGGGTCTCAATTCAGACTCTTTAAATGAGGAAGAAAAGAAGCTCAGAAGGAAACTAGTGACTCTGCTAGATACAAGAAAAGAGGATAAGATTCCTAGTCAGTCTCTTGTGCCTAGAAGGAAGATAATCTAGTGGAGGTTCGATGAACCTTCTCACAACTTTGTTGTGGAAAGAGAGAATGGTGAAGTCAACAGACTCAATGCAACCTCTCTGTTACACTCCAGCAGATTTGACATTGCTGAGTTAGCAGAGAAGCCATTCTCCAACCCCTCCAACTCTGAAACTGCTGCACTCGTCAAAAATCATCTCAGCAGTCTTCATTTAGCTGAGTTAACTGCAAAAGCAAAGATTGAAGAAGAGTTGAAGTTGAGAAGACAGGAAGACAAAGAAATATCTCCCACCAAAGGTGCTGCGTTTCTATAGATGGTGGAAGGTCCTGAATTGGAACCTATAGTTCAATGGTATATGATTACAGTTCCCATCAACTAACTCTTTTCAGAGGGCAACAACAAAGGGTACATGTTATCCAAGGTGACAGACTGGATTTCCTGTCTACCAAGGATCTGTACAAACTTCTCAGCACCACATCAGGGAAGAACAAGGAGACAGACAAATATTTGCTCTCCTTGGTGCTGAAAGTTTTGAGAAGTCGAGATAAGTGAAATTTGGTAGCATCAGCCTAGGGGGACTTTGTTGGATCAAGAAGAAGGCTAATGCAACCAAAACTAGATCACTTAAGTTATTTTGGTGCTGCATGCAAAGGCTTCCGAAGCTTATCATGGAACTTCCGAAGGTTGTAGAGTTCTTCCAAAGACAAAGGGAAAGTCCAACTTCCAAACACAGAATTCTACTTCCGAAGACAAATGCATACTTCCGAAGTTCAAGACTTAGAAGAATAAAGTAAAGACCACTTCTGAAGTATGATGAAAAGAAGAAGTCTCCAAGCCTTAGAAGAACAGCCTCTTCCGAAGTATAAAGTGGCTTCAGAAGTACTTACTCTTCCGAAGCCATTTGACCTTCGAAAGACACTGCTATAACCAGTGGACACAAGTATGGTCTCTGACACTCCGCTACAGACTTCTGATACAGCATGGCTTCTTCCTAAAGAACCATGTTGTTGACCATACTTTATTCCACTGTTTACCTTTTCATGATAGTACAGTTGCCATCTTTAGTTGGTGACGAAAGGTAAGTCAGGGACATGTCCTGACTACCAAATCTCAGATAAGACTTTATCCGAGATACCTTAACTATAGTCTTGTAGTATAGGCTTTAGCTAAAGGATCCCAGCTGGTATCAAAGTATATCTGGCTGTAGATAGTATTATATATAGGTTCTCCTTGTAACTCATAGAGGTAAGATTATCATCTGCTTGTAAGAGTCTTTGTCTCTTGAGTTGAGAATCAATATATGAAAGTATCTTGAAAATTATCTTTTTGTGTTCTTAGTTACTTTTCATATTGTGATCAACTCTTACTGATTCTTGCCCGAGTGTGATTCTAGGTGAGTTTGAGAGAAAACATTTGTGTTTGAGTGACAAACACCGATCTTGCACTTTCCCTTTAACTTCTGGTCCTTTGGTAGGATAGGAGTGCTGGTATTACACTCTTTTCCTGAATCAGAAGTACCTAACACTTGAAATCCAGCTCAGATAAAGATACCTTTCTGCTTTGGGTCAATCTTTAGCTTAGACTGAGCCACTTTCTTGGCAGTTCTTCTAGCAGCTTTAGCGCTGCTTCTTCTGGCCTTAGTGGTTAGGATTTGATCTTCACGGGAGGAGATGGATACTTCTACCTGTTCCTTCCCTGTGGTGTCCACTATTGTTGCTTCATCCTTCAACTCTAGTGAGGAAGGGTCAGCAGTTGGAACCTCTTGCTTCTTAGTACCACATCTAAGTTGCCTAATAGACTTATAAGAGTGTGATGGAGCAATTTCATTGGTTCCCAACCCTCCTTTGTGTGACATCCGTCACCTTAAGGTCTGTCGAACAACATAATTAACCATAAAATTATTTTAATTATTCTTCCTCTTCTTCACGACTCTTATTTTAAGGAATCATGTTTGTTTTATTACCCTTGTGCCTGTACTTCCTATGTGAATGTGTGCTAAGCATAAACCCTTTATAAATTTCATCACCATTATCACCAAATATATCATTTTAAATTATAACCATTGTCATTAATAAAACCATTTTAAGCTAACAATTACCATTAAACGCACTTTTAACATTAATATAACCGATACGCTTAAAGTCGTTTTCAACCGAAGCAAACTTTGGCACCAAAATCGCTCCTTTTGGTCTCGTTTTCTTCGTCTAGGCTTCGTCTACAACTTAGTCTACTCCATCCTTGTAGGTAGACGACCTTGGTTGTCCATTTCTTGCTCGTTTTACTACTGTCCATTTCTAGGGTTTTGTGTGTTCGGGTCAACTCGAACACAAGAGGTCGTGTGGGTGCGTGTGATGACTTTCTGTGTGTGCTTCTTGTTCACGTGTGTTTGTTGTGTGATTCTGGAAGTCCTTGTTGTGTAAAACCCGTGCTTGGGACAGCCGAAGGCTGCTCTGCACTTTAGCAGTCACGAACCTACAGTTCAGGCGACTGGGTCTGTCATGCGACTGAGCCGTGAGACTGGGTGAGCCGTGCGACTGAGTCATGCGACTGTGTCTTTCGGGCGACTAAATCGTGCTACTAGGGATGTCATGCGACTGAGTTGTGTGATCGATTGAGTGTGTGTGCGATTGAGTCAATGCGGATGAGTGTGTGTGCGATTGAGTCAATGCGGATGAATGAATGCATGAGACTATGCGTGTATCGCACGACTGAAGGCCAATTGTACGAATGAAGGTTCAGTCGCACGAATAAAGCTGATTCGTATGAATGAAGGTTGATTCGTGCGCATGGAGGTTAAGTCGTGCGATTGGGTGTTGTGTGGTACGACTGAATTGCAGTCGTACGCATGAAGGTTCAATCGTGCCAATGAAGCTGACTCGTACAATTGAAGGTTGATTCGTACGATTGGAGTGTTGAGTTGAGCGTCTGATCCTATTGTGTGACTGATGATGTTTGAGTGTGAATTTCCTTCCTGAATGTCCTGTGATGATACGGGTAACATCAGTAAAAGTGTCATTGCTTGACCACAAAGATTAAAGTCAACGACAACTACTCAGTAAAGGAATGTCATGTACGGATGTCATAAGCAATGACAACTACTCTTAGTACTTAGATCTACATAAGATCTGATACTTGTGTCCGCTTGTGTGTGTGCTACCCATGACCGAACCGATACAACCCGAATCGACCAAACATTACTATATGCTTTATACATATCATTAATGCTTAACATAACTTTCAATAGGTGTTTGACTGTTCATTGCATAAAACTGTTGGGAATCTTGATCATTCATACTTACCACTTAACAAGTGAGTTTCGTGGCCCCTTTTTATGCTTATACTTCTTTACAATCATTTACAGACTTGGGGGAAAGTATGCTCACCTATTTTCATGTTGTACAACATACATACAATTTACATACTTGGAATCAACGTGCTACTGTTTTGTGAGTACTTATCTGATACATGCTTGAGTCTGCTTTGTGGTTCTTTCTTACAACCATTTAATTCCAGTGTGAGAACCGACGGATAGGTATTGGTAGTACTACTTGGGTTGACACCCCCACCCTCGTGTTGGTATACTTGTTAGTACCAACAGATGCCAGGAACGGGCCTTGGGTGAATATATTCCGACAAGATTCTTTGTGTACGTCGTTAGGTTTGGTTGTAAAGCTCTTGTCATGTGATTTTGCTTACTTATAACTGTGTGCATGGTATTCTGCAACAACTTTATACAGCATCAATACGTATTTACTTTTAAACCTGTGAGCTCACCAATAATTTTGTTGACCATCTTGAGCATATCTTTTCAGGTGATCATGCTAGCTGAGGTTCTAGGTGTGTTGCCTTAGTGGAGACCCTAGGATGCATTTCCGGGCTAAACTTGCCATTTTGAAAACAATTGTTATATCTGTTTCAAACAACATTACACTTTGTAACTCATTCCCGGGTTGTGGGAATTGTATACAATGTTATTATCTATGTTTATCTTATATCATGTTTATGCTTATGGCTATGTTGTCATGAATACTGACTAAACACGACACAAGTCCCCTTGTTGCCGGGTGTCGTCATGACACGCTTGTCATCATTATTATTATTGCATCTCTATCGCTTACCATGTGTTATGACGATTCTCGTCTCGTTACATCCCCGTGTTTCCGCTCTTAGCGGGGGTGTGAAACTTTGTTTTGATAACCGAGTTTGGAGTGGGAGGATGATGCAAGAATAGCTTGGAAGTTCTAGTCAAAAATAGCATGCTTCTTGGCCTGAGCCTCAGTAGTGACAAGCTGGGCTTGAGCCTCAGACAATTTGGATATCAGATCCTTGATTTGAGTCTTGTAGTTGGTGTGTTCATGTTTTATAAGAGACACAGTTTTCTCTAACTCCTCAATTTTCTTTTGATAGTCAGATTCAGCTTTCTTAAAATCAAATTTTAAAATATTTAAAGACTTAATATCAGATCTGATTTCCATATTATAATCCTGATAAAGTTTAACTTTATCTATATAGGCTGGAGTACAAAGATGTTCATATAACTGAGTATCATCTGTTCTTGCCATGAGAGCTTGAGCAGGAGTCACATCCTGTACCATGACGCTCCAGTCAACTTCTTGAGCCATTGCAGATGTATGAGTTGACTTTCTAGTGGGCTTTAAGGTTGAGGGATGTGTGGAGGCCTGTGGGGTTCCCAGATTAGTCTTGAGAGCCTTGTATTCCCTTGCAAAGTGACCGAGTTGGTTACAGTTGTAACACTTTGCTTTGCTCTTGTCAAACCCAAACTTGCTTATAGTTGGGTTTTGAGGGAATTGCCTTGCAGTTCTCTAAAATAACTTCTTCGCTCTATAAGTTAAAAGAAACATGTGTTGGACAATGCCCACATACTCTACATCATCTGGATTGAAACACTCGAGATCATCAAAGCAATATTGAAAATCACTGGAGTGTCCACTTCCTGAGACAAAGGCACAACTTTCTGGAAGGAATTGTGTTGAGCCTGTTGAGACCTTGGAGTCTCAGGAAAAGTGATGTAAGGTCCAGAAAAGCAGGATGGTTGCTAGTAAGTCAGGTAGTGCTAAGGTTGTGGGGGTGCTGAGCCTTCTGCAACCATTAAAGTGTTGCTAGCAGGAAGACTCAGAGGACGGCTTGCTTGGTGGCCCTTCTTACTCTCCATCTCTAAACGATATCCATCAAGGATGACGTAAAGTTCAGTCATAGTGAGAGTGTTCAAATTATTTTTCCACTTGATAGAGACACAGTAAAATTTCCACTCATTTGGAAGAGCACTCATGAACTCTCTCGTGAGATCTCTGAGTTCAGGAGTGATGTTCACAGGCTAAAGAGAGGAGATAAGATCCATATACCTGAAATACTGCTAGCTGAGGGTCTCTCTAACAATATAGGTGAAGTTCTCGAACTGCTGCTTCAGTGAGTTCTTCTTTGATTCGTTGGAGCTTGAGTACATCTGAGCAAGAGCATCAAACAATTCCTTTGCAGACTTACAATGCTCAAACCCCACCATGATGGAGTTCGGTATTGTAGTCATGAGAATTGTCATAGCATTGCTGTCGATGTCTATCTTCTTTCGGTCTTCGTCAGAATAGTCTTCAACATCCTTTTCAATCATGGCACCGTTTCCACCAGGTGATGCCACCTTTGGCTTATACGGGCCATTGACAATGGAGTTCCACGTCTTGCTATCTTGGTATGTGATGAAGCCCTCCATTCTTTTGCTCCAAGACCTGAAATTTTCAGGAGTAATGATGGGAGCCTTTGTCATGGTTCCTATCTCTACTTCGGACTTGTTAAGGGCCATTTTGAGTGAGTGAGTTATAGGGAGGCGTGAAAAATAGGTTGATTTGGATGGTTAGATCACACAATCAAGAGCCTATGAAGCTCTTATACCAATTGCAGGATCAGTTAAGGGTCACTTAACACTTATTTTTTTCTCTCAAACTCTCTTGAACAACACTCGGATGAAGATAAAGTCAATAAGAGTTTATCATAATATAGTAAGTAATACAGAACACAGAAAGTAATTTTCAAGGTACTTGCATATATTGCTTCTCAACTCTAATATTAGAAGACTCTTACAAGCTTATCTTTTCGAGTTACAATGAGAACGATATATAATACTACCTATATTCGGATATACTTTGATACCAGCTGAGACCCTATAACTAAAGCCTATACTACAAGACTATAGTTTAAGGTATCTCAGATAAAGTCTTATATGAGATTTGGTAGTCAGGACATGTTCCTGACTTACCTTTTGTCACCAACTAAAGTTGGTAACATGTACTATCATAAAAAGGTAAATAGTGGAATAAAGTATGGTCAACTGCATGGCTCTTTGAGAATACGCCATGCAGTATCAGAGGTCTGCAGCAGAGTGTCAGAGACCATACTTATGTCCACTGGTTCATAGCAGTGTCTTCGAAGGTTAAATGGCTTCAGAAGAACAAGTACTTCTGAAGCCACTTATACTTCGGAAGAGGCTGCTTCTTATAAGGCTTGGGAACTTCTTCTTTTCTTCATACTTCGGAAGTAGTCTTCTGATTGCTCTTCAAAGACTTAACCTTCGGAAGCATGCTCTTGACTTCGGAAGAAGTGTTCTGTCTTCTGACGCTGATATTTCACTTTATATTTGGAAGAACTATACAACCTTTGGAAGTTCCATGCTAAGCTTCAAAAGGCTTTGCATGTAGCACCAAAATTATCTAAGTGATTTGGTTTTGGTTACATAAGCCTTCTTCTTGATCTAACATGTTGGAGTCTGCTAGTTTGGTGGGCCAACGCATAGAGCCCATCCCGGAGCAGTAGGGTATGGGCATGGGGGCGGGTTCCACGGGTATGGATTGGAGAACTAACCGTTGATCATTCATATATCATACTATCAACTGCATGAAGTTGATCACCCAAGTCTTTGAGTTTCTGGCAATACGCTTCGATTAATAACATGGATTTGGGTGTAAGGTGGCTAAACTCATGTTCCAACGCCGCGACACGAGCACGCTTGTTGTTGAGGAAAATATTTTCAATGCGAGACCATGCTTGAAAGGTCGTAGATTCTGTCTCTAGAACACGGATCAAGAGGTCGTCAGACAAGGTTCCATAGATCCATTGAAGAACTATGGCGTCGATCTCTGACCAATCGGGAAATGTCGGATCGTCTTGAGCAGGTGGCGGCGTACCGTCGATGTGAGCCAATACTTTTTATCCCTTAGCGTGGAGCTTAAAAAGCTTCACCCATGAGGGGTAGGAGACCTTCACACCATCGAGAACTCAGACCTAATTTTGAATGTTGGTTACGGTATAAACGAGGTGAAGGGGTTTAGGAGTGGGAGGCGGTGATTTGTCAGCCATCGGAGTTGCTGGAAGTGAAACAATATTGGGTGGGTGCTAACCTAGGCTCTGATTATCATGTTGAGATATGGAATTCAAAGTGATTCTATATTAAACAAAAGATTTATATATATACATGGATGGATGCATAATAACCGGAGTTGATTGGTTAGTTGAGATCCTTATTCTATGCTAGATAAACTTGACTAAACAAATATAGTTCCTAATTCTAAGCTATTCGATTGACTAGAATATTTACAGAATATATTCAAATACAAATAATGTAATTTTCGGTTAATATTATGAATAATCAGATTAACAGTTCAAATCGTCTTACGTTTTAAAAATTGTTTTATACTTTATCAGCAGGGCCGGGTCTTGAGTGTTAGAAGGTGAAGCTAGGGCTTGGGGCCCCTAAAAATAAGGCCCCATTTGTAGAAAATAACATGTATAAATAAATTGAATAAAACCTGCAATTGTGATGATAAAAATGAAGAAGAAGATGATGGGAGAATAAAAGATTTCAGATGAGAGAAATATATTTATTTATTTATTTACCCCTATAAGAATCTTTTTTTACTATTAATATTCAAAGTTATTTTAAAAATAGGAGCAAAATAAGAAATAAAAAAACTAGCAATGTCATGATTGTTATCTTGACTATCACTTCATTGAATTATTCCGTTTTTTAATCTCTGTTTGTTACTAATATTAAATTACAAGAAAACAGATATACAAATATGATTAAATGAGTCTTTTAATTAGGGGTATGTTATCGAGACACTCAAATTATTTTATAGTCTTTATATCTTTTTATATATAAATATAGATACATGAAGAGAGATAGAGACAACAGAATGTCTTAATAACATATGTTGATGTTTATATAACCCAACTTTTTAAATATCTATGTATTATTCTTCTATAAATAATACTAACAAATAATCTATAAAAGCATGTTTTCATGTTTGTTATGTAAAAAATATATAACTAGTCAAGGATTTGTATTATATTTATCAATATTATCATTGATAGTATAAATTCCATTATTTTGAAATATTAATAGTTGAAACAAGTTAATATCATATTTTTACAATTTTAGTTTTACTACTATATTGATAATACTAACGAATACTGTATTTATCTTGCCGTAAGTACAATTTTTCAACATGACCTAAATTGATCTTAATAAAGAGTAATAGACATCCAAATAATGAAAGTCAAAAATTAATGACATCTATAAAACTATTCTTAAATTCGCCACTAGGGTAAAAGTTAGATGCTACACAATTTATCAATAAAAAATCTAAACGAGATGTATGAATCTAGTCATCCACAAAAGTCACAAAAATAAAATGAGACTTATAACATTACATTAGAATAGGGCCCACTTTTTTTAGTTTGTTTGGGGCCTAAAAAACGCTTGAGCCGACCCTGTTTATTAGATAATTGGTCTATATCCAATTTGTTTACAAAAGAAAAATAAGGCGGAATATATACCAATCAATGATGATGGGTTGAGAATCTTGTTTTGATTGTTTTAAAATGAGATCCAAATGATCAGCATCAATGATAGGTTCCATTTCTAAAGAAGCGGGTCTTGATAAGTCCCCAAAGGCTTCAACTTTACAAACATGTTTCATAATTTTCTTCGATTGATTTGATTTCCTACGAATCAAATCCAAACCTGCGTGTTTTTTGTCGGGGTTGAATGACACCTATTACTCCAATTTGGCTGTTGTGTCTGCTGTATATCTTTGTGATGTAATTCTCTGTAGAGAAGATGAGAACTTGGTGATATAGTTGACATTGTTTCTATATTAATCAGTGTCTTTGAAAGAGAAGATATTAGAGGTCCATGAATGTAATTTGAAATAGTTTTTTTTCTTTCAGGAATTTCGCACTTTGAGGTTGTAATTGGATTTTTGGTTGATGGGGAAAAACCGTGGAATTATATATGAATAAGCTAGCTTATCTAAAACTAGTGTGCGAGATTCGTGGAACCAATATACACACATACATATATACATACACACACATATATATGCATATATACATATATAAGAGCAGGATCTAATACCCACCAACCATTTAGTTGAGTAGTAGTCTCATGATTTCCTTCAGGGGAGGTTGTGAGTTCATTGTTGATAATTGGGTATTATTGTAGTAGGTTTTCGGTTGGCTGGTTTCATCAGAATTAGTGGGTGGTGGGCTTAGGCAACCCAGCGCCGTTTGTGCTTGCGAACATGTGGCGTGCCTTTTTGCAATTGGGATATCCTAGTAAGCCGGATTAGTTGGCCATTCAAAAAAGAGTATTTTTTTGTGTAAAAGTCATGAGAACCATTAAATTACTGTCGTGTGGATTATATGATAACTAGGATGGAGGAAAATATTAGGCTTTCCATAATTGTTTGTTTTAGCAACATCTTATTTTACGCAAACATTACTTAAATAATTACTAAACTATTTTTAAATATAATTGTCTTGCATCCAACATTTTTATTCACAAAAAGATGTAAAGTTCAAACCTAGAGTTCGAAAAATTAAAAATTCCATGCAAGAACTTGGTGATCTATGCAAAAGCATGGGGATGCGGAAACCTACCGGTGCGAAAACATTAGAGTGATGCGAGAACATGTGTTGTAGTATAAATAGTTGATTTGATTACCTTTTATGTAACATTTGGATTTTACAATTGCTATCGAAGCTTTAGTGTTGTTGATCGATTTAATGAGGTTGATTTGAAGGATTTGTTGCTTTGTTTATGTTAGATTGATGGAAGTTGATTAAATGTTGGTTGATTAGAGTGAATGTTGTGTAAATATGCATCTGGTTTGAGTTTTGAGCTTTTAGGATTAAAATGGGATACTTTGAAACAATTTAGAGGAAAATAGGTGGTTGATTGAACTTAATTAACTGCATCTAGACTCTAAATAGGTTTCTAGACATATTGGTTGGTCAAAATAGTTTCTTTCTAGCCGAATTGAAGAAATTGACGTGTGCTAAAATTTGATAAAATAATGAAAAGGTGCAACAATTTAATTTTCTAACGCGAAAACTAGTAGTTTTCACATAAAACAATTATTGAGTGAATTTCTTGCATAACGTGTTTATTTCCTGAAAGTTTTCACTTGTTGTCTACAAAAAGTTATGAGAATGTATAAAAACAGGATGTTTTTGCTTGATTGGTGTAAAAACTTTTGAACTCTTATGAAAACTTCTATTATTTTTGAGAAATCTATCAAAGTCAATGTGATTTCTGAAATGGCAACCAATATCAACATGAAGAATATTAGTGCTTCGTTGAATTTATATTTCGAGGTAGGTACTGATACCGAACCCCCGTTTCTTAGTAAAGACGATGATGTTGACTGGTCATATCGCTTTGAGAATCATGAAATTACTAAACCACACATGTAAAGGTCAATCAAATTTAGACCTTGTGTGCCTATGTATAATAATAAGAAAGGGGAGATGACAAAGAAGCCTGAACATCTATGGGATGAGGAGGATATGAATAAGTTGGAGTTTGATGAAAAAGTATATGCTACTATCATAATGGCTTTATGTGCCAAAAAATTCTCACAATTACAAGAGTTTATGGGAGCCAAAGTTTTGTGAGATGCTTTGGAAGCTCAAATTATGGGAAAGAAAAATATACGTGAAAGTAAAAAGGATATGTTAAACCAAGAATTCAATATGTTTAATCATGTCAGTGGTGAAACTTTTGAAGTTTAAATTGCTAGGTCTATGAAGCTTGGGATGAAGATGAGGAGTGTTTGACTCGTATTGGTAACTATTGCTATAAGCAAGAAGCTGATAAACTTATTGCCTTATAGTTCAAATAACAACTGTACATCCATAACAAAGAACCAATGACTTGTTGTTCTTTCTTTGAGTGACTTGATTTCTACAATCAAATTTTATGACATGGATGACAAACAACGATACCCCCATCAGGCATTACCAATTAACAAAATAAGGTTGCTTTCCTATTAATAGTTACGCGATATTGATACACCCATCAAGCATTACCAAATTAACATGTAAAATGCATCATAATATATGAAAGATAATAATAATAATATAGAGCATGTAAATTTCATCAAATTGTTTCTAATGAGAATATGTAGGACTAGATATTTAAGACTAACTCAGGACTAGAAAAAACAGCCTTTGATAGCCATTAGAGACCGATTTGAAAGTATCCCAACCTAATTTTCAGTCTCAACTATCATTTTTATTTTGAGTAATCCCGTTTTTAACATTCGTAAACTACTATCTTAATGGTGATACCGACAACATTGTCTCACTCTGTGTTGTCAAGAAATACAACTAGCAATCGGGTTGTCCAATGTTGTGAAAACCAATAAAATACACATATATGCCCATTAATATTTCACCCGATTCATAACATTATTCATTACACAAGACCTGAATTATTCGTACGAATACAAGCCTGAAGTTGAATTCAAAAACCAAATAGGAAATCGAAGAAACATAACCGAATCAAAAGTTCAGAACTATTGTAACTTAATAATTTCAATTCAAGAAATCAACCCTTCAAAAACAGAATGCAATATTTCCTGTGCCACACTATCAACAACACCTTCAACTGCATGTCCAGCCATGTTGTTCACAAAAGCATCCTGTCTTGAAGCCTGCACATACTGCGGAACGCCCACAGCTGGTGCCGCCTGGGGGTAATAAGCTTGAACCGGGGTTGGTGGCAGTGGTGGTGGTCGCGCTACTGGTTGTGGCGAATAATAGTAAGTTTCATAACTAGGAAGACTAGTGGACTTGATACAACTGGAGAACTTTGCACTGGTTCGGGGTATATATCCTTATGGTTGGTGATGCCACAGCTGCGGTTCGTTGTGGTGGAGATCTATACTGAGGAAGACTTGTGGATTTTGGTAGTGTTGCATTAGAAGTGGTTCTAGCCATGGCACATTTCATATGCGCGTCAAAGTCACACAAATCGCACCTGTATAGCCAGTGGTTGGAGCCAGGTTGCTTGCAGATATCGCAACTAAACCCTTGTGTGTTGTACGGTGGTGTAAAACAAAGACTGAGTTTGTGACCATGCGCCCTGTGGTCTATTAAGGGCGGCATGGAGGCACAATCCACGTGTAAATCAAGTTGACACTCGGGACAGTGGTATGAAAACGCTGTCCCGTTGGAGTCGCAAGCGTTACATTTGAAAACGCCTTCGGGGTATGCTGGAGAGGACAAAAGAACAAGATTATGTGATAGATCACTTTGGTGTTTTAAAGTACGAGGAAGGTTTGAGCATTTTGTGTGAAGGTACAAGTTGCAAGAAACACAAGTGTAAAAATATGAACCGGATACACTTTTTCTACAAGCTAAACATGTGGCGTCTGTGACGAAATTTTGAAGCTTTAAAGGATGTTCGTGACTAAAGTGGTTAATGGAGGAGCTATCCTCAAGTTTTCCCATTTTTGAAGGCTTTTTATAAACTCATAACAAGTATATATATTATATACACGTCAAATGCCGATTATAAGCTTCATTTTAAATATTTTTTTTAGTTTGTTGTAAATCAGAATGATGTAACTTGTATGTTATTTTATTTTTGGTTGTGAGAGTGTTCATACTGTCGATAGATAAGTTTATATTATCAATTTTAACGAGAACGAAACATTTATCATCTACTGGTTGTCAGATTGTCGTCGTTGAAAAACATATTAGAGGATATTCGAACTTCAGAGCATAGATTGGTCATGATATATACATGAAGAATATATTTTTAATCAATCATTAAATATTGTTAATTATTTTTTAAATGATATCATTCGCATCAATAATGACACAATACATACATAGACAACCAAAAATATGACCTAAGTTGAGATACGCATAGGCGGTCGTTATTGTTTCATCTCTTGTCTTTTTCCATTGGGGTTTTCCCTTGAAAATATCAACAAGACACTTTAGTTTGTAAATAAAAGGACAATTTAAAATCAGCTAAAATTTTCAGATAGGAGGTTCCAATGACCTATAAACAATTTAAGAAACCAAATGATATTTTTATGAGTGATCTGTTTTCGCTTTCGATTCAAATTCAGTGAGCCAACTTTACAAGTTTCAGTTTGATATGTAACATATAATGAGTCGATATCAAGTTTATTAGAACTTGTACTTCTATTCGTCGGTATCAAGTTTATTAGAACTTGTACTTCTATTCTTATCAAGCATAGGCAACCAAGTAGGCTTTGAGAGTGAAGTTAAGACATGTGGCCCTAAAAAAATTTAGGGTCTCTGTTTTTTTTCTTAGAAAAAGCTCTCATATATTTGGCTTTTGTTGCGTTAAGCATAAGAAAGAGTGGCGGTGGGCAGTGGTGACTTCACTAACTCGTTTCCCCCAAATCCTAGGTCCATCGAATTGTCTTTTTTTTCTATTTATCACCCAAATACCCAAATCGACAATCGCTAATCATACCCTTATCATTTATGGCTCAAGTGACCAAGGCCACAACATAGGTCAGATGCAAATCGATGTATGTTGCTCCTCTGTTTGATTATTTCTCGAACCTTAGAATTCCAATTGAAGCATTGTACATTGTTATTCTGTAGGTATTTTTGGATTTGTTATATGATTTATTTGTTTTTTCTGCTACCTTTTAGCTTATCTCTCCTGAATATTACTTACATTTGGAATATGTTATCTGAATTTGTAAGCCTTGCTTTCTGTTGATTTTTGTTAAATATTACCACTTCATAAGGAATTTGTCACTTGATTTTTTTCGGTTATTTTCTTGCTTAGGTTTATATATATGGTTCGGAAATTGTTAGGCATAAAGATTAAAATTCATTGTTTTAAAGATTTATATATACTATATAGAGTAAGAATTCAATTTTCTTAAGTTAAAAGAACTAAAAAATTTCAATGCGCATGTGTCGTACACTTGTGATGCCAAATTGTAGTTACTTGGCAAACATTAGCGGTCAAAATATTCCATACATCTTTATTACTTATGAGATCTAACAATAATATTGTGATATTGATTTTTAGGGGTCATATTACATGTTAATTTATGGCATTGTTTTATTTTTTAGGGTTCTTCTACATTGATGTTTATTCAGGTTAGAAAATACTAAGTTGCTGTGGTTGGTTTTAGTGTTGAGATGTATATTCCGAGCAGTTATAAATTTAGGTTCTATTTCAAAAAGTATGTATAAATTATATATGATCAATAATTGCAATTGTTGTTAAACAAAGCCACTTGTATGTTCAAATTTATATTGAGGTCCAACTTAAACCCTTTACACTCAAATTCATAATTCTTAGGTCGGTCTAAGAGCGAGGGTTTATAAAAGAAAAATTAGGAAAGGGCTTTGGTTTTCTAATTCTCCGAATTAGAGTCTCTTAAATACGTGAGCCGTGTTAACGAGCTTATTAGCTTTATGTTAATGTTAATTTTTTTTTATCAAATATGACTATCTTTTTACTTGTGGCCATATAGTTCTAAACACTATTTTTCATTTATCATCAAATGCAAGGAAAATATTTAAAAATGTAGAAGCACAACGAATAGAAGTAAAAACATGAAGACCCGTTCGCAAATAAGAAAGAAAGAAAAATTAGAAAAATCGATAGAAAAATAAAAAATAAGTGAAAGATGGCAGATGTATATTAGAAATTAAAGTGAATGCCACATCACGGTGAAAAAGAATAAAATAACACAAAATATATAACCATGATCAATTTTCTATGCCCAAAATCAAATTTATCATAAATATAAAATTGGTAAACAAATTAAAAATATAAAACAACCAAAAAAGGCCGCAACCGTTGGGGAAAACCTATCAATGAGATACACTTGGGGTGAGAAAGCAAGAAACTCCTAACTCGGTAATGTAAAAATTACACAAAAGGAAGCATAACAAAAAATTGAATTGAAATTAAAAATTCAAATACAGCAAAAGAATAAATCCAAAAAGTGTTAAAGATAATAAACAAAATTTAACGGGAAAAAAACAGGGGTTCAAAGAATTATATTTCAAAAAAACTAAAAAAATAAAAGAATCATCTATAAATCAACTCCTGAACACAGTAAAATTTTGTTTCATTGTATATGTATAAAATTAACATTAAACTTCGATATTATCTATTAGTTACAACAACAAACCAGTATATCATACGTATAGTCGACTATGTATAGGCCAGGGAGGGGTAGGATGGGGACAATCTTTTCCTTTATCCTAAAAGATAAAAAGCTTAATTCTAATGAGACCACTAGCTTCAAAAGTTTGAAAAAATAGTAACACAAACGTCATGTAATATGTAACATACAATAGAATATGTAATAAGTAACAATAAGCAACATAATAAGTTAAAGTACGTAAAGGTACTTGTACATAGATATAGAATGTCACACCCCGCTTATAGCGGAAACACGAGCATGTAACGGACGTGATCGTCATAACACATTGCTAATTTATAAAACATTGCAGCGGAAACATAAAAATAACTTTCCATATCATTACAAATGATTTTGCAAGTTAATACAATTGTCCATTTCAAAACATCGTTCGTTCGCATTATAATGCAAAAACATTAAACAAAAGAATGTCGTCCAAAAGAGCTGAGTAGCCGCCCCGTGCCATCCTCAGCAACATTACCTGCCAACTGGAAGCACATAAAAGTCAACGTTACTGAGTGGGTTCTAGTTTTATAATAAAACATACTTTACTTTCGTTAAAACCATACTTTACTTTGCATGTGATCACACATCATAAATACACATAGATAATATCATTATTATCTTCATCATTCGTTCGTTCATTTCGTCCATTCATCATTAAATCTTTACTTTCATTCGGACCAATGCTATGTGCTCCACCCCACCGTATGCATAAAGCCGGTACTGGGCCTGAGGTCTTTCAAAGACCCCAAACATTGTGCTCGAAACTGACTCCAGTTACCTAGGGTGAGCGGCAAGAGTCTCATATATATGGCCAATCACAAGGATTGGTCCCCAGTGTGCATCCTTCTGGGGTAATTAACCTGCACACAGTTGAGCTAACACCCTTCATTGGGTGTGAACCTCCATACATATGCTTAATCACATGGATCGAGCCCTAGTGTGCATCCTTCCGGGGTAGTTAACCCGCACACGGTTGAGCTAACACCCTTCATTAGGTGTGAACCTCCATACGTTTGCTTGCAAGCCTTTCATACTTTCATTCGTTCATTAATGCATGCATTCATCATTTCGTTCCTCTTTTCATTATCTTCCAGTTTACGTTACATAATACTTTTCATTTCGTTCATTAACATTCAACGTAAAGCCACGTGAAAATAATCGCATAAGGCAAGGGACATAACATACACAGTCAACATCAACATACCGGGCATCATACATACATAACACATACATCATACATACCATCATGCATAAACATACATCATCATACAACATCATCATGCCCAACATAGCCACTAAGGCCACAAAAGTCATCTATATGAACCCCCGGGAACCTTCATGTCAAAACTTACACCTTCATGTAAATAAACTATGTTCCCTCGGGTGCACAAGCCCTACTTAGACGTATGGGCACCCTTCAGTCGCATGGCCTTCCAGGCGACTGAGCACAATGCGGATGAACACCAGGAGAATGGGTCCCATGCAAATGGACCCAATGTGGATGAACACAATGCGGATGAGTCCCATGCGAATGGAACTAATGCGGATGGACACTTGTGCGAGTGAACACAAATGCGGATGGACCTAGGTGAATGGACCCTCAATCGCATGAATCCCCATACGAATGGCTCCCAGTCGTACAACTCACCAGCGAATGGGCTCTAGTCGCACGAGTCACATTCGAATGAACCTTATTCACACTCCTTTCGGCCGTATGGCCTCAGTCGCATGCCATTCGGTCGCCTAACCCTAGCTGATGCAGAATGCAGTTCATCCCGAACCCAATCTGTACTTTTCAGCCTCCAAACCTTTCCAAACTCTTTCTAAGCCCAAATCAACCATCCTAAACCTTAGAAACACATACCACAACACCATTCAAGCACACACAAGCCCGAAAACAAACTGCACTCTCATCACACACAAACACATACATACGGGTTCAATACACACATTTCAAAACGGGTTTTATTATGTCTTCCAGCCCCAAATCAGTTAAAAACGTGTAAAGAGGGGTCCTATAACTCACACAAACAACACCGTCGAGTACCTGCTACACTTTAACTTTCATGCTCGAATTCACGAGAACCAAGCTTGAGACTCTCTTTTTCTCCCTTTTTTCTCTCTATGGTTGATGTTTCAAGTGTGGGGGAGGAGAGTGGGCTGCCTTCCCCTCTTAATCCCCCACTCTTCCAACTTTCTTCCGCTTTGGCAAGTTTGGTCCCTCGACTTTGGACTTTGTTTCTTTTTCTACTTCGTTGGCTTCAAAGAAAATATCCGGGTGTTATAGTGTCGCAGTTAATCAATTCCACGACAAACATAGTCATACAACCAATAAGTATAAATCCCACAACTCGAGAACAAGTGAACATAATATGGATAACACATAAATGTCAATGCAATTGTTAAAGACATCCAATGAATTTAAGTAATGCAATCCTAGGTCGTTGCTAAGGCAACATCCCTAGCTATCCTCAATGATTGTTACCTAAAAAGATATGCTCAAAAGGTCAAAATAATGTTGATGAGTTCGCAGGTTTAAATAGTAAACGTAATTGATGTTTTTTAATAGTTTTGTAGGACATGAGTGCATACAATTATAAGCAAGTACTATCACATGTAAACATGAGCATCTCAACTAAACCTACGACGTACACACAGAACTTGCCAGAACATATTCTCCCTAGGGACCGTACCTAGTCACCGTCAGTCCCAACTAATATACTAACAAACAAGGGTGTGGGTGTCAACCCAATAATACTATCAATACTTGTTCGTCGGCTCCAACACCAGAGTTAAATAGTTGTGAATAAATAACCGCACAGACAACTCATGCATATACTAGATAATTACTTACAAAACGGTAAACGCAACAGTCTTAAGAATTAAATAAATTCACAGCATAAAAAGGGTTGAGCATACTTGTAGATACATGTGTCCCTAGTTTCTGAACTTAATGTAAAATGTCTTTATTGTCTTACACATATGTAATTGAATGGATGCTTAATGAAATACAATGTGTGGTTGTGCTTATAATGTTGAATATTTAATTGCTTGGTATGTAATAATGATTATTGAACTAATTATATAGGTTTGTGGTTGTTTGAATAGAACTAACTTAAATAATGATTGTGAAACATATTCAAACTTAATCATATGAAGTTCTCATGCGATTGGCCCATGCAAATGGACCATACACATGAACAACTTCATGCTAATGAACCAGTCGTACGAATGAACCAAGAGACTGGATCAGTCGTATGATTGTAACATGAGATTGACTTAGTCGCACGACTGAACACTCAGTCGAGCAAATGGATCAACCGCATGACAATCGCACGACTGAACCATGCTAATGGTTCAGTCGCCCGAATGAGAAACCCTAACCTATAAATACCACTTAAATCGTGGAAAAACAAAACACTTCGAATAACTACGTACTATATCGTACCCTAGGCGTCTAGAGACCTCTAAGAACCTGTTCCAAGTTCATAGATTGCACGAGATCGATTCCCAATCGTTCTTAACGTTTACATTCAATCCATAATTGTTTCTACGTGTGTTCTCACTGATTGGATCGCCAATCAAATAGGATTCCGCAATATTTGATTCGATATACACGTTTATCAGTTACTATTTCGTTCAATACATGATCCTAACAAGTGGTATCAGAGCTTTGGCTCTTTGATATACGTGTTCAATCGTTTTTGATACAAAATTTGTGTTTTTTCACTAAAAAGCAATCTTTTTGTGTAAAACGGTGTCTTAGACGTCTCCTGATCGTATAGTTTAGATTTTCTGGCATACGACAATTAGGGTTAGTGAAAATTCGAGTTTTTGCGTCCCAAATACATTAAACCTACGAATTTTCTGGCATACGGCAATTAGGGTTAGTGAAAACCTACTGCTTCTGGAGAATGAAGTGGGAATCACAACAAACCTCCTAAGCTAATCACGTTGGACGAATACCCACAAAGGAAGCAACGTTTCGAGATCTACTTAAATGGAGTAGATCCCAATCTGTGGGAATTTATAGAGACGGGGTACAACATGCCAGTAGGTGCTGACAGTGTCAAACTTACACTAGATGGCATGACTGATGGACAAAAGGTCAAATACAATGCTAAGAAGAAACTATATGCTCTGCTTACTTAGTCGATCCCCAAGGATATTTTTCACCAATTTTCTGAGTATACTCAAGCAAAGAAGCTATGGGATGCATTGGAGAAAAGGTATGATGGAAATGCATCATTAAAGGCGATAAAGGCTAAAGCTTTGAAGAAAGAGTTTGAAAACTTCTCTTCAATGGGTAAAGAAAGCCTGGATGATGTCATTGACAGATTCTACCACTTGATGAGTGAGATGCACACTCATGGAGTAACGATGTCTATGGAAGACAAAGTGTCGAACTTTGCAGATGGGTTGCCGGAGAAATGGGTTTCCTTTGTCTCAAATCTCATATAGAATGGTATGCTAACGAAGTTAGATATAAATGATTTCATTCTGAAGCTGAGAGAAGAAGAATTAAGGATGAAGTATAGAGCCCAAAAGTCTACCTATGATCAGAATCCAGCACTGTACAACGCGAGTCCTCAAGCCAAAACATCTGGAGCACCACTTCAGACAGCTTTTGTGTCAAGTTCAGGTGGTCCCTCTTAAGCCTCTACTTCAGGGTCGGAAACGTCAGGGTCGTCTGGTACCCAATACATCGTACCTGAAGCCAATTCAGCAAAACTGAAGACCGAGAATCTCGGTAATGTAAGAGTTGAGGTAGCTAAAGAGCACATGGATCTCTTAGCTACGGTAATCCACTCCTATGATGGACTAATTGCTGGTAAAATTGGGAACTGCCATTTGGCTGATGAGGATTACGAGCAGGTGGATGAGACAGAGCTGGAACGGATGGATATAATGTGGGCCTTAGCAAGTGTTGTCCGGAGAGCTAAGAAGTTTGTCAAAAAGACCGGATAGAACTTGGTTGCAACTAAGGACACTACTTTTGGCTTCGAAAAGACCAAGGTGACCTGTTTCAATTGTGGCAAGAAGGGGCACTTCAAATGTGAGTGTGTGAAGCCTGAGAAGACTGGAAGCGGGAATCCTTTCACTTCCTTCAATTGTCTGGATAAACCCACTAGCAGGCCTGTTTCGTCAAGCAAGTATCCTAAAGCCTTGACTACCCATGATGACGAAGGACAGAACTGGAGCTTTCGATTTGTCTCTCCGGGAGAATCCAACATTGCTAGTGTGGAGGATTTAGATGACGGTTTAGCTAGTGAAGGAGATATTGCAGTGGAACTCGTGATGTCAAGTACCGAAGAGACTGCAACAGTGGTCAGCTACATGCCTACAGAAGGGAAATCTACAACAACGTCAGAATCACCACTAGACTCTGCTTTGATGGCTGATTCATCAGAACCCTCTCAGGTAAGTACTACTGACCAACTTTTCAATAATCATGCTTGTTCTGATTGTAATAAAATTAGGAAAAGCATTGATTCAAAATTTGCTAGGATATTAGATCATAATGATAGCTTAGTAAAGGACTTGCAACTGTGCACTGAAGCTAACAGAATTCTTAAACAAAATGAGCATAGTTATAAAGAAAAGATAGAACTGTTGAACAAACAACTTAGAGAAACTGAAGTTGTAGCTTTTAACCAATCAAATGACATTAAGTTCTATTTTAAATCCCTAGAAGACACTAAGAAACAAAAGACAATTTTAGAAGTAGAAGTTAATTCATTAAAGCAAAAACTGCATAGTTGGACAAGTTCATCTCATATTGTTCAAAACTTAGTGAGAGAGAGAAACAACGGGGAGGGATTGGGTTACAAAGTGGTTCCACCACGACATGAGATCTTGATGAACGCAAAATGCAAACCAATCAATAACAATCCAATCAAGGATCATGTGGTGTCCACTCCTTTTGTAAGTGATCCAGATTCCACATGTAAATCAAATGACTATGGTACTAAACAAAAGGAGGCCACTTCAAAGGCAAAAGGTAAAATGCCTTGTGTTAATCTGGAAAAAGAGTTTGAAAAGGTTAATATTAAGTCTGGGTCAACCACAGTCAAATCTGAACCTAAAAAGACCAGTAATGTTAACCAATCACGTGGTTCATGTCAAAGTCCAGGTAAACAAAATGGAAAATATGTTAAAAATGTTAAAGCCATTTACTTTGTTAAACAAGATAAAACATCTAAACAAGAAGAGTGTCAACCTAGAAAGGTTAATGTCACACGTGTGTCACACACTTCTCCACACAAATAGTTAAATCGAAAAGTCGAAAGCAGATCATGCTACAACTGTGGAGAGTATGGACACATTGCGTCTAAATGTCCTTATTATCAGACACCAAGGAGGAAAGTTGAACTTCAGGACCCAAAACATAGTTCTTCTAAGAGGAACTCAATGACTCCACCTAGAAGGGAAAGTGAACCTAAAGTTCAACCCATTAGCCAGTCGTCTGTTTATCATAAATAGGCCTTACACAAGGCAGGCTTATGGAATGAAAAATCAACCGCAATGTCTGATAATGAGAACAAGAAGACAACTGACCTTCCTTCACCCTCTAAAGGTCAATGGGTTACATTTATGATGTGTGATGCCTCTGGGACACCCAAGCCAGTAAAGGCTTTGGTCCTTAACCTGAACTAATGTTTTCAATTGAATGTGCAGGGTGTTTGCTATAGTGCTAAAACCAACACGTGGATTACAGATAGCGGAGCATCGGCACATGACATGGATCAGGGCTCTCTTATCAAACGTCAAGAAAGTAAAAGGAGGCCATGTTTCATTTGCTGGAAACAAAGGAGGGTATATCACAGCTCAAGGGGAAGTGGGAAATCAAAAAGTGAAGTTTGACAAGGTAAATTATGTTCCACAACTTCAGAATAACCTGCTTTCTGTATCCCAAATTTGTGATAAAGGTTTTAAGGTAGTATTTGACAACAAGAAGTGCTATGTCTTGAAAAAGGACTATGTGATCCGGAGGACCAAGTCTTAATGTCTGCCTCAAGATATAAGGACCTTTATGTCTTGGATCTATCAACCGCTTCCACAACGGATCATGCAGTTCAGTGCTTCTTGTGAAAAGCTACTAAGAAGGATTCCATCTCCTAGCATAGGAGAATGGGACACATTAATCCACGGAAGATGAATCACTTGATCCAGAATGATCTCGTGAGAGGAATTAATGTCAAAAACTTTCAATTTCCTGATTTCTGTGTAGCATGCAAGAAGGGCAAACAGACAAAGAAGTCTCATAAGGAAAAGAAAGTTCATTCCATTAAATTTCTCTTGAACTTCTTCACATGGATCTGTTTGGTCCAGTCAGTACAAGAAGCATTGCAGGCGACTTGTATTGCTATGTAGTTACTGATGACTACTCAAGATTCTCTTGGGTAATGTTTCTGAAATCCAAATTTGAAACATTTGAGTTATTCAAGGAATTAGTAACTACTCTGGAGTCCCTATACAAGCTGAAGGTACGAAAAGTTCGCTCAGACAACAGAACCGAGTTCAAGAACCAATGGATGGAGGCATACTACAAGGAAAGGGGAATTGTACACCAGTTCACTTCTGCCTACACTCCTCAGATGAACGGTGTTGCTGAAAGAAAGAATCAGAGCTTGATAGAGACTGCACGTACTATGCTAACAGACTCGAAACTGCCTATCCAATTCTGGAATGAGGTAGTTGCAAATGCGTGTTACACGTTCAATCGAGTTTTGGTAGTGAAACTCCACGGAAAGACGTGTTACGAGTTACTACAATGACGTAAACCTAATTTAGAGTATCTCGAGCCATTTGGCGCACCGTGCACCTTACTGAAGAAGACTCAGGAGGGAAAATTCAGCGAGAAGGCTGAAGAAGGTATCTTTCTAGGATACAACATACCGAACAAGAGAGTGTACAATAACTCGATGGGTCAAGTAGAAGTATGGTGTAACGTGGATGTTCAGAGATACACCACCCCACCTGCTGGAAAAGGCCCTGCCTTCTTTTCCGACTATGATGGATACTTCAAGTCCTTCAACATCCCTCTCTCCACGTCTGATGATGAATTAGCAACAAAGATGATGTATGATGTTCTAAACACATGATCTTAGGAATCTACATCATCTGGCTCACAAGGTGATTCATCTACCAACTCAGGAGGAGCACTCGAGGGAAGTGACTCTTCCTCTAATGATAAAGCTGTGGAGAATGATCAGGACACTCAGGAGAAATAGGTTCCTCCTACTACAAGTCCACAAGCATCTGACATTGATGCCTCTAAGTCCTCGGAACCTCACACCCCTACTGGCTTAGATACTGAACCAAATGTTCATAATCTTGATCGTGAGGTAGCTGTTCCCACCACTCCTGGATCATGCCTAAATGTCTATGATCCTCTGGACAATATCATTGGGGATGTCAGATTAGGAGTTCAAACATGAAATCAGTTGTATTCAGCTGATTATGCGTCAGTAATGGAGAAAGGGTACCTTCACGATGGAGCTTTCATTGCTTTGTGTCTCAGTTTGAGCCAAAATACGTGAGTAAAGCCCTAAATGATGAGGCATGGGTCAGTGCCATGCAAGAAGAACTTCTTTAGTTCAAGAAGTTAGGTGTATGGACACTAGTAGACAGGCCTAAAGGTGCTAAGGTCATTGGCACCAAATGGGTCTTGAAATGTAAGAAAGATGACCAAGGTGTCATCATCAAGAACAAGGCTCGACTTGTAGTTCAAGGATTTCGACAAGTTGAGGGAATAGATTACAATGAAGTGTTTGCATCCATGGCAAGAATGGAAGCCATCCGCATCTTCCTTGCCTATGTATCGTATATGAAGATTAAAGTTTATCAACTGGATGTGAAGAGTGCATTCCTTCATGGTGAAATCCGAGAGACAGTGTACACCAGTCAACCTGAGGGATTTGAGGATCCATATCATAGGGACAGAGTTTACAAACTCCACAAGGCTTTATACGGGCTTCATCAAGCTCCTAGAGCCTGGTATGACAAACTCTCCACTCACCTTGTGAAACATGGGTTTCGCAGAGGTGTTATTGACTGCAAACTGTTCATCAAAGAAAAGGATGATGATCTACTGTTGGTCCAAATTTATGTAGATGACAGAATCTTCGGTTCGAAGAACGAAGAATTGTGTAAAGAGTTTGAAGCAGTAATGAAGGCTGAATTTGAAATGAGTGCCATGGGAGAGATGAAGTTGTTTCTCGGGTTACAACCTAAGGGAAATTTTCTACATCAGACCAAGTATGTCGGAGATATTCTCAGTCGGTTTGACATGGAGAATGCTTCCGCAGCTAGGACGCCACTAGCTACAAACCATGATGTAGCACCCGACAAGAATGGTGATCTGGTAGATGCCACCATGTACCGAGGAATGATTGGATCTCTAATGTACCTCACTGCCTCAAGACCTGATATCATGTATGCTAGATGTCTATGTTTGAGATATCAGGCAAAGCCAAAAGTTAACCATCTGATAGGGGTCAAAAGGATCTTCCGTTATCTGAAGGGTACACCAACACTAGGGTTGTGGTATCCTCATGACCATAACTTCGAGCTTACGGCATATAGTGATTTGGATTACGGCGGCTGCAAGATGAACTACAAGTCTACATCAGCAGGATGTCAATTCCTTGGGAGGAGATTAGTGACCTGGCAGTGTAAGAAGTAGACATCGGTTGCTTTGTCAACCTGCGAAGCCGAATACTGTTGGAGCTGTACAAGATAGTGTATATTATCAACACAGACAAAGTCAACAAAAGTCAACGTCACGGTCAAAGTCAACAAAAGTCAAACCCGACATGTTCGAGACGAAGAACTGAGACAAGACGTTGAAGATTTAGATGACTAGGAGTTATATTGTAATAAATATATTTTGTGTGAACAAAATATATTTTATCTTGTTTTTTAGTCATTTTTATTCTTAATATGTAATTTTGTATTAAGTAGCCTAAGTCTAGGGAGTTAAGTGCAATTAGTGAATATTAGTCTAGACTATAAATAGGTAAATTGGCATTAGTGTTGGTTGATGGTTGAATGACCAATAGATTGAGGGATTACTTGTAAACATATTTTGCAATCAAATTGAAGATCAAAGGGGTTTTAATTGTGATTATCATATTTTGATCTATAATCTTCATGATTTGATTCAAGTGTGTTCATCCTGGAGTTATAATTTCATATCAAAGCCATTTTGGATCAAATTCACTGAAGGTTTGAAGATTTTAGAGAGAGAAGTTGAGGTTTTGGGTGTTTTTGTTCAATAACTAGTTTTCATCAATTTTAGATCAAATTCGAGTGTATTTGATATGGAATTTGCCTGAATTTTGTTTGTTTTTGGTTGGGGAAGCTCTATTAATCATCAGATCTCAAATCCATTAAGTTTTTGATGATTTCAGATTGATTTCGTGTTGAAAAAGCTTTTCAGCTTCGTCCAGCGAAATTACAGATTCATCCAGTGAAACTGCCTGTTCTTTTAGCGAAACTACAAGTGTTTTACACCATGTAGTTAATTTCAGCATCTTTGCGAAACTAGTTTCATTGAACGAAAGTTCAACAGTGCTTGTGGGTGATTTACAAGCGAAATTGCTGCCGAAAGTATCATTGAACGAAAGTTCAAGCTATCGTGCGAACTTGTCGGTGAAACTAAGCTGTTTTTGGCATTTGGCTAGTGAAACTGCTGTCGAAATTTCCAGCGAAACAACCGTCGGCTCAGCGAAACTAGAGTTCACAGCGAAACTAGCTCTGCGAAACTATAATTTCGGCGAAACTAGCTCTGCGAAACTATAATTTCGGCGAAACTATCATTTTTTCAGCGAAATTCGAATGTTAAAGATGACTTTTTCCCCTAGTTGGGATTAATTGAGTTCATCCCGATAAATAAATTTTCATCGATTTTGCAAGATTTATATAAAAAACAAACTAACCTGCCAGCTTGACCCTAGTTATTAAGATTGTCTAGCGTGACATTTAAAAATATATTTTTCCCAGTGGAGAATTATTTTACAATTTTTGGAAAAAAAATTTGGGGCGTTTAATTGTTCAAAATTTTTACAATCATGTCATCTTCAGAAGACTTTAAATCAGATAATCTCACAATGGCACAAAGCCGATTTGACTCTTTTACAGGTACAAAGAAAGAAAATTGACAGATTTAATAGATTGATTTTTGAAAGTAGCAAATAATCTAAAGAAGCATGTGCCTGATCTCAGTAATCATGAACAAATTCAAAAGCTTCTTGACTTTCTTCCATCTGCATGGAATCATAAAGTTAAAATGTTAAAGCAAGAAATAGGTTATGTCGACACAAAACTTATGGATATGATCAACAGACTAAAATCTCTCGAGCTGGATATCCAAAGAAAAGAATTCCAGCAAGCCGTGTTCCCACATCAAACCAACACGCTTAATACTGAACTTGTTTCTTCTGTAACAAGCATACTTGATTACAAAGCCGAGCTGATTGAAAAGATGAAATTATTGAGAACTGATTTGGATTCCACTATTAAAATCGATGAAAATTGTGAAGCTCTGAGAGTTGACAATGACAGTAAACCAGAGTTTGTGATAACCGATGATGATAAGGTTGGAAAATTTGATAAAAGAGAGAAAGAATCTGAGGCTGACCAGATGCCGAAGGTCAAAGAAGAGGAACAACAAAAATTCACAAGGGTTTGCAATTGTGAGAAGAGCATAGCTGTAGAACGAACTATCATGGATCTTCCTTATGAGACTGTTCAGGATATGTGTTCTTCATCTTGCAAAATCCGTTTATTGGGGATTTATAAGGCAAACAAATTGTTATTGGGAAATGAAAAAGATTAAAACAATCAATCAGGAATTAAGAAAATGAAATTGCTTTTCAATGAAACTTAATAAAGCATTGGCTGAGAATGATCTTTTAAGAAGAACTATTTTGGAGCGTAACGTTAAAATTAATATTTAAGAGAAAGGGCTGTTTTAGCTCAATTTTAAACAACTCAGCTTCAAACGAAGCTTGATAAATGGACCCTTTCACACATGAAAAAGGATGAGCTTATTGCAAAGCAACAAGGGGCGCAGGTAAAACATGGGATTGGATATAAATCTGATGGTGAAACTATATTTAATTCAGTTCCACCTCCTTTTACTTTATGTTATTCACCAATCCCCAGACCTCATCCATCTAATGATTTGATTGAAGCTATAGAAACTCATAGTTTAAATGCAGGTTTAAGCAACGTTAATCTTAAAGAGGTTAGAGATATGCATGATTCTCCTGTAGGTTTGGGATTCCATAGGTAGGAGCCTGATAAGAAGATTAATGACGATTCCACTTCTGATGCCCCGTCACCAATATCAGTTACTTCTCCAACCTTCTTCAACAAATTTAAAACAGGTAACATTCCTTCGTTTGTTCCTGTCAGGTTTGTCAAAGAAGGAACAATTGTTGAATCATCAGGTAATCAAAGTCCTATAACCGAAGCCAACATAATAGGAGGTGTCAATCAAGATCCTTTGGTAGTAGATCTGTGTATACGAGACTAGATAAGCTCAGATGATGAATTCAGCACAGAGGAGTGTGTTGGTTCCTCACAGATCAAGATGTCTCCTGACATTGTCAAGTATCAAAAGCTTCCAATAGCGGAATCAAGAGCAATACGGATCTCTTCTCCAATTGCAAAACAACCTAGTCAATAAGTGAAGATCTCATTCCCTGTTCAGCATAGAAAATGTCAAAACAAGCAAGAATCTGTTACAAGCTCAAAGCAATCCTCAACCCCACTTGCATCGCACGGTTCAGTCAAGCATCAAAAGCCTTTCAAGGCTTGTTTTGAGTGTGGAAAAGAAGGTCATGTAGTAAAGAAGTGCCCTCAAAGGCTTGCTACAGATGGTAAAGGCGAAACGAATTGCTTCTCCAGTTGTAAGTCTACAAAGAATGTTCCACATGGTAAAGGCAACACGGGTTGCTTCTCTGGATCAAGAGGTAAAAAGAACACATCTTTGAATGGTTGGATGAAAAACCCTCCATCCAAACTTTTTCATGTGAAGCCGGTTTCACATGAGTCAAAGATGAAAATGACCAAAGGTTTAAAACCAAATTCTTTTCCTTTTGCTCTTAAACAGAAAATCATTTCCAAATATAATTCTTTCAAATCCAATTAATTGAATCGAAACAAATTTGGCAAATTAAAAAGAAGGATACAACAATCCCTGATTGTTTAAACGGTTGTGTGCAGAAGCTTGTTACTTATCTTGATGAAAAAGGAACTTTCAGGACTACGATGGCCTAGGTTCCCCTTTCTAACTAATTTGTTAATGAGTGCAGGAACAATTCAGGAGGACTGTTAGTATTCCGGTTTACTGACAGAGATTGTTCATAATTCAATTTGAGGCGGGACAAACAGGTTAAGGTCATGGTATTTTATCCATCATCTGGATTTTTATATGCACAATCACAGTTCTCACTTCACAATCACTGCATATTTCTTGATAATTCATTTCTTATCTTGATAATCGGTGTAGTTTGGAAGACCTTCTTTGATAATTTTTTACTTTTGTACAGTTTTATAAAAAAATAAAAAAATAAAAAAATAAAATAAAAAATAAAATAAAAAATAAAATAAAAATAATAGAAAAACAGGTTTGCAAAAATAAAAATTTAGGGGGATCGTATAAGTAAATAAAAATGAAAAGAGAACTGGGAACTTGATTCTTGATTCGAGATGATTGAGAAATGATTGTATATCTTCTTGAAATGCTTGTTTTTGCATGACTTGCGTTTGAAAAATGAGAAATTATAGTAACTGATGCTGTTATCTGATTCACATCTTATTTTTAAGTACAAATAATAGAAAAACAATAGATGCTTTAATGATATGGTTGGTAGACTTAGCCTGAAGAATAAAGTAGACAGTAGCATCATGATTTAAATTAAAATATATGCTTAAGGACGTGTGGATTTACGCAATCGTTTTTGGCCTGCACAAAAACTGAGTCCCGACAAAAACCAGATTGAGAATTGATCTTTCACCCACCATGATACAAATCATATAAGCCATATCTTTGTGCCTTGATTGGTGTATTTATGTGTCATGTGTATGTGCTTATCTCCTCTGCTGTACGGTAGTACTGACCTGGAGTGATAATCTCCTCTGCTATACGGTAGTACTGACATGGAGCTCTCATCGGCACATGATTAATGGTCATCTCCTTTGTTATACGTGAGTATAGACCTGGAGCTCTCACCTTCTTGATCTAAGTTGTGTCAAATCATCCTACGATGAATTCATCACAGAAGGCAATATTCTGTTGATAATCACTTGCACACTAATTCATAAGCCTTGCTCTGTAAAGATCGTTACAAAATTCAAGAAATCCTGAGATTGGGTGAGGGTTTTTGCCAAATGATTGTGGGGTCCTAGCATTCTAAATCATTTAATCAAACTTTAACCAATCATCTTCTGCTTGGTGAAAAAGATAGGGCATGGGTTTAAGTGGACAAACATATCAGCAATCGTTATTGATCTATTTTAGAATTTCAAAATCATTCAAAGACTGTGATTAGATTCAGTTATCAGTGTGATCTTATTGCTTGTCGATGTATAAATTCACCTTTATGCTAAAGTATATCTTGAGGATATGATCTCATGATCGATTCAGTTCTCGGTTTAAAAAAAGAAACAAAAAAATATGATAGATAAAAAAATGATGATATAATAAAATAAAAATTTTAATATATTTTCATTTAAAAAATTGTTTTAGATCTTCCATATTGTACTGTTACAATTTTATCATTTTTCATGCATTTCACAGAAAGTGCACACAAACGAACACGGGTTCACTTGTTTTTCACACAGATAAACACGGGTTTATTTTGTTAAAATGAGATGATCTAATTAGAAATGTCGAGATTGTGTTTCAGATTTTTGCTTTAAGTGATGGCCGATCATCAGTTGAGCAGTGTACATGATCAGAGAACCTGTTCCTCAAGTTTGCAGAAGATACCGAGCTAGGAATTCTCCTCCTACTGTTGATACATATATGTACCTAGATCCTGATCTGAATGTAATATGTCTTACACTTATGTAACTATTGGGTACTTAATGAAATACAAATATTTCGTTGTGTTTGTAATGTTTAAATATTTCATTAATGAGTTGATTAACACATATTGACGTAATTATATAGGTTTGTGATTGTTTGAAGTGTTATGCGTAATGTTATAATGTTAAATACACTCAAACTTGGTGAAGTGAAGTTCTCATGCGTCCGACTGGACCATGCGCCCCAACAGTGGTCATGTGTCCGAATGGCCATGCGACCAGTGTTCATGCGCCTAAATAGTCCATACGCCTGAACAACTTCATGCGTCTAACTCAGTCGCACGACTGAAAGTTCTGTCGTGCGAATGGATCAAACGCATGGATCAATCGCACGACTGAACCATGCTAATGGTTCAGTCGCCCGAATGAGCAACCTTAACCTATAAATACCACTTAATTCATGAAAAAACGTAACAATTAAGAAGCATTCATTCCTATTCAATTCCAAACGTACCCTAGCCGTCCAGAAGCCTCCAAGTTCGTACTCCAAGTTCACAGAACATTGCTGATTGATTCCCAATTGATTCTTCACGTTAGATATAATATCTTATTGTTTCTACGTGCGTTCTCACTGATTGGATCGCCAATCAAATAGGATTACGCACTATTTGGTTTGGTCTACACGTTAATTAGTTTGTATTTCGTTTGAATACAAGATCCTAACAAGTGGTATCAGAGCTTTGGCTCTTGATTACGTGTGATTCAATCAATTTTGATACAAAGGTTGTGTTTTTTCACTAAAACGCAATCTTTTTGTGTCAAAAGTTGTCTTGGACGTCCCCTGCTCATCAAGTTTTGGTTTCTACGGCATAAGGCGATTAGGGTTGGTGAAAATTTGGGTTTTTTATGGCTAAAACACGTTAACCTAGAAATTTTCAAAAAACAGTAGCTTCAGTCGCCCGATTGACCCAATCGCATGACTGGACTTCATTCGCATCCCCAGACGTACGATTGAAATCAGTCGCATCTTCATTCGTACGACCAAGCCTACCGGTCGCATTGTTCATACGCATCAGTTTCACTCACACGACTGGACCAATCACTTAGTTCAGCCGCACGATTGAACCAGTTGGATAGTTTCATTCGCACGGGTAGCCCATTCGCATCGCTCTATTCACACCAGTAAATAGATTGTTTAAGAGACTTAAAGTTAATCGAGATGGAGGATCAGTTGTCAGCGTTTACAGCCGGGAAGGACTCATGGATTCAGAACTTACTGCTACTGGAGAGTGAGGTGGGAAATCATAATAAACCCCCATAGCTTATAACATTAGATGAGTTTACCCACTGGAAACAACGTTTTGAGATCTACCTCAATGGAGTGGATCCAAATATGTGGGAAGCTATTGAGACGGGATACAGTATGCCGGTGGGAGCAGATGGGGTGAAACTTACTCTAGGAGGAATGACTGATGCACAGAAAGTTAAATATAATGCTAAAAAGAGAGTATATGCATTGCTAACACAGTCTATCCCTAAGGACATTTTTCACAAATTCTCAGAGAATAAACAAGCCAAGAAGTTATGGGATGAGCTGGAGAAAAGATATGACGGGAATGCTTCGTTGAAGGCAATTAAAGCTAAGGAACTGAAGAAAGAATTTGACAACTTTTCATCGATGGGAAAAGAGAGTTTAGACGATGTCATTGATAGATTCTACCATTTGATGAGCGAGCTGCACACACATGGTGTCACAACTACCATGGAAGATAAAATGTCAAATTTTGCTGACGGGTTGCCAGAAAGTTGGGCTTCTTTTGTGTCAAATCTGAGACAGAATGGATTGCTATCAAAGTTGGACATAAATGATTTCATACTAAAGCTGCGAGAAGAAGCACTAAGGATGAAGTATCGAGCTCAGAAGTCTTCGTACACTTAGAATCTAGCTTTGTACAATGCCACTCCTCAAGTTAAGACATCTGGAGCACCTCTTCAGACTGCTTTTGTGTCAAGCTTATCTGGTCCTTCCCAAGTCTCTCCTTCAGGATCAGAAACGTCAGGGTCTTCTAGTACCCAATATATCGGATCCGAAGCAAATGCTACCAGACTGAAGACTGAGAATGTTGGAAACATGACAGTAGAAGTAGCTCGAGAGCACATGGATCTCTTGGCAGCAGTGGTCCATTCCTATGATGGACTCATTGCTGGAAAAATTGGAAACTGCCATCTGGCAGATGAGGTCTACGAGCAGGTTGATGAGACTGAACCGGAAAGGATGGATATTATGTGGGCCTTAGCAAGTGCTGTCCGGAGAGCAAAGAAGTTCGTGAAGAAGACCGGACAAAACTTGGTTGCTACTAAGGACATTACTTTTGGTTTTGACAAGAGCAAGGTGACTTGCTTCAACTGTGGAGAAAAGGGGCACTTCAAAAGAGAATGTGTGAAGCCAAAGAAAACTGGAAACGGGAATCCATTCTCGTCCTTCACTCGTCAAGACAAGCAAGCTAGCAGTTCTACATCATCAGGCAAGGATCCAAAAGCTTTGACCGCCCATGATGATGAAGGACAGGACTGGAGCTTTAGGTTTGTATCTCCGGGAGAATCCAATATTGCGAGCGTGGATGACTTAGATGATGATTCCGCAAGTGAAAGAGATATAGCAGTTAAGATAGCGATGTCACATAGTGAAGAAACTACAACAGAGGTCAGCTACAAGCCTGAAGAAGGGACGTCTACAACAAAGAAAGAATCACCAGAACCAGAGACATCTGATGCTGCACTGATGACTACTTCATCAGAACCTCCTCAGGTAAGTTCTACTAACCAACTTTTCAAAAATCATGCTTGTTCTGACTGTGATAAATTTAGAGAAAGCATAGATCAGAAATTTGCTGGGTTGTTAGATCATAATGATAACCTAGTAAAGGATTTGAAACTGTGCACTGAGGCAAATAGAGTTTTAAAACAAAATGAGCATAGTTACAAAGAAAAGGTAGACCTGTTGAATAAACAGCTTAGGGAAACTGAAGTAGTAGCATTTAACCAAGCTAATGACATTAGTTGAATAAACACGTGTCGTGAGCACACACTAGTTGTCGTTGAACGTTGGTGACCTAATAATAATGAATAATGTTAATTTGTTGTGAATCTAAGTGATTATGTGAGTATTGGTTTATGTTTATGTGTTTACACATTTATAAACGGTTGATTAAAGAATTTATCGCGTAACGCGGAAACGTGTCTATCTATTCGTATGTCTTGTGTTTTTATAAAGATAAAATATATAATGAATTTTATAAGTTTATATCTTTATGTTATGAAGTTAAAAACACTTTACAAAGAGTTTAAAGCTTAGTTTTTATAAAATACAAATTACAAGGGTTAAAAGGGTAATTAGGTAAATTAAAATCAATTAAAACAAAACCTCAAACCCTAATGCAACCTTTCGGCCGCGATCACCCATCTAACCCCTCCCATCTTCAAAAATCAGCCAAGAACAAGCATTTTCGTGTGATTTTGGTTCGATTACAAGACATATAACACTTAGGAAGCATCGATTTCAAGCAATTACAAGTTTAAAGGTTGGATTTTTCATGTTTTGTGATGTTCTTCATTATGGCCGAACCTTAGATTCGAAATTGATCCTTATTAGGTCGAATTGGATGTTGTTTGATGATGTTAACATGTTAGTTAGAGTATATACATATTAGTTAACGTCGATTATGCAAGAATTCTATGTTTTTAGTGGATTGATCATGAACTTTGGTTATGAAGCAAACCCTAATTCGAAATTGTTGTGATTATGCATGATGGATGATTGTTTGATGAAGGTTTGATGATTAATAGGTTGTATGAATGTTAGAATACATTGATTATGCAAGAAAGTTGGGATTTTGATGCATTGTTCATAGGTTACTAAGAATAGTAACTTTATTTGGCATGTAGTAGTGATCTAGTGATGGATTGATGTTATGGATGAGTTCATGATGATGATTAGATGCTAGATTGTTGTTATGAATGCTAGAAATCTTTAATTTGATGATGTTGATCATAGCTTGCCAAAAGTAGAAACTTTTGTTTATGAAGATTGTTAGATTGGGGTGTTTAAGTGTTGTTGATCATGTCTAGATGTTAGTATGAGCTTGAATTGGTATAGTATTGATGAATTCATGTATGCTTTGGATGTTTGATAGATTTTGGGATATTTTTTCCCAAAAGGGAAACTTTATTTGTGTAAACGTTGAAGTATGATGTTATGACCATGTCTGGGATGTTAGGAGCCTGCTAGTATGTTCAAGGATAAATTCTAGTGTGATAGAACGTGTTAAATTAGTTGTATGGCATGCTTGGATAATCATGTGTGATATTTGGACTTTGGTGATCATGTATGGTTTGGATGTTGTGTAGTAGTAGGACATCATGCTTGGGTCTGGTAATTGATTGTTGTGATGTTGTGAATGCAATGCATATGCTTAAAGAATATGGTTATGATCATTATACACGTGTGCGGATCTGAGGCCCCTACTTAGTAGGATTGGCAGGGTTTAGGATGTGAAGTCGTGAGTGGCTTCACATGGCATGTGATGAATGGTTGAACCTTGTGTGACATGTTAGTTGTATTATAACTAATGGTTATGTTAATGTTCTAGATTCGCATGACTTGTATAGTACTTGATTGTATGATGAGTTCAAGGATATGATGATCGAGGAGTACTGTCCTCGAAATGAGGTGCAAAAGTTGGAGATGGAATTCTGGCAGCTTAAGATGAAGGGTTCAGAAATTGAGGCTTACACGACCCGTACTCATGAGTTGGCTACATTGTGTCCAGGAATGGTTAATGAGACACATAAGAGAATCGAGCACTACATACGAGGATTGGTGCCTGAAATCCAAAGTATGGTAACAGCTTCTAACCCGACTACGATTCAGCAGGCCATTCAAATTGCCCATAAACTTACTGATCAGGCGGTAGAGCAAGGGCGGTTACCCAAACGGGGCGCTGTGGTGAGCGTGCCCGACAACAAATGGAAGTGGGATGCTCCCAGCAACAGCAATAACAAATCATCATCATCATCGTCTGGCGGTCAACAACAATCCCAACAGCAGCAACAGCCAGTTCAGCAGCAGCAGCGGCGGTTCGATAATAACCGCAATTTCAACCAAACTGCCCTAAATAACCAAGGACCCAGCGGTTACGGCGGCAGACATCCCAAATGCCCACGGTGTAACTACCACCATGTGGGACAGTGTGATAGCTTCAAGTGTCAACGTTGTGGAAAGATTGGACACGCTGTGAAGGATTGCCGTGGTGAACTAATGAAGAGGCCACAACAATCTCAAGAAACTCCCAAGGGTTGTTTTGAGTGTGGGAAAGAAGGGCATTACAAGCGAAACTGCCCACAACTAAGAAGGAACGGAAATGGCAACAACAACAACAACAACACCAACAATCATGGGAACAACAACAACAATGGCAATAATAACAAAAATGGTGGAAATGGCACTGGAAATGGCGGCAATAGAGATGGAGCCAAAGGGAGAGCCTTCGTCATTGGCTCAGGTGAGGCTCTAAATGATCCCACAACTGTTACCGGTAGATTCCCTGTTAATGGTTGTTTTGCTACGGTACTATTTGATACTGGAGCCGATAGGAGTTTTGTGTCCTTAAAATTCTGTAGTCTGTTAAGTGATATACCCTCTGCTTTAGAATCTAAGTACACTGTGGAATTAGCCGACGGTAAACAAATTCATGTAACGCATATCCTTAAAGACTGTAGGATAGAACTTGCTGGTCATACTTTCGCTATAGATCTCATGCCTGTTACGCTGGGGAGTTTTGATGTTGTGATAGGCATGGATTGGCTCTCTAGCAAGCAAGCGGAAGTCATATGTCACGAGAAGATTATACGGATCCCGATTGGTGATCAAATTCTTACCGTCAAAGGTGATAGGAGTGGTGCTGTGATAGGCATCATCTCGTATATGAAAGCTCAAAAGTTGTTACGGAAGGGCCGCGTGGCATCCTAGCACTTTTAACCGATAAGCAAAAGGAAGAAAAGAGAATGGAGGATATTCCCGTAGTACGCGACTTTCCGGAGGTGTTCCCAGAAGATCTTCCTGGATTACCACCGCACCGTCAGGTGGAATTCCAGATTGAGTTGACTCCCGGCGCAGCTCCGATTGCTAGGGCACCTTATCGACTAGCACCAAACGAACTATAGGAGTTGTCATCACAACTTCAGGAGCTTCTGGATAAAGGCTTTATTCGACCTAGTACATCACCTTGGGGAGCTCCTGTACTCTTTGTTAAGAAGAAGGATGGTACATTCCGGATGTGCATCGATTATCGAGAGTTAAACAAAGTAACAGTCAAGAACCGATACCCTTTACCTCGTATCGACGACTTGTTCGATCAGCTTCAAGGATCAAGCTATTACTCGAAGATTGACTTGAGATCTGGTTATCATCAACTCAGAGTTCGAGAAGAAGACATTCCCAAGACTGCATTTCGTACTCGTTATGGTCATTATGAGTTCTTGGTCATGCCTTTTGGGTTGACTAATGCACCTGCTGTGTTCATGGACCTCATGAACCGCGTGTGCAAACCTTATCTTGATCAATTTGTCATTGTGTTTATCGATGATATACTGATATACTCTAGGACCAAGGAGGAGCATGAAGAGCACTTACGAATGATCTTGGAACTGTTGAAAAATGAGCAACTGTATGCTAAATTCTCAAAGTGTGATTTTTGGATAAGAGAGGTACAATTCCTAGGTCATATTGTTAATGAGAAAGGAATACACGTTGATCCTGCCAAAATTGAGGCGATAAAGAATTGGACTACACCCAAAACACCAAGCGAGATAAGACAATTTCTAGGATTAGCAGGATATTACCGCCGATTCATAGAAGGATTTTCTAAGATCGCACAACCTCTCACAGCCTTGACTCACAAAGGAACGACATACAAATGGGCTGAGAGTCAAGAATCAGCTTTCCAATTATTAAAACAAAAACTCTGTACTGCCCCAATATTAGCATTACCCGAGGGAACAGATGACTTTGTGGTGTCTTGCGATGCATCCATTCAAGGATTGGGTTGTGTCTTGATGCAATGAGACAAGGTGATAGCCTACGCTTCGAGACAACTAAAGGTTCACGAGAAGAACTATACTACCCATGACTTAGAATTGGGTGCAGTAGTTTTTGCCCTAAAGATTTGGAGACATTATTTGTACGGTACCAAGTGCACTATCTACACCGATCACAAGAGTCTTCAACATATCTTTGAGCAAAAAGAGTTGAATATGAGGCAGCGACGTTGGTGGAACTACTAAATGATTATGATTGCGCAATTAAGTATCATCCGGGAAAGGCGAACGTAGTTGCCGATGCTTTAAGCAGGAAGGAAACAGCTAAACCCCGACGGGTGCGAGCTTTACAGCTTACTATCAGTACCCAACTGCCCGAACAAGTTAAGGAGGCACAAATAGAAGCTTTAAAAGTGAAAAATATTGGTTCTGAATTGTTAAGGGGAATGGATAAGCAGCTAGTGATGAAAGAGGATGGAATTCGGTATTTCATGGATAGACTTTGGGTGCCTGTTCATGGAAATCTGAGAGATTTAGTTATGAGCGAGGCACACAAATCTAAGTATTCTATACATCCTGGATCCGACAAGATGTATCATGACCTAAAGGCTCACTATTGGTGGCCTAACATGAAAGCGGATGTAGCTACGTATGTGAGCAAGTGTTTGACCTGCTCGAAGGTGAAAGTGGAATATCAAAAACCATCTGGACTATTACAACAACCCGAGATTCCAATGTGGAAATGGGAACAAATCTCCATGGATTTTATTACTAAGCTACCCCGGACTAGTACTGGTTGTGACACGATATGGGTTATTGTGGATCGATTGACAAAGTCTGCTCATTTCCTTGCAATAAAGGAAACCGACAAGATGGAGAAGTTAACTCGCCTGTACCTCAAGGAGATCATTTCGAGACATGGGGTACCGATCTCAATTATCTCCGACCGTGACGCTCGTTTCATGTCACATTTTTGGCAATCATTGCAGAAATCTTTGGGTACACGTTTGGATATGAGTACTGCATATCATCCACAGACGGATGGTCAGAGTGAGCGTACTATACAGACGTTGGAGGATATGCTACGTGCTTGTGTGATTGACTTCGGGAATAACTGCGAAATTCACCTGCCATTGGTGGAGTTTTCTTATAACAACAGTTATCACACTAGTATACAGGCAACACCTTTCGAGGCATTGTACGGGAGAAAATGTCGATCACCGGTTTGCTGGGCAGAAATTGGTGATAGTCAGATAACAGGTCCCGAGTGAATTCATGAGACGACTGAGAAAATTATATAGATACGGAACCGTATGGCTGCAGCGCGAGACAGGCAAAAGAGTTATGCTGACAAGAGACGGAAACCTTTAGAGTTTCAGGTTGGTGACAAGGTTTTGTTGAAAGTCTTACCATGGAAAGGCGTAGTTCGGTTTGGTAAACGAGGGAAACTAAATCCGAGGTACGTTGGACCATTTGTGATAGTGGAAAGAATAGGTCCAGTAGCCTATCGATTAGCCATACCTGATTCGCTAAGTGGAATTCATGATGTATTTCACGTGTCAAACTTGAAGAAGTGCATAACTGATGAAACGACGGTTGTACCACTAGAAGAAATTCAGGTGGATGAACAATTGCGTTTTGTTGAAGAACCAGTTGAGGTGATGGACCGTGAGGTGAAAACACTTAAGCAAAGCAAGATACCTATTGTTAAAATCCGTTGGAATTCGCGACGTGGACCGGATATGGGAACAGAAGATCAAATGAAGCTTAAGTACCCTCAACTATTCAAAGGGACGATGCCAGCAGACGAAGGTATTGATTTAAATTTCGGGACGAAATTTCTTTCAACATGGGGATGATGTGACAACTCATCCAAAACTCACACGATTTCGATTTCTGTGTGCCAATGCAGTAGACCAGTGATGGAAACCAGTGATGGAACACTCTCACCATGTAACGCAATTTTCGGGACGAAAATTCTTTCAACATGGGGATAATGTGACATCCGGTAAATTTCCGTTACCAAGCTCCGTTAGTTCCGTTAAGTCTTGTATACACGTGTCGTGAGCACACACTAGTTGTCGTTGAACGTTGGTGTAATAATAATGAATAATGTTAATTTGTTGTGAATCTAAGTGATTATGTGAGTATTGGTTTATGTTTATGTGTTTACACATTTATAAACGGTTGATTAAAGAATTTATCGCGTAACGCGGAAACGTGTCTATTTATTCGTATGTCTTGTGTTTTTATAAAGATAAGATATATAATGAATTTTATAAGTTTATATCTTTATATTATGAAGTTAAAAACACTTTACAAAGAGTTTAAAGCTTAGTTTTTATAAAATACAAATTACAAGGGTTAAAAGGGTATATGTAAATTAAATTAATTAAAACAAACCTCAAACCCTAATGCAACCTTTCGGCCGCGATCACCCATCTAACCCCTCCCATCTTCGAAATCAGCCAAGAACAAGCATTTTCGTGTGATTTTGGTTCGATTACAAGACATATAACACTTAGGAAGCATCGATTTCAAGCAATTACAAGTTTAAAGGTTAGATTTTTCATGTTTTGTGATGTTCTTCATTATGGCCGAACCTTAGATTCGAAATTGATCCTTATTAGGTCGAATTGGATGTTGTTTGATGATGTTAACATGTTAGTTAGAGTGTATACATGTTAGTTAACGTCGATTATGCAAGAATTCTATGTTTTTAGTGGATTGATCATGAACTTTGGTTATGAAGCAAACCCTAATTCGAAATTGTTGTGATTATGCATGATGGATGATTGTTTGATGAATGTTGATGATTAATAGGTTGTATGAATGTTAGAATACATTGATTATGCAAGAAAGTTGGGATTTTGATGCATTGTTCATAGGTTACTAAGAATAGTAACTTTATTTGGCATGTAGTAGTGATCTAGTGATGGATTGATGTTATGGATGAGTTCATGATGATGATTAGATGCTAGATTGTTGTTATGAATGCTAGAAATCTTTAATTTGATGATGTTGATCATAGCTTGCCAAAAGTAGAAACTTTTGTTTATGAAGATTGTTAGATTGGGTGTTTAAGTGTTGTTGATCATGTCTAGATGTTAGTATGAGCTTGAATTGGTATATATTGATGAATTCATGTATGCTTTGGATGTTTGATAGATTTTGGGATATTCTTTCCCAAAAGGGAAACTTTATTTGTGTAAACGTTGAAGTATGATGTTATGACCATGTCTGGGATGTTAGGAGCCTGCTAGTATGTTCAAGGATAATTCTAGTGTGATAGAACGTGTTAAATTAGTTGTATGGCATGCTTGGATAATCATGGGTGATATTTGGACTTGGTGATCATGTATGGTTTGGATGTTGTGTAGTAGTAGGACATCATGCTTGGGTCTGGTAATTGATTGTTGTGATGTTGTGAATGCAATGCATATGCTTAAAGAATATGGTTATGATCATTATACACTGTGCGGATCTGAGGCCCCTACTTAGTAGGATTGGCAGGGTTTAGGATGTGAAGTCGTGAGTGGCTTCACATGGCATGTGATGAATGGTTGAACCTTGTGTGACATGTTAGTTGTATTATAACTAATGGTTATGTTAATGTTCTAGATTCGCATGACTTGTATAGTACTTGATTGTATGATGATCTAAGTGATACACCTGGTTGATATAGCATATGTATGATACTATTTGAATGTTAATCATGTATGTTGTATGTGCTCATTGGCTTTATTTGAATTATAACTCATAATGTCACCAACGGGTCAAACGGGTCAACTAGGTCAAACGTGTCTATTTGTCTGGAAGCTTGAGTCTTTGGTTTTGGTATGATTAGGGTTTCACATGTCTTTTATTTACACGTACTTATGTACTCACATGATCTAGGTAACCTGTGAAGGTTGGCTATCCTCTCGTTTCTCAAAATAAACCCTAAGTACCTTTGCATACATCAGGTGAGTTCATGCCCCACTCTTTACTTAATCTCTTTTGGGGGAGATAGCATACTGGTATTTATACGAACGCTTTTATTATTTAAGTTGTGTATAATATTAACATAGTGCTGTTTACCATGGGAAAAGTCCTCACACTTTTGAATTGTTAATATTTAATAGCGGGGAAACTTGGGTAGTACTACTGGGTCTGACGAGCCCCACCTGTGTGACTCGAGGTCAACCGGGTGAAATTTTTCCTATTGAACATTGTCACGACATGGTAAGTCGTGACAGGAGGCAACAACTATCACAGTCAGCTTCAATTGCAAAATCACTATGTATTAATATTTACTGATAATAGACTAGCTATCTATTACCATACACTGCTTATATATATCACAACTGTTTACATGTTTATTGAACTCAAACTCTTGAACTCACCAACCTATGTGTTGACATTTTAGTATGCTTTTCTCAGGTCCTTAACTTGCTTGCCATAGGAGCACTGCACGGTTCACTGCATTTAAGACACTATGCTTCAAGACAATTGACATTTTAACAATTATAGTTTACTCTTTGGTTTGGCACTTGTTTTGCCATAGTTATACTTTATTGACTTGGGTTGTTTTCAAAACGCTTCCGCATTGTTTAAAGTTGTGTTTTGGTTGATTTTGTTTAAATTATGGCATTTAGAGTCGTTCTGAGTAACTATTGACTGTGATCCTGGTTTGTTCACACGCCTCGCGGTAAAACTCCGCAAGTGGATTTTGAGGGTGTGACATTAAAGTAAAAACGTCACATTTGGACAAGTTCATCTCATATTGTCCAACACTCAGTGGGGAGAAGCGTAACAATGGAAGGGGTCTTTGGCTATAAAGTCGTTCACCACCCCCTGAGACCTTGATGAACACTAGTGTAACCATAAGTACAATCCCATCAAGGTCATATGGTGTCTACTCCCTTGTAAGTGATCCAAATTCCTTAGGTTCTTCAATTGAATTTGGACAAAACCAAAGGAGTCACTTTAAAAAAAGGGTAAAATGCCTTTTCATTTAATCTGGAAAAAGAATTTGAAAAAGGTAATATAATCAGGGTTAAACAAGTCAATCTGAACCTAAAAAGACTGTTAATGTAACCTTACACAAGTCCCACTCAAAGTCCAGTTAACCAAATGGAAAAGTTGTTAAGAATGTCAAAACATTAAGTTTGCTAAACAACATCATACATCAAAAGAAGTAATTCAAAACCCCAACAAAATTTTGTCACTAGGATGTCACACACATCTCCACAACGAAGTTTATCATAAAGTTGATAGCAGGTCATGCTACAACTGTGGAGAGTGTGGACACATTGCTTTCTTTTGTCCTTACTTTCAGACACCTAGGAAGAAACTGAACTTCAGAACTCAAAACCTAGGTCTTCTAAGAGGAGTTCTTTAACTCCACCTAGAAGAACTAGTGAACCAAAGTTCAACCCATTAGCCAGTCGTCTGTTTATCACAAACAGGCCTTACACAAATCTGGCTTATGGAAAGAAAAGTCATCCTCTGTGTCTGATAATGATGAAAAGAAGGCACCTGAGCTACCCTCACCCTCTAAGGTCAATGGGTTGAATTCATGATGTGTGATGCCTCTAGGAAACCCAAGCCAGTAAAGGCTTGGGTTCCTAACCTTAACTAATGCTTTAAATTTTATGTGCAGGGTGTTCGCTACAGTGCTGAAAACAACACGTGGATTGTAGATAGCGGAGCATCCATGCACATGACAGGAAACAGGGCGCTTTTATCAAACGTCAAACAAATAAAAGGCGGGCATGTTTCATTTGCTGGTACCAAAGGAGGTTATATCACAGCTTAGGAGAGGTTGGAAATCAGAAAGTTAATTTGACAAAGTGAACTACGTTCAACAACTTCAAAACAACTTACTCTCTGTTTCCAAAATATGTGACAAAGGGTTTAAAGTCATATTTGACAACAAGATGTGTTACGTCCTAAAGAAAGACTATGTGATTCCGGAGGACCAAGTTCTGATGACAGCTTCAAGATATAAAGACCTTTATGTTTTGGATCTCTCAACGACTTCTACAACGGATCATGAAGTTCAGTGCCTCCTATCAAAAGCTACTGAGAAGGACTCCATTTCCTGGCACAGGAGAATGGGACACATAAATCAACGAAAGATGAATCACTTGATTCAGAAGGATCTAGTGAGAGGTGTTAACGTCAAAAATTTCCAACTTCCTGATTTCTGTGTAGCATGCAAGAAAGGCAAACAGACGAAGAAGACTCATAAGGAAAAGAAAGTTCATTCTATCGAGCTTCCTCTTGAACTTCTTCACATGGATCTGTTTGGTCCAGTCAGTACAAGAGCATTACAGGTGACCTGTACTGTTATGTAGTTACTGATGACTACTCAAGATTCTCTTGGGTAATGTTTTTGAAGTCCAAGTCAGAAGCATTTGAGTCACTCAAAGAATTAGTAACCATACTGGAATCTCTCTACAAGCTGAAGGTGAGACATGTACGCTCAGACAACGGGACTGAATTTAGAATCAGTGGATGGAGGCTTACTGCAAGGAAAAGGGAATTATGCACCAGTTCACCTCTTCCTACACGCCTCAGATGAATGGTGTTGCTGAGAGAAAGATAGAAGCTTGATAGAGACAGCACGGACAATGCTAGCAGACTCGAAACTGCCTATCCAATTCTGGAATGAGGTAGTAGCTAATGCATGTTATACATTTAATCGAGTCCTGGTAGTCAAGCGCCATGGCAAGACATGTTACGAATTACTACAACGACGTAAACCTAATCTGGAGTATCTCGAACCATTTGGTGCGCCGTGCACACTTCTGAAGAAAACTCAAGAAGGAAAATTTAGCGAGAAGACTGATGAAGGGATCTTCTTAGGATACAACATACCGAACAAGAGAGTTTACACAACTCAACAGGTTTAGTAGAAGTGTGGTGTAATGTTGATGTTCAGAGATATACCACACCCTCTACTAGAAAAGGACCCGCTTACTTTTTCGACTATGATGGATTCTTCAAGTCCTTCAACATCCCTATCTCCCCTTCTGATGACAAGTTAGCTACACGAATGATGTATGATATCTTGAATACACCATATCGTGATCCAACATCATCAAGCTCACAAGGAGAATCATCTCATCACTCAGGGGGAGCACTAGAAGATAGTGACTCCTCCTCAGAAGATGAATCTACAGAGGATGGCCAGAACAATCAGGAGACACAGGTACCAATTCCTGCAAGTCCACAAACATCTAACAGTGATGCTTCTTCGACTTTGGATCCTCAAACTCCTTCTACCTCAGATGCAGAACCAAATGTTCATAGTCTTGGCTCTGAGGTAGTTGTTCCTACCACTCCGGGATCACGTCTAAATGTCTATTATCCCCTAGAAAATGTCATCGGGGATGTCGGATCAAGAGTGTAGACCAGAAATCAGCTGTACTCAACTGATTATGCCTCATGGAAAAAGGATACATTCACGATGGTGCTTATCGGTGTTTTGTCTCACAGTTTGAGCCAAATACGTCAGTGAAGCACTGAATGATGAGGCATGGGTGAGTGCTATGCAAGAGGAACTTCTTCAATTCAAGAAGTTAGGTGTATGGACACTGGTAGATAGACCTAAAGGTGCTAAGGTCATCGGCACCAAATGGGTCTTGAAATGCAAGAAGGATGATCAAGGTGTCATTATCAGGAACAAAGCTCGACCGGTAGTTCAAGGATTTCGACAAGTCGAGGGGATTGATTATAATGAAGTGTTTGCACCCGTGGCCAGGATGGAAGCCATCCGTATCTTCCTTGCCTATGCATCGTATATGAAGATCAAAGTCTATCAATTAGATGTGAAGAGTGCATTCCTTCATGGTGAAATTCGAGAGACAGTTTATGTCAGTCAACCTGAGGGATTTGAAGATCCTTATCATCGCGACAAAGTTTACAAACTTGACAAGGCCTTATATGGGCTTCATCAAGCTCCAAGAGCCTGGTATGAGAAACTTTCGACTCATCTTGTGAAACACGGCTTTCGTAGGGGAGTCATTGACTGCACACTGTTTATCAAAGAAAAGGATGGAGATTTACTGCTAGTATAGATATATGTCGATGACATAATCTTCGGTTCAAAGAATGAAGAGTTATGCAAAGAATTCAAAGCAGTAATGAAGGCAGAGTTCGAGATGAGTGCCATGGGGGAAATGAAATTTTTTCTTGGGTTACAGGTGGATCAGACACCCAAAGGGATTTTTCTACATCAGACCAAGTATGTGGGAGACATTCTCAGTAGGTTTGACATGGAGAATGCCTCTGCAGCTGGGACTCCACTTGCTACAAACCATGATATAACACCTGATGAAAATGGAGATCTGGTAGATGCAACAATGTACCAAGGAATGATTGGATCTCTCATGTACATTACTGCCTCTAGACCTGATATCATGTATGCTACATGTCTATGTTCTAGATATCAGGCTAAACCAAAGGTTAACCATCTGATTGGGGTCAAGAGGATATTTCGTTATCTGAAGGGCACACCCACACTTGGGTTGTGTATCCTCATGATGATGACTTTGACAGGATCAGTGATCACAAGTTTGATGTATCAGAATACAAAGCAGCGGAATACAAACTAGAATTAGACAAATTGTAGCAAGCAATCGATACTTGTAAGCATTAAGAGCGCATACGGTTATAGGGAGAGAATATATATTTCTGATTTGAAGGAATGTTTATAGAGGTAGAATATTTCTAATCAAATCATTCATTCATTCCTTTCATTCACACGATTACAATACGTTGTCACTCCTTATATAGAGTGCAACAATCACCGCTGTTATCACGGAAAGTGACAACTAGCAGATCTAATACAAAAATAACTAATTCTTAACAAACTACTGAAATGTTCACAACTACTGAGAACATATCAGCATGTTAAGTACAAAATATAAAACTACTGAAACTACAACGACTGAAGAACAAGCTCTTCAGTCGTTTTACAAAACTACTGAAACATAAAAATAAAAACTACTGATATCAAAACTACTGAAGAAGTACTCTTCAGCAGTTGTGACAAACTACTGAGAAGACCTCACTAGAGGCAACAGCTGATGAAGGACATAGTCCTGAGGCTGGAAGTCCCCAGTTCCAGAAAAAGGGGCACATGCTAAAACTGGTCTACACCCAGTGCATGTACATCCTGCTCCAAGCAGGAGGTCAGGTGATTCAGCTTCTGCTGATGATGACCTGGGCTTTTTCTATGACGTTCTAGCCCACAACACCATCCTGGAGGCTGAGGTAAGCAGACTACAAGAACTGCTTGCCAAGAAGTCTCAGGATGTAAGTCCATCTGCCCCCACCAACCCACAGATGGCACCTTCCTTTGAAGATTCCCCAAACACTTTACCCTCTCACTTCACTGAGCCTCCAGCTTCTGCTTTTGCACTATCTCTCTGGGACAAAACCCCCCAGAGCAGATGGTTGCTGTATTCCAACAATCCCTACCTCTCATCACTCCCATCATCAATGAAATTGTTTATAAAGCCATTGATGAGAGGATTTCCTCAAGTCTACAACCACTCATTGATGATGTTGTGCACAAGAAACTTTCTGTGGTACAAACCCCTGTCTCCAATGCATCCAAAAGGGGGAGAGTACTGCAGTGAAAGAAAGAAGAGAAAAAGAACTGAGGATAAGAAGGCACAAGAGAAAACCCAGGAGTTGGAAAAAGAAAAGCACAACAACTGATCACTTACAAAAGAAAGAAAAGTGCTGGTGATCAAGCTAATGCTGAAGAAAAATCCTTAGAAGAACTGGTAAAAGATGCAGATGACACACACAGCCGATCCATGGACAAAATCATTGAGAAACTCTTCAAGCAAGGCTTTGATACAGCCACATTAGACAGTGAGATCAGGAAGTTGGAAGTGGAGGAAATTCAAACCAGATGGGCTGGGTATGATGTACTGGAGAAAGAGAGATTGGAGATCATGATTCGATTCATTGCCAATACTTAGGAAGATCTTTGATGGAGATTCGTTCATGGACCAGAGATAGTATTCTGGCTATAGCCACCAGAATCTGTTTGTCTGAGCAATTTCATAAGGGGATTATCATTGAAGCACTTGATGAGGCTGGGGCGGGAAAAAGGTTTGAAATGGCAAGACTTACAAAGGCCAAACTCACAACCAAAATGCTTGAACAACCTTCCCTATCACCCACTCAAAAACAACCTACTCCTCAAATCTCCAAACCAATCTCAAAGCCCAAATCCAAACATCCTCAATCTTCAAAACCAATTCCTTTACCAACCCAACCATCATCCAGTGATGCACCTAGAAGGAGGAGAAGGGTGCTGAGGATAGAAGAAGATGAAGAAGAAGAGGATGATGATGATAGTCTGCCACTCTCTGCTGTTCTAAGGCTACCAGAACCCAGGAGTCAACCCATGATCACACCTGACTCTCAAAGGGAAACAGTTAGAGTCAAAATAGAAGATGAAGAACAGCAGAAGCAGCACGATGAGCAACTATTGAAGATGGTTGACAAGGAATTTCCTTAGTCATCATCTATACAAGCCATGAAAGGGCATGCTCAGAGGCTGTACACTCTCAGAAACACATTTCAGTATCAGAAGGAGAGAGTGAGAGTATGGCCAGACCCCAAGGTGAGTTCTAGAATCCACAAAAGATCTATTCCACACAGATACAATGGCCAGGTTAGAAAAACAATAGACTCTACAATCATGCTGGCCATTGTAGTCTCACCATAGGAAATAATCGATGAATTCAAGAAGGCTCATCAATCGAAAATGACCCCTCAAGCCTTACTGGAAAACAAGATGATCAAAAAGGGTTATTATATAAAAAGCTTGAAGACATCAAGAAGAATGAGCTTCATTACTCCTTGAAGGCACTCATCCTGATGAATTTGTCTAAGGAGGTAACTACTGTGGAGTTGAAGAATGGCAGGACTGTGAAGTACTTATCTGAGTACTATGGTCCAGAGTTCTTCTTTGAAGGAGGAGTAGAAGAACTCTCCAAGGAGGAACAGGTTGTTCTCCTTGAAGCCTATGTTCGAGAGTCGTACAGACTCATAATGGGGAAGCCTATGTCCAGTTCCCCAAAACAGAGTTCCCATTCATAACTTGCCAAACAAATCTCTGAGATCTCTTCCCAGGCCAATGCTTATATGGGTCATCTTCTCTACTGATCAAGAAGGAAAAAGACCAACCATTTTGCCAACAATAAGTGGGAAAATAAATCAATTAGAGGTTTTGGCTGCATTGGTTCAGGGGGAGTTTGTTGGACCAAAAGAACCAATGAGCCAAGATCAGAAAACCTCTAAGTCCCACATGATATCACAACAACTGCTGAAGGCTTCATCAGCAGTTCGACAAGTGCTGAAGACTTCAACAGCTGAAGACTAAAGTGCTGAAGTTCAACAGCTGAAGAACACAAGTGTTGAAGCTGAACAGCTGAAGAACACAAGTGCTGAAGCTGAACAGCTGAAGAACACAAGTGCTGAAGCTGAAGACAAAAGTACTGAAGTACAACAGCTGAAGAGTCTACAAGTGCTGAAGATCAACAACTGGTGTACAAAGTCTGAAGACAAAGACTGAAGACATCAGCTGATGATATCTACTGAAGTCATCAGCTGATGAAACGTCTGAAGTTCAAGTCTGAAGATCAAGTACTGAAGTTTCAGTAGTTTGTCACAACAGCTGAAGAGTACTTCTTCAGTAGTTGTGATATCAGTAGTTTTATGTTTTTACTTTCAGTAGTTTTGTAAAACGACTTAAGAGCTTGTTCTTCAGTCGTTATAGTATCAGTAGTTTTATGTTTTTCAGTAGTTATAGTAACTGATAACACTTAGTATTTTTGTAAGAAGATGTCAGCTGTTTTGACATCTTCAGTAGTGGTGTTTCAGTTGGAATAATTCTGTTAGATGTCACTATCAAGTGACATCAGCAGACGTCACATCTCTTATATAAGAGGTGTCGACCTAATTGTAAGTGTGACATTCCGTTACCACGAAAGCGAATATTGAATGAAATATATTTGCAGAATTCTCTCTATCTATAACCGTTTTTGTTCTTCATTGAATATCTTTTCGTTCTTGTGAATTGGCTAACTCATTGTTAGAATTCCGCTGCTATACTCTCTAATCGATCAAACGTAGATCACTGATCCTAACAGTGTTCAAATAACCTAACTAAACGACGTAAACATATGAAATTAAAGATGTTAGGTGTTAAAATAATGGATTGCGAGTCTAATGAACCAGAGCACGAAGTCTAAAATTCAAAATTGAAAAAATTGAATTTGAATTGAACAGTCAGAACAACATGCGAATGGACAGGTTGCTAAACCTCAGTCGCACGACTGATGTGTGCGACTAGATAAACCGCACGACTGAACCATGCGTATGAGTTCAGTCGCACGACTGGTGTAACCGCATAAGTTCACATACGCATGAGTTTAATAGCACACTCAGTCATACGTATGGGTTAATTCGCACGACTGAAGTTCAGTAGCACTGCTAATGCGCACGACTTGATCTCAGTCGCACAACCTCATTCGCATGACATAAAAGAAAGTTTCGTAAGTCCAAGTGATTCAAGACATTCTTAGCATATGGATACTAATGTTTACTTTCGTTGTGTAACAGATGGCAAGTCGATGGACAATGAGTACGAAGCACAACATATGTGCTCATCTAGATCTGACATCCAAAAATGCTTCAGACTTTTCTGGCATTATCACCTTTCTAACGAGATCGAGAATTGCACATGCTATATCTGCACCATGTACTCCATATCGTTCTATACAGCAGGCCTTCTGGGAAGGTGCCGTAGTTGACTGATCTTCTGAGCCTCACTGTATCAGGAGTACTATCTTTGGAGAGGCGATTGAGATCACAGAGGAAGATCTCAGGATTGTGCTGTAGTTGGGGGAAGATCCTGACTGTCCTACTAGACTACACCCCTTACTGTCAGAGGATGTTTTCTTCGAGCTAAGTACTCTGGGGACATCAAAGCAGGGGTGCTCAACAAGAGCAACCTGTGTCCCCAGTTCAAGTACCTTGCTCACGTACTGCTAAAGTGCATAGCGTCCAGGAAGGGAGGATTTGAGGATCTGTTGGATCAGATCCAGAACGCCTATGTAGGGTTGGTGCTGAACCATCCATTCAGCTTCTCCAGGATGATTTTCTCCTACTTAGTGGAGAACATTGAGGGGAAAGGGAAGGAGGGCTTCTGCATGTACCCCCGATTCATGCAGATGATTATAGACCAGAAGCTCCCTTCCCTGCTGAAGGAGAAGGACGATGCAGTAGTGCTTGAGGTGATGGATGATACCACCTTAGGCTGGATGAAGGTGTACAGGGGAAGCAGGTGAAACCCTCTATCAGGAGACTATTCGGGCATCTGGCCCATGAGGACTATGTGGTGCTAGCTCGGAGGAAGTGGCATCACGATGATAGTGATTCTGATGTTGAGCAAATTGCTCTATCCTCTGATGACTCTGATGATGATGACAACAAGGATGCTGGAGATGCCATGCCCATTTCACCGAGGGGCACAACGAGTGATAGTACACCTCCAGTATCTGCCCCCACTGGAGATACAACAGAGTCGGCTGGGTTTCACCAGGATTTTATACTTGGTGAGGATGATGAGGAGTCAGATGAGGAGCCACTGACTAGGACCGTGGGAAGCAAAGTCATTCCCACAGAACATGGACTCCGGGCGGTTGGTGAACGCCCTAGTGGATCGGGAGAGACTCTCGCTGACTCGACCTATGCTCTAGAGCCGTCCAGCTGTATCCTAGGGGGAGCATCCACCTAGACTGGGTCGAGGACGAAGAGGATGGCTCAGCCCCATGGGATGAAGAAGAAGAAGAGATGGGTCACCTTCATGACCACCACAACACCCACTACATCTACCATACCACCCACTACCTCAGCCACTACCATAACCACCTCTACAGCCACAGCCACCACCATAACCACCTCTACAACCACAACCACCACCACGACCACCTCCACAGCAACATTACCATTCCACACCCCCTACCACTGCATATATCCCATCCACCACTATATCATTCATACCTACATCACCACCACTATCATCTAAACCTAACCCAATCTTCACCACTGCCACCACTGGCCACCAAGCTAGGCCATCATCACATCCTACCCACCTATATGGATCATCTCTACCTCCCATTGGTGTAGAGGAAAAACTATCAGCACTGAACCGTATGGTGATACACCTATTAGCAGCCAATGACGAGAAGACTGCGCAGATTCGTCAGTTGGCAGATCTCACAGCTGAACAGTCCCAGCAGATCTCTCAACAGGCACAGCTGATTGAGCAGCAGACACAGCAAATGGCTGCTCAGAGTGAAGAGATTGCCCAACTCCAAGAGCACAGATTCATATCAGAAAAGAAGATTGAGGATTTGGAGGATGCTAAAAAGTCTATCATGCCCAAGCTCAAAGGAACTAAAGATGAGCCTCTGAAGATAAAGGAAGGAGATGGTGATGAGGGTGTAGATGATGATGAGGATGAATATGAAGAGAGTGATGATGATAAAGGGGATGAAGAAGAAAGAACAAAGGCCAGGCAGGAGGATGATGATGATGAAGGAGGAGATGCAGCTGCATCAGCCTCAGCTTAGGGTCAAGAAAGAAGATCAAGAGAAATCAAGACCAACGAGCTTCCTCTTCTGCCTCACCAAGTGATGATCCAGGGATTCAAGATAAAAGTAATGATTAGATGATTATGTATTTGATAGCCTTTGTACTTGAATCATGTATTAAACTTATGCATTTGATGTTTATATTAAGATTAATGTATTTTTGTCTTGATTATTAACTAATGTTTGACGTGTTACATGTTTACAACAGCAGATCCAAACTTTCAAAGGGACAAATTTGATGTTGCTCCCCTTCAGCAAATCAAGACTCAATTGACTATGATTCTTGATCTGCAAGGGATCGTCAGGAAATCTGTGAGCTATACCCCTGAAGAAGGGGAAATAATTCATGATCTTTCAATTGAGCAACTGGCTGAAATGTTCGAGCTGAACCCAGATAAGATCATTAAGGATGCTCCAAGTTGTGAGTCTATCAATGAAGAAGTGCTAAATGACATTGATGAGATAGAAATAGAAGACATCACAACAGATTACTATCCTTAGTACACTGACAACGAGGGAAATGTGGTCCCCAATCTGGGTGAATCCCTAGTCAGTGATACATTTGAGGTATTGGATCAGATGGAGCAGGATTCTGAGAAGATTGAAGGAAAAGCCCAAGCCTCAAACGACGATGTTGATATCAGAAAGGGAGAATGGGCTGCTTGTTTCGAAGAAATCTGAGCCCAACGCGCAGCTCCTAAACAGAATGTCTATACCAAACTCTACAGAGTGAAGAAACATCATAAGGTGTCAGGCATGATTATTGCGTGGGCACATTTCGAGGATCTAAATGTTTATGCAATAAAGAGGGAAAAGGGCATAGAGTACTTTAGATTTCCACATGATCTAAAGACTCTACCTGGTATTGAGCTTAACCAGCTGGCGAAATTGAAGTTATGATATGCTGACCCAAGGAAGATGTCAGGCTGGTTTGAGGCTGCCCTAAAGAAAGAGTACCACACCAGGTGGATCAACATCAAACCTCAATAACCTACGAGGTATATCAAACGATCCGAAGTTGACTCCATCACTGGTAAGCCCAAGATAGTGCTGAAGTGGAGTCCCCTAAGAGCAATGTCTAGAATTCCTCTTAGGAAATGCCATAGGACTTCACTCCACACTTTAAGTGGTGGTACTATGATTGGAGAACCGGGGAGGCGGTCATAGTTCTAAATAAAGAGGGACAAATGGATACCATCAGGGTGTTTGACACAATGTGGCTCACTAACTTGTCTGATAATGATGTCTACATATTATACAAGTGGCTACTATTCTATGACCAACAAGATATTGTACAAGCCCACCAATTCCAAAATGTCATAAGACTCTGCTTTGCGTTCGAGATACATGCAGGAGTCACAAGAGAGGAAAAGTACAAGAAGTATGAAGAGGTGATGCAGAAGGTAAGACATTAGATAGATCTAGGTCCAAGGGGGAGTTTTTTGATACATATGTGTACCTAGATCCTGATCTGAATGTAATATGTCTTACACTTATGTAACTATTGGGTACTTAATGAAATACAAATATTTGGTTGTGTTTATAATGTTTAATTATTTCATTAGTGAGTTGATTAACGCATATTGACGTAATTATATAGGTTTGTGATTGTTTGAAGTGTTATGCATAATGTTATAATGTTAAATACACTCTAACTTGATGAAGTGAAGTTCTCATGCATCCGACTGGACCATGCGCCCCAACAGTGGTCATGCATCCGAATGGCCATGCGACTAAGTGTTCATGCGCCTAAATAGTCCATACGCCTGAACAACTTCATGCGTCTAACTCAGTCGCACGACTGAAAGCTCTGTTGTGCGAATGGATCAAACACATGGATCAATCGCACGACTGAACCATGCTAATCGTTCAGTCGCCCGAATGGGCAACCTTAACCTATAAATACCACTTAATTCGTGGAAAAACATAACAATTAAGGAGCATTCATTCCTATTCAATTCCAGACGTACCCTAGCCGTCCAGAAGCCTCCAAGTTCGTACTCCAAGTTCATAGAACGTTGCTGATCGGTTGCCAATCGATTCTTCACGTTAGATACAATATCTTATTGTTCCTACGTGCGTTCTCACGGATTGGATCGCCAATCAAATAGGATTCCGCACTATTTGGTTTGGTCTACATGTTAATTAGTTTGTATTTCGTTTGAATACAAGATCCTAACACCTACATCTTCTGAAGCACTCAAGATTAGAGATTTAGGAAAGCTGTTCCAATATCCTTGCAAATCTTGCACTCGAAAAGGGGGAGCATATAAATAGGGGGAGCTTATGAAATGAATAATCTTTCTAATCAGATTCAGAAAGATTCAAATTGAATATCTTTCTATTGTTGACTTCTCGGTGCTGATTTCGTTTGAAGACGTTGATAATGATAGACTAAGGGGGAGTATTTTGGAGCTGTACAAGATAGTCTATATTATCAACATAAACAAAGTCAACAAAAGTCAACATCATGGTCAAAGTCCACAAAAGTCAAACCTGACACGTTCGAGACGAAGAACCGAGACAAGACGTTGAAGATTTAGATGACTAGGAGTTATATTGTAATAAATATATTTTGTGTGAACAAAATATATTTTATCTTGTTTTTAGTCATTTATATTCTTAATATGTAATTTTGTATTAATAGCCTAAGTCTAGGGAGTTAAGTGCAATTAGTGAATATTAGTCTAGACTATAAATAGGTTAATTGGCATTAGTGTTGGTTGATGGTTGAATGACCAATGGATTGAGGGATTACTTGTAAACATATTTTGCAATCTAATTGAAGATCAAAGGGGTTTTAATTGTGATTATCATATTTTGATCTATAATCTTCATGATTTGAAAGTGTGTTCATCCTGGAGTTACAAATACGTTGCTGCTGCAAGTTGCTGTTCACAAATCATATGGATTCAACAGCAAATGGAGTAACTAAATATCCGGTCCAACATCCTAAGACCAAACACATCGGAATAAAATATCACTTTATACGTGATTGTTTTGAAAAGAACCTAATCGAGGTGGTTAAGATAAATACTGATTTTCAACGCGCTGACCACTATACAAAGGCTTTTGATAAAAAACCACGTTTTCTATATTTGTTAGAGGTCAACGGCGTAAAAAGAAAAGTGATGTAATTCCTGAAGATGACCATGTGTAATCCGATGCGTATAGTCCATTCTTTTTTAATTTTTTTTAATTTTTTTATATAATTTATTTGTAGTAGATAATTAAATTGATGTTATTTCTTTGCCTAGTAAAATCCTAAAAATGTAAATCGTTTACGGATTTGGAATATTAGGGGGAGAATAGGTTTAGGAAGTAGTATTACAAAAAAAAGAAAGAAAAAAAGACGAGGGAGGAGGAGAGGTAAGCATTAGATCGTATTTGTGATACCGATTAAATAACTTTTTAAAATGATAGTACACAAGATCAAACCACTTGGGACTTTAAAAGTTTAAATTAAATAAGATGCAAAATTCAAAGTATAAGTCTTTGTAGTCTGAGCAATATAAAAGGAAAAATGATAGTAAAACTAGCTACTACCAAGATAACACAAAGAAAGTAGACCTAGAGGTTGCTAGACCACTCATAATATGTCAGTAGATTCAACACAATAGATTATTAGACCTTGTTGGTGACCTCAAGATTAAACTAAGTTTTTCGACAAGCTGTGGGTTATCATCTTATCCCTGGTTAACACAATCAACAAAATTCCAATAAGGGGAGACGAGCAGAATAAACGCCACAAATGTGTGCGTATGACCAAAATATGAGCAAAAGCAAGTGATGAAAAATTGCAAAAGCAATCAAACTAACAACATATGTTGTTGGTGAGATCTGTGCAAAAAGAATAAAATTGCTCAAACAAGAAGATAGGTTATGTGCCTCTCTGCTGTGCGGTGGCACTGACGTGAGGATAAGCATAACCTAGATATTCTAGAATTCATTGTTGTTTGCTGCCTCTCTACTATGCGGTGGCATTGAGCTGAGGCTTGGCTTCTCTTTGAAAGCTCTAAGAATAGTTTCTTCTTGAATACTACCCTGAGACCGCTCAAAAATCTCATGAGGAATGTTGATTACCAGATAAGTGTGGGATCCACAAATGATTGTGGAAATAATCAACCATAAACTGTCACCAATCTGTGTCAAAAGTCTGTGTATGGATTTAAGAGGACAAGTATACTGACAATCATCGTGGCTACAATTCTTGAAAGTCCAAATCAATGTGGGGATCTAATAGTACTAGTATGAATTCCTAAACTTGCTAACGACTCTAGATGAAAAACAAGAACAGAGCATCATAAGGTTTTGATAACATGTTCCGAATGATTTGATTTACCTGTATGATTCCAAATTGAATCGGTCCACTTATGGTCAAAATGAATAGAAGCTGCCTTGTCAGAAAATGCATCTATTAGATTTTCATCTTAGGATTTACACCTCACTCAAAACCACAAAAACAAGTTTTAGTTTTGCAATTCAGTTTTAGTTCTCTATTTTGTTTAAATTTCGTCAATTTAGTTTGTTAAACATAGGACTATGCCATGGAACTCAATCGGGGATTTAAACAACCTAAAATGGTCACGTCTGAGGTGATCACACATATTTTCAAATGTAAAATCAGTCATGTCTTAGGTGACAAAAATTTTTTAAAAGGATCACGACTGAGGTGATTAACAGTTTTCAAAATTAAAATGATCATGTCTAAGATGATCGAATGCTCATAATGTTTAATCAAAAGATAAAATGTGGAATGGTCATAAAGTCAAAATCATGAGATTGATCCATTCGCACGACTGGACCATGAGTATGGACTAGTTGTACGATTGGAGGATACGAATGAGCCCAATTGCATGATTCACACACAAGTATGGGACATGTGTGCGATTGGACCTTAAGCATGAATAAAATCACACGATTGGATCACAAAATGAACCAATTGCGTGGATGAGAGTGACCGAATGACATAGTCGCACGACTGATCTCCAGTCGCAAGACTGAAGGTGACCGACTTTAGCAATCACACGACTGATATTTAGTCGCACGAATCATATATGCGACTGGGCTCAGTCGTATGACTGAAGTAAACCCTAGTATAAATAGGGGGAGAGTCGGTCGTAGTCAATCATCACCAAATCGCCCCAAATCGCACGACTTACCTATACTTAGCCAAATTTTCGTTTGACTGTTATTACACACTTATTATTGCATTCTGACGATTTCGCGTTGTTATACAGGTAATCAACATCAGAAAATTTTTATGGTCTCTCTAGAAAAACCAAAGTTGGTTTTGACAAGAGCCAGTTGAGGTGTCACAAGTGCCATAGACTTGGACATTTTGCAAGAGAGTGTAGATCATCTGGATCTAACTCTTCTACACCCTTTGTGACCTTTCCATGCAATAGCTCACAAAACAAAGGGCAACATTCTACTAGTTCTGGTCATCATTCACAAAGTCAATCATCTCCTGCATATTTTGTCCCTCAAGGTCCAATGCCATATCCTTATCCCTGTTTTTACATGCCTTAGTCGAATCAGGTTCCAGTACCCATAGCTCAACAACCACATGCCCTACCTGAGCCTCAACCATCTCAATCAAATCAACAATCTCAATCTCAATCACATCAAAGCTTTTTCACACATGGAGTGGTTGACTGGAGTAGCTTATCAGATGATCTTTCTGGTTATTCTGAACAAGTGTTTTCTGGTGCTAGTCAACATGGTGGTGAAAATCCTTTCGGAAATCTTGCTCTTATGGCCCTGGAGTCTACTGTTGGTTCATGCTCAAATGCTTCATCATCACAGGTACCACAAGTATCTTCTGAGGCTAAGGCCAAGTCATGTTCTGAGTCATGCATAGCTGCTTTTATCTCAATTAGAGAAGCAAATGTAGCTTTAATTAATCAAAATCTTGACCTAGAGAAAGTGATTTCCAAAAGAAAAGCTGAGTTTGAGTCTGCCTTAAATGCAAAAGATGATGAGATTTACAAATTAAAATGCCAAATCACTGATGAAAAGGCAAAGGTAGAGGTCATTTTAGAGAATCATAAAAATATCAAAGAAACACTTGCAGCTACCCAAGTAGAGTGTGAACGCTGGGTAACAACATGCAAGGGGTTTGAAATGCTTCTCAGTAAGCAAACAGCTTCAAATGTGAAGTTTGGGATTGGGTATAATCACACTGTACCTCCTATAGATTTTACTCCCAAGATAGAAGTAAAATCTGAGGTGAAAGCAATTCCCAAACCACATCATCATGTGTCTCATCCTCAAGTGATAATCCAAAATCAGAGGATGAAGTCAGTATTAGTACCTCAGCTAATCAATCTGCTGATGGTCTCACTGCTGATAAACATATGATCAAAGAAAAGCTGAGCACTTCAGGTGTTGTCTCACAAAGTACTCAAAGTACTGAAGGGCAAGTAACAACACCTGAAGAGCATTTCAAACCAAATGAAAACAAACATGGTTTGACAACTGCTGAAGAGTCTACCAGGAAATCCAAAAGTACTGATAGAAAACCTCTGAAGAACAAATCTTCAGTTGTTATAAATCCTTCAGTACTTAACATAAGTACTGAGAGGAAGAAAGTACTGAAGAACACACATTCAGTGGTAGTTGAACAACTGAAGATGAAGAAAAAGCCATGTGAAATATGTGGTCTATTCAATCATCTCACTGATGAATGTTGGTACAGAAAGGGTTCCAAATTCAACAAAGATAAATCATTAAAAAGAAAATTAACAAAATGAAAGATGAATTTGAAACCAAGTTTGTGCTATAACATCTCAATCTGATAACCCAAAAGTCTTACAGAAATCTAAAAAGAAGGAAGGGGTTTATCATAAAACAGCGGAAAGTATTCCTCATGGTGAGTCACATGAACCAATCAAAAACAAGTACTGATGTGTCTGCTGAACTGAAGGCTTTAACAACCAATAAGACACAACTTGTTATAATGGTTCAACATCTGTTGGGGAGAGTTAACCAAATAGATGTACCTGTGATTAAACCACTGAAAAAGAAAACTAAGCCAAAATCAAAGGAATCCTTTTCAGCACCATCTCCACCTTCAAAGGCTGTTAATCATGAGAAATCAGTTAGTATAAAATCTGTTGATGAGAACAGACCCAAAACCAAAATGGTTTGGGTCTCAAAAGCTAACTAGTTTGTTGTGACAAATGCAGGGTTCTTCAGCATGCCATAGAAGCATCTGGTATGTGGACAGTGGAGGATCTATGCATATGATAGGGAGCAGTTCTCTTCTTCATGACTACATCATCAGCAAAGGCTTTGTGTCAAATGGTGAGATAAGATTGATGATGTTATCCATGTGGAGAATCTCAAGTACAACTTGTTGAGTGTCAGTCAAATGTGTGATAAAGGGCATGTTGCACTTTTCACCAGTCAAAACTATCGAATTCTGTCTTCTAATGTTTTGAGAATGATTGACAAGATATTGGATGAATATACTCTCCTGAAGGCCAACAGGATTGGAAGAGTATATGCCTTAGACTTATCAAAGAAAATTGATTTAAAAGGCCATCCATGTCTGTTCTCCAAGGCCTCTCCTCAAGAATCTGAAGTATGGCATAGAAGGCTTGGTCATGTGAATCTTAAAAACATGAACCAGCTTATTCATCATGGTTTAGTGAGAGGTCTGCCTTTAAAGGAGTTCAAATGTGATGACAACTATTCTGCTTGTTTAAAAGGAAAGCAACACAAAGTATCATTCCCTCCAATAGAAGAACCAAAGTCCAATGCCTGCTTGCAATTACTGCATATGGATCTTTTTGGTCCAGTAAGAGTGATGAGCATGGCAAAGAAAAAATACTGTCTGGTAATTGTCGATGATTATTCCAGATTTGTATGGACCTTCTTCTTACATTCAAAAGATGAAGCTGTTCAAAGCATCATCTACTTTGTGTTGTATGTGGAAAAGCAGTACTCCCTTCCAGTCAAGTGTGTGAGGAGTGATAATGGCACATAATTTAGAAACCACACACTTGATGAATTCTATTTGTCTAAGGGAATCAAGAGGCAGTATAGCATTCCAAGAACTCTTGAACAAAATGGAGTGGTGGAGAGAAAGAACAGGACCCTTATTGAAGTGGCAAGGTCAATGTTAGCTGATTCTGGTTTGCCACTAACCTTTTGGGCAGAAGCTATCAACATAGCTTGCTATGTGCAAAATAGAGTGTTAGTAAATCAGAGGTTGATGAAGACTCCTTATGAAGTGTTACATCATTTGGCCCCTCTGATTTCCTTTTTTAGAGCATTTGGGTGTCCCTGTTACATTCTTAACACAAAGGATCCACTTCAAAATTTTGAATTAAAGGTGGATGCAGGGTACTTTGTTGGGTATTCATCTACTTGCAAGGCATACAGAGTCTTCAATTGCAGAACAAAGATAGTTGAAGAAACCTTGCATGTAAAGTTTAATGAATCTCCAAAGGAAGAAATTCCACAAAACCCTGTGGAGTTATTTGATTTGGACATACTGCAATATGTTCCTTATCAGCCTCCAGCTGTTGTAGATTCTATGAATCCATCATCTCCTGCCACTAGTCATCCATCTGGTGGTACAAATGCAAGGTCTAGTGATCACCTGCCTGAGTCTACTAACCTTTGATGTTCCTGTAGCTTCAGCAGTTCCATCCACAACAAATGCTAATGAGATCTCTGATTCCTCTACTTCATTTGAATTGCCATCTCATTCTAGGTTTCAAGAGTCTGAATCAACATCTGTTGCTGCTGAATTTCCTACAAACACTTGCATAGATCTTATTGGGTACTAAGAACTGAAGAATCACCCTATGTCTCAGATCATTGGTGACATCAATGCTGGTGTCTCAACTAGAAGTCAATTGTCCAATTTCTGCTTTTATGCTCTCTTCATCAGTCAGCAAGAGCCAAAGAACTATCATATTGCATTAAGAGCCAATGGATGGGTTGAAGCCATGCAACTTGAGCTTCTTCAGTTTCAAAAGCAACAAGTGTGGGAACTGGTTCCTCTTCCCCAAGGTAAGTGTGAAATAGGCACTAAATGGGTGTTTAGGAATAAAACTGATGAAAAAGGTCAAATTTTCAAGAACAAGGCCAGACTGGTTGTACAGGGGTTTTCACAAGAAGAAAGTATTGAATATGATGAAACCTTTGCCCCTGTAGCCAGACTGGAGGCAATTAGATTGTTCTTAGCTTATGCTGCTTTCCATAATCTTAAAGTTTTTCAAATGGATGTCAAAAGTGCATTCTTATATGGTAAAATAAAAGAAGAAGTTTATGTGTGTCAACCACTAGGTTTTGAAGATCATAAACATTCAGATTGGGTGTATAAGCTTGATAAGGCTCTTTATGGGTTAAAACAAGCTCCCAGAGCCTGGTATGAAACACTATCTAACTTCCTTCTTCAAAATAATTTCACTAGAGGCTCCACAGATAAAACTTTGTTCATTAAGAAAGTAGGCATGCATAAGCTCCTTGTTCAAATTTATGTAGATGATATTATTTTTGCATCCTCTGATCCACAGTTGTGTGATGCCTTTATTAAGTTGATGCAACAAAAGTTTGAAATGAGTGCCATGGGAGAATTACAGTTCATTCTGTGTTTGCAAATCAACAAATGGTTGATGGAACTTTCATTCATCAGTCAAAATATACAAAGGATCTGTCGAAAAAGTTTGATTTACAAAATTGTAAGCCCTGTTCTACTCCCATGTGCAGCATCACACAACTGGATGCTGATAAGAAAGGTAAAGCAGTTGATGGAACTCTTTACAGATGTATGATTGGTTCCTTGATGTACATTACAGCTTCTAGACCAGAGATTATGTTTGCAACTTGTGTCTGTGCTAGATTTCAGGCTGCACCTAAAGTATCCCATATGATTACAGTCAAAAGGATCTTTAGATATTTGCAAGGAACTCAATCTCTAGGACTTTGGTATTCCACTGGGCACTCTTGCAAATTAGTTGCTTTCTCTGATAGTGACTATTCAGGGTGTAAATTAACCAAAAAATCAACTTCTGGTGGATGCCAATTTCTAGGCAATTGTTTAGTTTCTTGGCAGAGTAAGAAACAAACTTCAGTTGCTACATCCACTGCTGAAGCAGAGTACATTGCTGCTGCAAGTTGTACATCTCAGATACTCTGGCTTCAGAATCAATTACTGGATTATGACATTACAGAGACTAAGACTCCTTTATTGATGGACAGTGCTTCAGCTCTTTGTATTGTTAAGAATCCTGTCCAGCATTCTAGGACCAAACATATTGAGATCAGACATCATTTTATCAGGGATTATTATGAAAAAGGTCTGATTGATCCAAAGTTTGTTCCTAGTGTTGATGGCTTGCAGATATATTTACTAAGCCTTTGGACAGTGCAACTTTCCAAAATCTAGTGCTAAGGCTTGGTATGCTGTAGCTTGAATGATTTGACAACTACTGATGATCTCAGTTCACAAGTACTGATGAGCATTAGTATACAACTGTCAAAAATAAGTACTGATAAGTTATTTTATCTTCAGCAGTTTTCATAACTACTAAAGACTAAATTACTTAAAAGTACTGAAGTCCTTTATTTGTTGAAAAGTACTGATGTAGTTACAACTACTGATGTGGTTACAACTACTGATGTTTGTTCTAACAGATAAGTACTGATGACCAATGAAACATCTGAAAATCAGATAAGTCTGCTGAGTAAGTGTTAAGGTCAATGAAACAATTGAGATCTGTGAATTGACGACAACAATTGATGAGAAATTTTTCTCTTCAATTGTTTCAAACAACTGCTATTTCATTTCAAAACAACTGAAGCCAAAACCAAGTCTTTAGTAGTTTCAAACTACTGATGACTAACACCAAGTCTTCAGTTGTTTACAACATCTGAAAGTTAAAACCATGTCTTCAGTTGTTTTCTAACAACTGATGACTAACACCAAAACTTTCAGTTGTTTTCTTTCAGCCGTTTGATAACCTATAAATACCTAACCCTAGCTTCAAACTTTTCATAAGTCGTTTTCAGAACTTTCATCTTCCATTAATGGCGACCATGCAAATCAAACCACGACACAAATGTGTTGCCTACTTCACAAAATTGGCCTTTTGGACTAATTTTTATGATGCCATTGATCTGATGGTTGATTCCCCGTATCAAACTGCTTTTCTTCTGAATCCAACCATCTATCTCGATACCCTTCGACAATTCTGGACAAATGTCACTGCCCATACTGGTGAGAATGATGTCGCGATCACTCTCCAGTCGTTTGTTAACCAGAAGAAGGTGGTCATCACTCCTGCTATCATTCGCCAAAACCTAGATCTGAATGATGCCACCTTTGTCACCAAATACCTGAAGGGCACCATTGATCTATCAATCATCAACCATGGGTATGGGGGCGACCTAAGTGCTACCACCATTCTGAAGAAGCACTTCCATGATGTTGAACGCCTAATATTTCATATGATCAATGTCTGCCTTGCCCCCAAATCCTCTTCATGGGATCAAATGTCATCCAGGTGGCAGCAGGTATTGTATTCTATCCTTGAACGCCAAAGCTTAAATTTTTCTAAAATTATATTTTTGGAATTAAAAGATCTGGCAATGAAACTTGTGGCTAACAGATGTATATTATATCCAAGGTTTCTTATGGCCATAATCATCAATCAATTAAAATCTGATGGCCCTATTGGCCTTGGAGTCCCTGCTGTGGTAGTTTTACCTGAGGTATACTCCAGGCACAACTCTGACCCAAAACTCAAAGAGGCTGCCAAACTACTAAAACCCAAGCAGAAGGAACCCACAGCCTCATCCTCCAGATCCAAAGTCCCCTCCAAACCACAATCCAGACAAACCAAAAAGGCTACTCAGGGAGTTGAGTCCCCTGATGATGCCCCTACAACACAAAGGCAGGATGAAACTACTGGCAGTAATCTCCCTGTAGTTTCCAAGACTCTACCAGCTGAAACCGCTCAAGTATCCTCTCAACAGGATCCTGATGCAACCAAAAATAGGGAAACCACATTACTGGAATCTCTCTCACTTGAGAAGATTGCCATTGAAGAGCACCATTCACCCTAGGTTCAATCCTCTTCACACTTATCTCCTACTGAAGCCACCCCTACAAGCCCAACCGTGGTTATTGCACAAGTGCTGACTCAACTACATTCCTCTACCCCTCCCCAGAAACCTATTACCACTGGGAAAACCTAAACAATTGAGGGAGAGGATTATAATGTGGCTGATAACCCACAGCACAGGGATTACAGAGTTTGTTGGACCAAAAGAACCAATGAGCCTGATCAGAAAAACCTCTAGGTCCCACAGACATTGCAACTGCTGAAGAAGATCACAACAGCTAAAGACATCAGCTGATTACAAGGTCTGAAGACAAAGTCTGAAAGTAAAGTACTGAAGACAAAGTCTGAAGCTATCAGTTGAAGACAAAGTCTGAAAGTAAAGTACCTAAGAACAAAGACTGAAGATAAAGACTCAAGACCAAAGTGATCAGTAGTTGTCACAACAGCTGAAGTTATCAACTTCAGTAGTTGTGATGGTTTCCTTTCAGTACTTGTAATTTACTTTTCAGTAGTTATAGTTTCAGTAATTGTATTTCAGTAGTTTTATGTTTCTTGTACTTAGCATTCTCTTAGATGTAATCAATAGTTGAGAACATTCTCAGTAGTTTGCATAGTTTCAGTAGTTTGAATAATTCTGTTAGATGTCACTATCAAGTGACATCAACAGACGTCACATCTCCTATAAAAGGGATGTTGACCTTGTTGTAAGGTGTGACATTGAGCCACCACGAAAGTATACAAATGAAATATTTCTTTTGCAGAATTCTCTCTTTCTATAACCGTGTACTGTTACATTAAATATCAATTGTGTTCTTGTGAATTGTTTAATTCGTTGTTCGAATTCTGCTGCAATACTCTCTAATTAATCAAACTTAGATCACTGATCCTAATAAATGGTATCAGAGCAAAGTTAATCATTGATCGATCTAACAATTGATCATTGAAACTGCTATTCGATATCTAAGTTGATTGAATTAGCATATTTGCAAGAATTGGTTATAGATCATTGAATTTCTGCTGCTTTTGTTTATCTGCTTTGAGTTTTCTCTTGGTTCATATTGAGTTTGTTGTGTTTTGCACTAAATCAGTTAAAACTTAATTGAATTTGGTTGAATCTGAGAATGACTACTCCTTCTAATGACCCTCACAATACCGGTTCCTCAACCAAGCCTCCGATGCTGGTTAGGACTGAGTATAACATATGGCAACGAAGAGTGCTTCATCACCTGTCTGTTAACAGTTCAAATTGTTGGACATCTGTGGTACATGGTCCACACAAGCCCATGGTGAACAATCCAGAAACCAACCAAATGGTTCCAAAGAAGAACGAACAATACTCAGATGAGGATCGAAAACTGTTTGAGATTGATGCTAAAGCGCATGGAATTCTGGCCATGGCACTGCCGAATGAAATCTATTATGGCTTATGCATCATGAAACTGCTCATGACCTCGGGAATGCATTGAAGGAACAATTTGGTGGAACAGATGAGGTCTTAGCAAACACAGAGAAATCCTTGCCTAACAATATTAGACATTCTCTCATAGGAAGGGTGAGTCACTGACTCAACAGTTTGAGCGTTTTTCCTATTTGATCTCTGAGCTGAAAATGGTCAAACATGAATACACTAATAGTCAGATGAACAACAGATTCCTCAGATCACTGCCTAAGAGATGGGACGCATATACCATTGTCATACGCTCCAGTGCAAATCTGGATAGTCTATCTCTCACCCAACTCCATGGGAAACTGCTTACATTTGAAAGAGAGATAGAGCAGAAAAGGAAACTAGCATCATCAGGAAAGCTCATTCATGACTTTGTCCCAGGGAACACTGCCTTGGTTGGTCATGAGTCAGAATATGCTGCATCAAAAAGCAATTATGATAAGCATATAGATTTCTCCTCAAACGGTTCAGATCATGCATTTGTTAGTGTTGACAGTCAGTCGGGCTGTAATAGTGACAATTTGTGTTTCATTATGGATGATTTAAAGGGTATTGCTGATGATGACTTAGAAGAGATGGATATTCTGAGCCAAATGGCCTTGATTAATATCAGATCTCAAAAGTTCTATAAGAGAACTGGTAGGAAATTTCTAGGACTCTCTGGCAAAACCAAAGTTGGTTTTGACAAGAGTAAGTTGAGGTGTCACAAATGCCACAGGCTTGGACACTTTGCAAGAGAGTGTAGATCATCTGGATCTAACTCCTCTGCACCCTTTGTGACTTTTCCAAGCAATAGTCCACAAAACAGAGGACAACATCCTGCTAGTTCTGGTCATCATTCACAACCTATATCTCCTGCATATTTTGTCCCTCAGGGTCCAATGTCATATCCATATCCCTGCTATTACATGCCACACCCAAATCCGGTTCAAGTTCCTATTGCACAACAACCTCAAGCCCTACTTGTTCCTCTACCATCTCAATCATCTCAATCACAACCTCATCACAGCTTCTTCATCCCTGGTATTATTGAGGGGAGCAGTTTACCAGATGATCTCTCTGGTACTGAGCAATTATTTGCTGGTGATGGTCAACATGGTGGTGAACATCTTTTGGGAATCTAGCTCTCATGGCCCTGGAATCTACTGATAGTTCATGCTCCAATGCATCTTCATCACAGGTAACCTAGGTATCCTCTGAGGCTAAGGCCAAGCTATGTTCTGAATCTTGCATAGCTGCATTTATCTCTATTAGAGAGGCAAATGTAGCTTTAATAAATCAAAATCTAGAGCTTGAGTAAACCCTTTCCAAAAGAAAAGCTGAATATGAGTCTGTCCTTAAGGATAAAGATGATGAGTTTTATAAGCTTAAATGCCAATTAAATGATGAAAAAGCTAAGCTAGAGGTCGTTCTTGAGAACCATAGAGATCTCAAAGAAAAACTTGCAGTTACCCAAGTTGAGTGTGACCGCTGGGTATAATCCTGCAAGGGATTTGAAATGCTGCTCGGCAAGCAATCTGCTTTGAATTTGAAGTTTGGAATAGGTTACAACCACATTGCACCACCTACGGATTTTACTCCAAAACCAATAGTAAAATCTGAAGGTGAAAGTAATTTCCAAACCACATCATCATGTGCATCATCCTCAAGTGATCACCCAAAATCACAAGATGAAATCAGTGTTGATACCTCAGCAAATCAATTGGCTGATGGGTTAACTACTGATAAGCACATGAAGTTGAGTACTTCAGATGTTGTCCCTCAAAGTACCTCAAGTACTGAAGGGCAAGTCACAACATCTGAAAAGCATTTCAAATCAACTGAAATAAAAGGATTAACAACTGCTGATAGAGAACAACTGAAGAACAACTCTTCAGTTGTTACAGATCCTTCAGTACTAAACAAAAGTACTGAAAGGAGGAAAGTACTGAAGAGCACACCTTCAGTAGTTTCCACATCAGCAGTTGATCAATCCAAGATGAAGAATAAGCCATGTGAAATATGTGGTAAATTCAATCATCTTTCTGATGAATGTTGGTACAGAAAGGGTTCCAAACTCAACAGAGATAAGCTCATTAAAATCAAGATGGATGAAATGAAAAATGAGTTTCAGACTAAATTTGTACCACAGTCATCCCAATGTGATAAACCTAAGCCTTCAACCAAATCCAAAAAGAAGGATAGGGTTTATCATAAAACAGCTGATGTGCTCCTCATGATAAACATCAGACTAAGTCTGTGAATTTTAAGTAGGAAATGGTGGGTCACAGGAACTCATCAAACACAAGTACTGATATGTCACAAGAGCTGAAAGCTTTAGCTACAAATCAGACACAACTTGTTATGATGGTTCAGCATTTGTTGGGGAGAGTTAACCAACTAGATGCACCTCTGATCAAACCACTGAAAAGGCATTCCAAGCCCAAATCCAAGGAATCCATTTCAGCACCATCTCCTTCTTCATCAGCTGTTAATCATAAGAAACAAGTTATGGTTAAATCTGTTGATGAAAACAGACCCAAAACCTAACTAGTTCTTTATGATGAATGCAGGGTTCTTCAGCATGCCAAAGGAGTATCTGGTATGTAGACAGTGGAGGATCTATGCATATGACTGGGAGTAGTTCTCTTCTTAATGACTACTCTCAAGGAAAGAAGGGATTTGTTTCATTTGGAAATGATGCCAAGGGTTACATCATCGGGAAAGGATATGTGTCTAATGGACAAATCAGGTTTGATGATGTTAACCATGTGGAGAATCTCAAGTATAATCTGCTGAGTGTCAGTCAGATGTGTGCTAAAGGGCATGTTGCACTTTTCACAAGCCAGAACTGCAAGATTCTGTCTTCACAAGCCAGATGTGTGCTAAAGTATATGTATATGTATATGTATATGTATATGTATATGTATATGTATATGTATATGTATATGTATATTGATATGTATATGTATATGTATATGTATATGTATATGTATATGTATATATGTATATGTATATGTATATACAAAATATGAATGCGTAAGATCATATATCTTTTTCTCATTCACACAAGCGCTAATTGTATATATCTATTTGTTTATGTACCTACTCCTATACCCACATAACAAATATATAAGTATATACCCAGGTTTATACACTAATATGAATGTATCTGTAAGGCCCCATTCACGGAGACCTCACAGTTGGTCATTCATTGCACGTAAAACATTATAATTACATTTGACTTATGAAAACATTTTAGCGGAAACATAAATAAAATATAACTTTTCATATCATTACAAATGTTTTTGCAAGTTAATACAAGCGTTCATTTCAAAACATCATTCGTTCGCATTATAATGCAAAAACATTAACAAAAGAATGCCATCCCAAAAGAGCTGAGTAGCCACCTCATGCCATCCTCAACAACGTTTACTTGCCAACTAAAAACATAAAAAGTCAGCCTTGTTGAGTGAGTTCTAGTTTTATAATTAAAACGTAATTTTCTTTCAAATTCATGCTATACTTTACATTCACACGTGATCATACATCATACGTACATACAGATAATATCATTATTATCTTCTTCATTACGTTCTTCACATTCGTTCATTCATTACTTTTAGTGACATGTACATTACCCCGAACATTATGCACGAAGCGGGTAACTGGCCCTGAGGTCTTTCACAGACCTCGAACATTGTGCACGAAGCTGACTCCAGTACCTAGGGCAAGTACATTCACCATTTATCTTTTCTCTTTTATTCCGAATCAATGCCATATGCTATACCCTGAACATTGTGCACGAAGCGGGTAACTGGGCCTGAGGTCTTTCATAGACCTCAAACATTATGCACGAAGCTAACTCCAGTACCTAGGGCAAGCGGCAAGGATCCATTCATATGGTCATTCACAAGGATTGGACCCCAATGTGCATCTTTTGGGGTAGCTAACCCGAACACCGTTGAGCTAACACCTACATAGGGTGTGCACCTCCATACGTTTGCTTGCAAGACTTCTTACGTTCATTCGTTTGTTATGCATGCATTCATTCATCATGTTCCTTTTTCATTATCTTTCACTTTACGTTACATAATACCTTCGGTTCATTTATTATCATAACACGTAAAGTCATAGGAAAGATAATCATACATCATATAAGGAACATAAACATATCATACAATCATACATCACATCATACATCAAACCATCACAACATAAATGACTCCAAAAAGTCAACTTACATAGCCCCCGAAAAACACCCAAGTCAAAGCCTACATTACACTTTTTCCCCAAAAATCAGAAAATATTCTAAGTCCTTAGGCGCATGGGCACTATGCAGGCGCATGGACACTATGCAGGCACATGGGGAACACTTAGGCGCATGTGCAACTTTTAAGCGCATGGGCATTATGCAGGCGCATGGGCACTATGCAGGCGCATGGGGAACACTTAGGCGCATGGGCAACTTTCAGGCGCACGGGTACTATTCAGGCGCATGAACACTTAGGCGCAAGGGCCACTTGGGCGCATGAGCACTATTGGGACGCATGGCCCTACACTTAGCCATCCGACTAATATTTCTAGGCGCATGGACCACTGTTCAGGCGCATGGGCTATACTTGAAACATTTTTAAGCCAAATTTCTAGGCGCATGAGCTACTGTTTAGGCGCATGGGTTACACTTAAATCTTTCTAAGCCATTTCTAGGCGCATGAACACTTATCTGGGCGCATGAGCCTTTTGTGAAACATGTTTCTAGGATGTTTTCAACCCCAATCATCAACCCATATGTCCTAAGCATAATTCAACCACTCTAAACATGAGTAGTCTACAATCATTCAAGAACCAACATCCAACATACACAATACATACGGGTATTCACAAATAAACTTTGTAAAATCGTTTTAATACGTTTTCAGCCCCAAAGATAGTTTAAAACATGTAAAACCGGGGCCTAGAACTCACCTTATGCAACTTGGGTGTTTCTTCCTTTCTAACCTGCTTACAATGAGTTCAAACACCTAAAAACAACACCACACACACGCATCCAAGCACATACACAACACATAAGCACATAAGCATATAAGCGGGATAAAACCCGTCATAAGAACATAAAAACCTTGAATTCTTACCTTGAATTCACTTCTCTTCTTCCTCTTCTTCTTCTTTAGCCGAGAGCTTTCTCTACTCTCTCTCTCTAAACCGAAGAAAATTGGTGATGTGAGGTGAGGGTGGGCGGCCATGCCCACCTTAACATCAACTTTACAAAGTTTTGTCCTTTTTGGACACTTTTAGTCCCTCCACTTGGATTTAATTGCCTTTCTTTCTTTTATTCTTTAGATCTCGTCTTTTTAAAATAACTGGGTGTTACAAGTCCACCCCCCTTATATAGGTTTCGTCCTCAAAACTTGTTATTCCTCAAACATATGAGGATAATGCTGCCTCATCTCTTTCTCAGTCTCCCACATAGATTCGGATCCCTTCCTGTGCTTCCATTGTACACGCACAAGAGGAACCACTTTATTTTGCAGCCTCTTTTCTTTACGATCGATGATTGCCACTGTTTGCTCCACATAATTGAGCCTTTCATCTACTTCAATGTCCTCTAATGGGACAATCACTTATTCATCAGCTAAGCACTTTCTCAAATGAGATACATGGAATGTCGGGTGAATTCCACTTAACTCATCTGGCAACTCCAATCTATAGGCCACCTCCCCTACTCGAGCAATGATTCGGAAAGGTCCTATGTATCTCGGGCTTAGCTTACCTCGTTTTCTAAATCGGATGATACCCTTCCAAGGTGAGACCTTCAACATAACCCGGTCACCCACTTGAAACTCAATTGGTCTGCGTCACCTATTGGCATACGACTTCTGCCTATCTTTAGCTGCCTTCATGAAGGCTTTAATCTTCTCAAGCTTCTTTGACGTAGCCTCAATGACCTTGACGCCTCCCAATTCTTTCTGCCATTGTCTCCCCAACATACAGGCGTCCTACATCTTCTACCATATAGCATCTTGTATGGTGGCATATCAATGTTGGCATGATAGCTATTGTTGTACAAGAATTCAGCTAACGGTAAGTGGTCATCCCAACTTCCCCCAAAATCAATCACATATGCCCGAAGCATGTCTTCCAATGTCTGAATGGTCCTTTCCGACTGACCATCAGTTTAGGGATGATAAGCCTTTCTAATATGTAACCTCGTCCCCATGGCATCGTGGAATTTCTTCCAGAATTTAGAGGTAAACCGGGTGCCACGATGGGACACAATAGACACCGGCACACCATGAAGAGTTACAATCTCCTTGATGAACAGGTCAGCCAACCTCTCGGATGAATATGTCTCGCGGATCGATAGGAAGTGAGCACTCTTCGTCAAGCGGTCAATAATCACCCATACGGCATCGTACCCTTTCAGAGTATGTGGCAGCTTCGTAATGAAATCCATGGTGATGTGCTCCCACTTCCATTCCGGCATATCCAAAGGTTGGATCTTCCCATACGGCTTCTGATGTTCCACCTTCACTTGCAAACAAGTAAGGCACTTACTCACTTACTCCACCACGTCACGCTTCATACCCGGCCACCAATAATCTTTCTTCATATCTTGATACATCTTTGTGGAACCAGGATGAATGGAGTATCGAGTCTTGTGAGCTTCATCCAAAATCCTCACATGTAGATCCCCGAAATAAGGAATCCACACCTGTCTAAATCGAGTTCTTACACCAAGTGTGTTTTCACCTAATTCCCCAACCAGACCTCTCATCCTTTCAGAGTTTAGATGATCTTCTTTTAATGCCTCATCTTGAAACTCCTTGACTTGCTTCATTACATCAGAGGTCATGATTAGTTAATATGCTTTCACCCGAATCGGCTCGGGCCTCTCCTTTCGGCTAAGAGCATCAGCCACCACGTTGGCTTTGCCCGGGTGATAATGGATCTCACAATCATAATCTTTTATGAGCTCCAACCATCTTTTCTGCCTCATGTTCAGATCTCTTTGTTCGAAGAAGTACTTCAAGCTCTTGTGGTTAGTGAAAATGGTGCACTTCGTCCCGTACAGATAGTGCCTCCAAATCTTTAGTGCAAAGACCACGGCTGCTAGCTCCAAGTCATGAGTAGGGTAGTTGACCTCATGAACTTTCAACTGTCGGGATGCATAAGCTATAACCTTCCCTCTTTGCATTAATACACACCCCAACCCTGAGTAAGAAGCATCTGCATATACCACCAAGTCCTCGCTTTCTTCGAGTAATGACAAGACAGGAGCTTGAGTCAACCTCACTTTTAACTCCTTGAATGCCTGTTCTTGGGCTTGAACCTATATAAACTTTACATCCTTTCGGGTCAACTTGGTCAGTGGAGAAGCGATCTTGGAAAAGTCCGGAATGAACCTTCGATAATACCCGCCAACCCCAAGAAACTATGAATCTCAGATGGCGCCCTTGGAGATTTCCACTACATCACAGCCTCCACCATAGCAGGGTCTACCATAATCCCTTCTTGATTTATCATGTGACCTAAGAATTGGACTTCGTGCAACCAGAATGTGCACTTGGAGAATTTTGCATACAACTTCTCCCTTCTTAACGCCTCTAGAACCTCCCGAATGTGACCAGCATGCTCAATCTCACTCTTCGAATAAATCAGGATATCATCAATAAACACAATCATTGATTTATCCAACATAGGCCAACACACATGGTTCATCAGATCCATAAAATCAGCTGGCGCATTGGTCAAACCAAAGGACATGACAAGAAACTCGTAGTGACTGTAACGCGTACGAAAAGCTATTTTAGGGATATCCTGCTCCTTCACCTTCAGCTGATGGTAACCAGATTGGAGATCTATCGTCGAAAACAACTGGCACCTTGGAGCTGATCAAACAGATCATCAATTCTTGGTAGGGGGTATCGGTTCTTCACCGTCAACTTGTTCAGCTCTCGGTAGTCAATGCACATCCTCATACTACCATCTTTCTTCTTCACAAACAGGACCGGAGCACCCCAGGGAGAGATACTCGGCCTAATGAACCCCTTATCAAGCAGCTCTTGCAACTGTTCCATCGGTTCTTTCATTTCTTTCATTTCCATCGGAGCTAACCGATATGGTGCCTTGGCAACGGGTTGAGCACCGGGTATCAAATTAATTTGGAACTCAATCTCACGATCCGTTGGCACGCCGGGTAAGTCTTTTGGAAACACATCCGAAAAGTCACACACAACTGGTACATTAGATAGTTATGGTGTTGGCGCGTCCACATCCTTTACATAGGCCAAGTAGGCACTACATCCACGCCTCATGCACTTTCCCGCCACCGCCATCGAAATCACTTTCGGGATCGTCGCGACTCGATCTCCATAAACCGTCACCTTATCCCCGTCAGGTGCTGTCAATAGGATCATCTTCTTGCGACACACAATATTCGCTTCGTAGTCCGCCAACCAATCCATTCCTAGGACTACATTGAAACCGCCTAAGGTCATCACGAATGGTCTGACAGGAAACTTATGACCGTCAAGTTCTATGTCACAACCTTCTATCACCTCAAAAATCCTTGTAGACTTACCTATGGCAGTTTCTACCTCGAAGGGCTGATCAATACATCTACTCTTACTGGGAAACTTAGCACAAAAGGCAATAGAAATGAAACTCCTACTAGCACCAGAATCAAACAACACAGATGCAAGAGTTTGGTTTACTAGAAACATACCTGAAACCACGTCGGGGTCTGTCCTAGCCTCCTCCCGAGTCATCGTGAAAGCTCGGGCGCTTGCCTTCTGTCCTTCTCCTCCAGCCTTCTTCGCTCCTGAACTATCCACCCTTGGCCTCTTACAATCTCTGCTCAGATGACCATTCTCCCCATAGTTGTAACACCTGCCAACCCCACAATCTCTAGCCATATGGCCAGGCTTCCCACACTTGAAACAAACATTCAGCCCCCATCTACACTCGCCACCGTGCTCCTTCCCACACTTGCCACACTTCTTCAACCCCGCACCAGCTGTAACCTCACGTCATTCACCTACCCTTGTGACCTTATTGTTTGGAGTAGCTCCACCACGTCCAAACTATTTCCCATTCCAGTTCTTCCCATCCCCACTCATCTTCTTCACCTCATCCACCACCACCTCATGCTCATCATATAATCTACCAGCCAAATCAACCGCTGACCTAAAAGTGCTCGGCTGGGTAGTGATCATATGCCTACGGATATCCGCCGGCAGCCCTTGTATGTATCTTTTAATCTTTCGTGACAGTGGTGTCACTTGATAGGGCACCAGCCGCGCCATCTCATTGAACTTTGTGGTGTACTCTTGGTGTGTCATCGTTCCCGCCTGAAATTGCAAATATTCCCTTTCAACCTTGTCCATTTCCCGGTGAGGACAAAACTCCTCAATCACCAACTTCTTCAGTTCGGACCATCTCATTCTTCCAATGGCCCTACTGCCTTCAGCTTGGACAATACTGTCCCACCAGCATAGAGCTGAGTCCACAAAAGAGTGGGTAGCGAACTTAACTTTCTGGTCCTCTCAGCACTCGCTGAGATCAAGTACAACCTTCATTTCCCTCACCCACCGGTGAGCAGCAACAACGGTACCATTTCCATCAAAAGTAGGGGGCTTGCATCTCATGAATACCCCGTAGTTACAGCCTCGCACTGCCTCTCGCGCAGGCTCTGCTTCTTCCTCTTCTTCTTCGTCAACAGACGAAACCGTCTCAGTCTCGGGCTGTCTTCTTTCGCCCGTACGTCCACTCCTTTCCTTTCTCTCCCCCTCTCTAACTGCCTTTATCACTTCGGTCACCACAGACGGTAGGATTGTCTGCATGACTTGATGCACTTCTTCCACAACTGCCTCCTTCACTGAGGCTTTCAGGTTAGCACCCTCATCTCCACCCTCCGGATGAGGGGTTTCTGGTTCTTCGTGAACCACATTTTCGACCCTAGGCCTTCCTCTCGTAACCCGTGGCTCAGCACCACGTCTACCACCATGTGAAGCTTTAGATGGTCTACCACTGGCCATCCTCTAACGCACTATAAGATTCAAACACTAATGCGGTCATTCAAGGTAATATCTCAGTTTATGTGAAGTATAGTAAGTCCCTAATTATAGTGGCCAGTTGTGATTAGCCACTTAGTTTACTCTTCATACCCCAAGCATCTCCTATCCTGACTTAATCAGTATCTAAAACTACATACAACACATAACCACATACCATGCGCACATAAACCGGTTAACATTACGAAAATACCTGATGGCACGCAGCTACTCAGATTGGCATCCCATTCCCATTCTGTCCCATTCTTAGTTTAAGTTAAGGTTTATTTTGAATATTTAACCATTTTTCTTAAACTTTGGCTTTGATACCAACTTGTAAGGCCCCGTTCCCGGAGACCTCATAGTTGGTCATTCATTGCACGTAAAACATTATAATTACATTTGACTTACGAAAACATTGCAGCGGAAACATAAATAAAATATAACTTTTCATATCATTACAAATTTTTTTGCAAGTTAATAGAAGCGTTCATTCAAAACATCATTCGTTCGCATTATAATGCAAAAACATTAACAAAAGAATGCCATCCCAAAAGAGCTGAGTAGCCACCTCATGCCATCCTCAACAACGTTTACCTGCCAACTAAAATCGTAAAAAGTCAGCCTTGCTGAGTGAGTTCTAGTTTTATAATTAAAACATACTTTTCTTTCAAATTCATGCTATACTTTACATTCACACGTGATCATACATCATACGTACATACAAATAATATCATTATTATCTTCTTCATTACGTTCTTCACATTCGTTCATTCATTAATTCTATTGACATGTACATTACCCCGAACATTGTGCACGAAGCGGGTAATTGGCCCTGAGGTCTTTCACAGACCTCGAACATTGTGCACAAAGCTGACTCCAATACCTAGGGCAAGTACATTCACCATTTATCTTTTCTCTTTTATTTCGAATCAATGCCATATGCTATACCCCAAACATTGTGCACAAAGCGGGTAACTAGGCCTGAGGTCTTTCATAGACCTCGAACATTGTGCACGAAGCTGACTCCAGTACCTAGGGCAAGCGGCAAGGATCCATTCATATGGTCAATCACAAGGATTGGACCCCAACGTGCATCTTTTGGGGTAGCTAACCCGCACACCGTTGAGCTAACACCTACATAGGGTGTGCACCTCCATACGTTTGCTTGCAAGACTTCTTACGTTCATTCGTTTGTTAATGCATGCATTCATTCATCATGTTCCTTTTTCATTATCTTTCACTTTACGTTACATAATACCTTCGGTTCATTTATTATCATAACACGTAAAGTCATAGGAAAGATAATCATACATCATATAAGGAACATAAACATATCATACAATCATACATCACATCATACATCAAACCATCACAACATAAATGACTCCAAAAAGTCAACTTACATAGCCCCCGAAAAACACCCAAGTCAAAGCCTACATTACACTTTTTCCCCAAAAATCAGAAAATATTCTAAGTCCTTAGGCGCATGGGCACTATGCAGGCGCATGGACACTATGGAGGCGCATGGGGAACACTTAGGCGCATGGGCACTATGCAGGCGCATGGGGAACACTTAGGCGCATGGGCAACTTTCAGGAGTATGGGTACTATTCAGGTGCATGAACACTTAGGCGCATGGGCCACTTGGGCGCATGAGCACTATTGGGGCGCATGGCCCTACACTTAGCCATCCGACTAATATTTCTAGGTGCATGGACTAGTGTTCAGGCGCCTGGGCTATACTTGAAACATTTCTAAGGCAAATTTCTAGGCGCATGAGCTATTGTTTAGGCGCATGGGTTACACTTAAATCTTTCTAAGGCATTTCTAGGCGCATGAACACTTATCTGGGCGCATGAGCTTTCTGTGAAACATGTTTCTAGGATGTTTTCAACCCCAATCATCAACCCATCTGTCCTCAGCATAATGCGGCCTTTCTAAACATGAGTAGTCTATAATCATTCAAGAACCAACATCCAACATACACAATACATACGGGTATTCACACATAAACTTTGTAAAATCATTTTAATATGTTTTCAGCCCCAAAGATAGTTTAAAACATGTAAAAACCGGGGTCTAGAACTCACCTCATGCAACTTGGGTGTTTCTTCCTTTCTAACGCGCTTACAATATGTTCAAACACCTAAAAACAACACCACACACATGCACCCAAGCACATACACAACACATAAGCACATAAGCATATAACCGGGATAAAACCCATCATAAAAACATAAAAACCTTGAATTCTTACCTTGAATTCACTTTTCTTCTTCCTCTTCTTCTTCAGCCGAGAGCTTTCTCTGCTCTCTCTCTCTCTAAACCCAAGAAAATTGGTGATGTGAGGTGAGGGTGGGCGGCCATGCCCACCTTTACACAACTTACAAAGTTTTGTTCTTTTTGGACACTTTTAGTCCTTCCACTTGGACTTAATTGCCTTTCTTTCTTTAATTCTTTAGATCTCATCTTTTTAAAATAACCGGGTGTTACAGTATCTCTATATATAACCTAACATACATGTGTATATATTAATGTAGACATATACTTCATCAAACAAAATATTATTACAAAATTTAATTTATATCTAATACTCCTTTTAACATACACATATTCTATCATACATACACACTAAACATACATACCCACCCTAAAATACCCGTCTTAAACACACACACACACACCTGTATACATTCGATACATCCACTATCACACACACTTCACACAAGCAACACACACTAGCACACATCACACTATATTTATATGCACACACACAAATTTATATGCACACACACAAATTTATATGCACACACACAAATTATATGCATGCACACAACACTATATTTATATGCACACAAACAAATTTATATGCATGCACACAACACTATATTTATATGCACACACAAATTTATATGCATGCACACTAACACTGTAGTATTTATATCTTTAATATATATACACAAATATATATCCAGACCCACACACATATATAAATATAAACTATACACCCACATTTAATATACATATAAAGAGACATACAAACGCAGCCACATACATACATACAAACATCGAACACAATCAGGTTACAACCCACACACCTGCACACACACATGATATACACACACTACCGGGCACACACACCACGCACCACCACGACACCACCACGACCACAACTAGATGACTAGACACACCCAATTACACCGTACCATCGAATCATACCGAAACAGAAAACAAAACTTAACAAAATGAAGAAATCAACGAAAGCTTACTTACGAAACAACGCAACGGAGAGACGATGACGGATGATGACGATTCCCGACCGCTAGGGGTTGCTCAGTTGGTGGTCGACGACCGAGGGGGGTTTGCGGGTAGGTTTGCGATGGTGAACGTGTGTGTATATATATTTTACATAATTTGCAATTACACCCTAGAAAATATAATAATTAATTTCTTCAAGTTTAATCAACTGAAAATTTAAACCCTAGATTTTTTTTTATTTACAGTTTATATAAATTAAAAACTTTAAGAACACATCCTTACCAATTTGGGGAAAATATATACACGGGCTGCGACATGATGTAAATAATTTTACCACGTTCAAGATTCACGACGTCTCAAGCGCGGTTTGATAGATTTTTGCGAATGATACTATTTGGACGATAATAATATAATAATAATATTAATAATAATAATAATAATAATAATTATAATAATAATAATAATTATATTATTATTATAATAATAATTATAATAATAATAATAATCATAATCATACTAGTCATACTAATCATACTAATCATACTAATCATAATAATCATAATCATAATAATAATATAATAATAATAATAATAATAATAATAATAATAATAATAATAATAATAATAATAATATAATAATAATAACAACAACAACAATGATAACAACAACAACAATGATAATAATAACAACAATTATAACAATAACAATGATAACAATAACAACAATGATAACAATAACAACAATAATAACAATAACAACAATCTTAACAATAACAACAATCATAGCAATAACAACAATCATAACAATAACAACCATCATAACAATAACAACAATCATAACAATAACAACAATCATAACAATAACAACAATCATAACAATAACAACAATATAACAATAACACCAATCATAACAATCATAGCAATCATAACAATCATAACAATCATAAAAATCATAAAAATTATAATCATAATAATCATAATAATAATGACGACGATGACGAGGACGACGAGGACAAGGGTGGCGGCGGCGGTGACGATGACGGCAACGGCGACGACACTCTATAGGTGAGTTGCATGTCTCGTGCAGACACTCTTGTTCTTAGCCTTTCGCTAATAATTTCTTCTTCAACTTTCTTCAGCCTTTTTTTTCTTTTTATTCATCATCCTAAGGATAGAAAACCTTAGGGAATTTTTCTTCATGCTACCTAATTTTCTCTTAGTGAATCCTTGTTCAGATAGATAGTCCTTCATTTCCATGTCAGTCATACTATAGGGATTATGATACAGTGATTGAGGATTTTTAGTTTGTTTGGTCTTTGAAAAGAATTTGAACACTAGAGATTTGGGGGAAAGAGTCTTTTCATACGTAGTCTCATATGTAGGGTCCCGCAGTTTGTTTAGCTTTTCTTCTTTTGCTATCATCCCCTCATATGTCATCCCAAATACCTCATCAGGATCATAACCATGATTAATAAAAAACATAGCCTTCACCATCAGATCATCTGTTTGGCTTTCTTCACTTTCTCATCCATTGTGATTCTACCTTCACAGGGATTTCCCTAGCTATTGGTTCATCAACCACATAGCCACCCTCTATCTCTCCTTCTTCAAGATCAATGAATTCAGCTCTTTGTTTCAGTTGAGCCTCTGTTATTCATGCTCATCTGGAAATTCAGCTATAGTTGCAAGACTTCTAGGATCATCTTTGTGTTTTTTCTTCACAGGCTCATCTTCTTCAATTGGCCTTTTCCCTTTGGCTTTTTCAGCAATATATTTTCTCTTTCGGGAATAAGTTCGCATGCTTGGACCAGAAGAAGATTCTGCTATTTCAGCTTCTTCAAGCATTTTTTCAGCTTCTTCAGGCACTTTTTCAGCCTCTTTCATTTTCAATTCAGCCCGCTCCTTCTCTTTTAGTTCAACATCAGATTATTCTTTTTGTTGTTGTTCTTCACATAACTTTTTGATCATTTCCCTTTGCTCATCGGTTAATGACACAACATGCACAATTTGAAGATTCATTCCTTCTCTAATGGGATGGGTTATTGAGGAATAATCATAATTGGCTCAGTTTCTTATGTATGATCTCCAATGAAGTCCCAAAACACATCATCAATGATGAAGTCTTCATCAGTGAAGCTATCAAGAGCCTGAATCATATCACTGAATTTAGTTTCTTCAGTGTGAGTTTCTTCTTGTTGTTTGCTTGTGTAGATTAACATATCCATACTAGGTTCACTCTATTTTGATCCATTTGTTTCAGTCTCTTCTCTAGACTCAGTGAAGTTCATCTTTTTAGAAGGAGGGGAACCATTACCACTTTCTCCTAATGAACCTTTATCATTGTCATCTTTATCACTTTCTCTCTCTTTTCTCTTCTTTTTTATCTCCCTTATCATCTTTCTCCTTTTCTACTTCTTGTTTAATCATGACCTGTAATTCTAATTCAGAGACTCTCTTGTTAAAAGATTTTTCTGGTTTTGCAGGTCCATGATTATATCAGCTTGCTCTTCAGTCAACCCTTCCTATTCTTCCATAGTAATGGTTTGGATGGCCAAAGTGTCACATGACCACTTACTTCATCCCTGGAATGTTGTAGAGCTGCCTTTAGACTTTCTATTTCTTTTCTTTTTGGTTTTTCTCAGCCTCATACTTATCTTTTAATTCTTATAAGTCTTTTTCCTTTTCATCCAACTCTAGAAGTCTATTTTTAATGATACAAGATCTTCTATTTAGTAGTTCTCCATCTTGTTACTTTCTGCAAAAGCTCAGATATTATCTTATCCTTTTCATCAGATCTGTTTACTTCTGATTCAGTAAAACTTTCAGAAGGAACAACCTTAGAAGTAGATTATCTTTTGATCAGTCTTGCCCTAGAGTAGACACATCCTTAATCATCGCAACAGTGGTGAGCCCTTCTTGAAGTTTTAACTGAGAGGGCTCAACAAACCACTCTGATTCTTATGTAGAACACATGCCAAAGAGTCATGATCTCTATGGGTGAGTTGGTTGTCTTGTGTAGACACTCTTGTTCTTCACTTTTTGCTAATAATTTCTTCTTTAAATTTCTTCAGCCTTTCTTTCTTTACATTAATCATCCTAAGGATAGAAACCCTTAGGGAATTTGTCTTCATGTTGCCCAATTTTCTCTTCGTGAATCCTTATTTAGACAGTTAGTCCTTTATTTCCCTATCAGTCATACTATAGGGATCAGGATACAATGATTGAGGATTTTTAGTCTGTTTGGTCTTTAAAGAGAATTTGAACACTAGAGATTTGGGAGAAATAGTCTTTTCAAACTTAGTCTCATATGTAGGGTCCCGCTGTTTGTTTAGCTTTTCTTCTTCTGCCATCATCCCCTCATATGGCATCCCAAATACCTTATCAAGATCATAACCATGATTAATCAAAAACAAGGCCTTCACCATCTGATCATCTGATTTGGCTTTCTCCACTTCTCATCCACTAATGATTCTACCTTCACAGGGAATCCCTAGCTATTCGTTCATTAATATAAGGCCCCGTTCCCGAGACGCTCACAGCTGGTCGATCATTGCACATAAAAACATATAAGTTTCATTTACCATTACTAAAACATTACAACAAAATAAATTTAAACCATTTCATATCATTATAATTGCTTTTGTAAAATAATACATCGTTGCAGATTACAAAATATAACTCGTTGCATTACATCACAAAAGCATTATCATTATACAAAATGGATGCCATCCAAAATAAGCCAAGTAGCCACCCGTGCCATCCTCAACAACATCTACCTGCCAACTAGAAACACATAAAATGTCAGTGTTGTTGAGTGAGTTCTAGTTGAAAAATAAAATATACTTCACTTTCGTTCAAAACCGTTCTTTCTTTACTTTCACAAGTGATCATGCATCATACGTACACCTAGATTATAGCATTTTTATCTTCATCATCATTCATTAACTTTTGTTCGTTCAGCATCATACGTCATCATGATCATTCGTTATATTTACATTCCGAACCAATGTCATGTGCTATACCCCACCGTCATGCATAAAGCGGGTACTAGGCCGAGCTCTATATATAGACCCCCATACATTGTGCTCGGTGGCCTGAACACAATATGGGATAAGCGAAAAGGGTCCCATACATATGGTCAATCACAAAGATTAGAAACCAGTGTGCATCCTTCTGGGTTGCTATCTCACACACCGTTGAGCTAGCACCCTTGATTGGGTGTGAACCTCCATACAAGGCTTGCAAGAGTTTCTTTACTTTCCTTTAATTAATGGATGCATTCTTTCATTAATACGTTCCTCTTTCCGTTATCTTCCACTTTACGTTATATAATACTTTCCTTTACCTTTCATATCATACCACGTAAAGCCATGGAAAATAAACATACATAACAAGGAACATAACATAATCATAACCATACCGTACATAACATCACCATACACATCACATACAACAACATACATGACATAACATGCATCACCCATCATCATACATACATCTTACATCACCTCTAGGAACATCCCAAGCCAAACCTACACTTTACATTTCTCAAAAAATTCAGAAAAAATATTCTAAGTCTTAGGCGCATGGGCACTATGCAGGCGCATGGCCTTCTGGGCGCATAAGCACTATGCAGGGGCATGGTCTTTTGCGCAAATGGGAAACTTCTGGGCGCATGGGTACTATTTGGGTGAATGACCCAACAATTAGTAATTCTGCAAAATTCTACGCGCATGAGTACTTAGGCGCATGGGCAGTCTAGGCGTTTGGGACACTTAGCCGAAGTCATTATATCCTACGCGCATGGCCACTATTTGGGCACATGGGGAGGACACTAAAGCTTTTGGACAGTTAGGCGCATGGGTCACTGTTCAGGTGCATGGCTAACTAACTTACCATAATTCATTCTAAATCAGTCCAATCATCATTTCTACATATCCTAACTTAGTCTTATCCTTCTAAGCCTCACAACATGAACATGGCATCATCATAACATCATAATTCGCCCGAATCATAACCCACACACATTCACACATACACACATAAACATACGAGTGTAATACCCATTTAAACAAAAACATTCACACATGCATTTCCAGCCCTAAAATCAGTTAAAACATGTAAAAAGGGGGTTCTAGAACTCACCTTAGCAGCCTTTTGGTATGACTTCCTTCAAACCCATTTGCTATGAGCTCAAACACCTAAAACCCACCAATTCACACACACAAACGAACACACAACACATATAAACATATAACCGAGACATAGGCCAACCAAGATCATTCTAAAACCAAGAATTCTTACCTTGAATTCAGATTTCTTCTTTTTCTTCTTCTTCAAAACCTGAGAGCTTATTCATATTCTCTCTCTAAATCCTGTCAAAAAGATCAAATGTAGAGAGTGTGGGCGGCCATGCCCACTTTTGTTTTTTATACTTTTGTCCTTTTTGACATATTTAGCCCCTCTACTTGGGTTAACTTGTCTTTCTTTATTTTTCTTCACTTCCATTCTTTTTTTCTTGTCTATTAAAAATATATGGGTGTTACAAGTCCGCCCCCTTATATTGGTTTCATCCTCAAAACCTGTTATTCCTGAAACAAATATGGGTAATGCTGCCTCATCTCTTCTTCAGTCACCCACGTAGACTCAGATCCCTTTCTGTGCTTCCACTATACACAGACAAGTGGAAACACTTTATTTCTTAACCGTTTCTCTTGCGATCAATGATTGCCACTGGTTGCTCCACATAATTGAGCTTTTCATCAATATCTATATCTTCCAGGGGTACAACCATATCCTTATCAGCTAAACACTTTCACAAATGAGATACATAGAATATCGGGTGAATTCTATTTAACTCATCGGGTAGTTCTAACCTATAGGCCACCTCTCCTACTCGAGTAATAATTCAGAAAGGTCCTATGTATCTCAAGCTCAACTTGCCCCGCTTCCTGAATGGAATGATACCTTTCCAAGGTGAGCTTTCAACGTAACCTTGTCACCCACCTGAAACTCAATTGGTCTACATCTTTTATCGGCATACGACTTTTGCCTATCTTAGCTGCCTTCATAAAGGTTTTAATCTTTTCAAGCTTCTCAGTTGTAGCCTCAATCACCTTAATACTTCCTAACTCTTTCTGACCAATATCACCCCAACACACGGTGTTCTACATCACCTACCATATAACATCTCATAAGTGGGCATGCCAATGCTGGTATGGTAGCTATTGTTATATGAGAAATTAGCTAAAGGTAAGTGGTCATCCTAACTTCCTCCAAAGTCGATGATGCATGCCCAAAGCATATCTTCTAGCATCTGAATCGCCATTTCCGAATGACCATCCATTTGAGGATGATTAGCCATGCTAATATGTCACCTTGTCCCCATCACATCACGGAATTTCTTCCAAAATTTAGATGTAAACTGGGTGTCACGATCAGACACAATAGACACCGGCACACCATGAGAGTTACAATCTCCTTAGTGATAGATCCGCCAACCTCTCAGATTAATATGTCTCGTGGATCGATAGGAAGTGAGCACTCTTCGTCAGACGATCAACTATCACCCATATGGCATCATACCCCATGGCGGTATGCGGTAACTCGTAATAAAGTTCATGGTGATAAGTTCCCACTTCCATTCCGGTATATCAAACGGTTGGATCTTCCATGCGGCTTCTGATGCTCGGCCTTCACTTGTAAGCATGTAATGTACTTAGTCACATACTCCGCTATATCGCGCTTCATACTCGGCCACCAATAATCTTTCTTCATATCTTGATACATCTTTGTAGCATCAGGATGAATAGAGTATCGAGTCTTATGAGCTTCATCCATGATTTTCTCACGTAGATTCCCATAACAAGGAATCCATATTCTTTCGAATCGGATTCTAACACCATGAGTGTTTTCACCAAATTCCGTGACTAGACCTCTTATCCTTTAGGAGTTAAGGAGATCTTCTTTCAACGCCTCATCTTGAAACTCCTTGACTTTCTTCATAACATTGGAGGTCATCACAAACTGATAAGCCTTTACCCGAATTGGCTCGGGTCTCTCTTTTTTCGCTGAGGGCATCTGCCACTACGTTGGCCTTGCCCGGATGGTAGTGAATCTCACAATCAAAATCCTTTATGAGCTCCAACCATCACCTCTACCTCATGTTTAAATCCTTCTACTCGAATAAGTACTTCAAGCTTTTGTGGTCTATGAAGTTGGTGCACTTAGTTCCGTACAGGTAATGCCTCCAAATCATTAACGCAAAGACCACAACTACTAGCTCTAAGTCATGAGTAAGGTAGTTAACCTCATGAACTTTCAACTATCAGGATGCATAAGCTATAACCTTTCCTCCCTGCATCGATAGACATTCCAACCCCGAATAAGAAGCATTTGAATAAACCACTAAGTCCTTGCTTCCTTTGGGCCACGATAAAACCAGATCTTGAGTCAACCTTGCCTTTAGCTCCTCAAAAGTCTTCTCTTGCTCTTGACCCATACAAACTTCACATCTTTACGGGTCAACTTAGTCAACGAAGAAGCTATCTTGGAGAAGTCTTGAATGAATGTTCGATAATATCTTGCTAACCCCAAGAAACTACGGATCTCGGATGGCGTCTTAGGAGACTTCCATTGCATCACCGGTTCCACCTTTGCCAAGTCCACCATAATCCCCTCGGGATTCACCACATGACCCAAAAACTAAAATTCGCGCAACCAGAACATTCACATGGAGACTTGGCATACAACTTCTCCGTTCTTAACGTCTCTAACACTCTCAAATGTGACCGGCATGCTCCTCCTCGCTCTTCAAATAAATCAACATATCATCAATAAACACAATCACTGATTTATCCAACATCAGCCAACACACTCATTTTATCAAGTCCACAAAAGCAGCTGGCACAGTTGTTGATACATGTATGTCCCTAGATCATGATATGAAATGTAATAGATCTTGTTTATCTGATTCTGGTGTAATTTGATATGATTAATGAAATGATATTGGTTGTTTGTGATTTGTAATGATTAATATTTCATTAATAAGTTGATATTAAATTAATTAAATAGGTTAGTGATTGGTTGAATGTTTACATATAATGTTTACGAATTAATACATTCAAACTTAAAATAACAAAGTTATCATGCGAATGGCCCATGCGAATGGACCATTAGCATGAACAACTTCATACGAATGACTCAGTCGCACGATTGAACTGGGTGACTGGATTAGTCGTATGATTGACACATAAGATTGGCTCAGTCGCACGACTGAACAGTCAGTCGTGCGGATGAATCAACCGCATGGTTCAATCGCACAACTGAAACATACTAATGGTTCAGTCGCACGATTGAATAATACCAACCTATAAATACAACTCAATTCGTGAAAAATAATAACTATCAATTAATTACGATTCCAGACGTACCCTAGCCGTCCAGAAACCTCCCAAATTCGTTCTCCAAGTTCATAGAACACATTAGATCGATTCCCAATCGATTTCTAACTGATTGATTCTTCGTGTGTTCTCACTGATTGGATCGCCAATCAAATAGGATTCCGCACTATTTGATCTGGTTTACACGCTAATCACTAGGTATTGCGTTCAAATACCAGGTCCTAACAAGTGGTATCAGAGCTTTGGCTCTTGATTACGTGTGATTCAATCAAGATTGATAAAAAGTTTGTGTTTTTGCACTAAAAACGCAATTTTTTTGTCAAAAGTGATCGTGGACGTTCCCTGCTCATCAAAGTTTGGTTTCTACGGACTTAGGCAACAACCAACTTGCGAAAGTTCAAATTTTTACGGCTAAAACACGTTTAACCTAGATATTTTCGCATAATAGCAGCTTCAGTCGCACGAGTGAGCCATTCGCACGACTGGACCTCATCGCACGACTGGACCTCATTCGCATTGCTCAGACGCACGATTGGACATAGTCGTATCTCCATTCGTACGATTGAACCGTTCGGTCGCACTGTTCATACGCATCAGATTCATTCTCACGACTGAGCTAATCACTTAGTTCAGCCGCACGATTGAACCAGTCGTAGAGTTCATACGCACGACTACTCCATTCGCACCCTTCAGTCGCCCCAGTGACAATAGCTTATTAGACTTAAAGTTATTCACAATGGAAGATCAAATGTCAGCCTTTACTGCTGGGAAGGACTCTAGGATCCAGAACCTGCTGTTACTTGAGAGTGAGGTGGGTAATCATAATAAACCACCAAAGCTTTTAACGTTAGATGAGTTTCCCCACTCGAAACAACGTTTTGAGATCTACCTCAATGGAGTGGATCTGAATCTGTGGGAGGCCATCGAGATTGGATATAGTACGCCGGTGGGAGCCGATGGAGTAAAGTTACCTTAGGAGGGATGACAGACGCGCAGAAAGTCAATATAATGCAGAGAAGAGGGTCTATGCATTGATTACACAGTCTATCCTAAAGAGATATTCCACCAGTACTCAGAGAATAAGCATCCAAGAACTATGGGATGAGCTAGAGAAGAGGTACGACGGGAATGCCTCGTTGAAGGCAATCAAGGCTAAGGAGTTAAAGAAGGAATTCGACAACTTCTCATCGATGGGAAACGAGAGTTTGGACGATGTATAGATAGATTCTACCATCTGATGGAGTGAACTGCATACACATGGAGTGGCTACTACCATGGAAGAGAAAGTTAATAATTTTGCAGACGGATTGCCTGAAAAATAGGTTTCATTCGTGTCTAATCTTAGATAGAATGGAATGCTGTCAAAAAGGATATTAATGACTTCATTCTTAAGTTGCGAGAAGAATCACTTAGAATGAAGTACAGAGCTCAGAAGTCTACGTACAATCAAAATCCAGCTTTATACAATGCCACGCCTCAAGCTAAGACATCTGGAGCACCTCTCCAGACTACATTTGTGTTTAGCTCATCGAATCCTACACATGCACCTCCTTCAGGTTCAGAAACGTCAGGGTTCTTGTACCCAATACATTGGATCTGAAGCGAATGCTACTAGACTGAAGACCGAGAACCTCGGTAATGTGACTGTGGAAGTAGCTCGAGAGCACATGGATCTATTGGCAGCAATGGTCCATTCTTATGATGAACTTGTTGCTGGAAAGATTGGAAACTACCATCTGGCAGATGAGGACTACGAGCAGGTGGACGAAATGGATCTTGAGAGAATGGATATAATGTGGGCCTTAGCTAGTGCTGTCCGGAGGGTGAAGAAGTTTGTGAAAAGACTGGACAGAACTTGGTTGCTACTAAGGATACCACCTTTTGCTTCGACAAGAGTAAAGTGACCTACTTTAACTGTGGTGAAAAGGGGCACTTCAAGAGAGAATGTGTGAAGCCAAAGAAGACTGGGAACGGGAACCCGTTCTCATCCTTCACTCGTCTAGACAAGCAAACTACCAGTTCTACTTCTCAAACAAGGACTCCAAGCCTGACTGCTCATGATGATGAAGGACAGGATTGGAGCTTTAGATTTGTCTCACCAGGGGAATCAAACATTGCAAGTGTAGAAGATATTGACAGTGATTCCGCTAGTGAAGGAGATCTAGCAGTTGAGATAGCAATGTCACATAGTGAAGAAGCAACTGCAACCGAGGTCAGTTACAAGCCAAAAGCGGAGACTACCATGTCAGAGACAGAAAAGACAGAAGCAACAGAATCAGAATCATCTGATACTGCATTGATGGCAAACGCTTCTGAATCAACTCAGGTAAGTACTACTGACACAATGATTAATAATCATGCTTGTTCTGATTGTGTGATGCCTTTAGGAATAGCATAGATGCTAAATTGCTAGGTTATTAGATCATAATGATAACTTGATAAAAGATTTGCATCTATGCACTGAGGCTAATAGGGTATTAAAACAAAATGAGCACAGTTATAAAGAAAAGATAGACTTTTGACTAAACAGCTTAGGGAAACCGAAGTAGTTGCCTAATCAAGCTAATGACATTAGGTATTATCTAAACTCCTAGAAGACACTAAGAAGCAAAGGCAGTTCTAGAAGTAGAAGTAAATTCACTAAAACAGAAACTGCATAGTTGGACTAGTTCTTCACATAGTCCAACACTTAGTAAAAGAAGGAACAACGGGGAGGGACTGGGTTATAAAGTGGTTCCGCCACCACCTGAGACTTTGATGAACACTAAGACTAGACCTATAGATAGTAATCCATCAAGGATCATGTAGTGTCTACTCTCTTGTTAGTGATCCTAGAGTCCTTATGTTCATCTATTGACACTGGAAACAAACAAAAGGAGACCACTTCAAAGGCAAAGGGAAATTGCCTTGTGTTAATCTGGAAAAGGAATTTTAAAAGGTTAACTTAAGTCAGGTTCAACAAAGTCAAATCAGAACCTAAAAGGGCTTTTAAGGATAATCTTTCACATACTTCAAGTCAAAGACCAATTACCAAAAGAAAAGGATGTCAAACAGGTTAAATCAGTTAATTTTGTTAAACCAGTAAACACATCAAAAGAACCAGAGTCAAAACCTAAAGTGAGTGATGTTACTAGAGTGTCACACACGTCTCCACAAGAAAGTTTAATCATAAAGTTGATAGCAGGGCGTGCTACAACTGTAGAGAATGTGGACACATTGCTTCCTATTGTTCTTATTATCAGACACCTAGGAAGAAGATTGAACTTCAGGACTCAAAAACTAAGTCTTCTAAAGGAGCTCTTTAACTCCACCTAGAAAAACTAGTGAACAGAAGGTTCAACCCGTTAGCCAGTCGACTGTTTATCACAACAGGCATTGCACAAATCTGGCTTATGGAAAGAGAAGTCAATCTCTATGTCTGATAATGATGACAAGAAGGCCTGAGCTACCCTCACCTTCTAGGGTCAATGGGTTGAATTTCTGATGTGTGATGCCTCTGGGAAACAAGCCAGTAAAGGCTTGGGTTCCTAACTAAACTAATCCTTTACCTTGTATGTGCAGGTTGTTCAATACAGTGCTGAAACTAACACGTGGATAGTAGACAGCGGAGCATCCAGGCACATGACAGGAACAGAGCTCTTTTATCAAATGTCAAACAAATAAAAGGAGGCATGTTTCGTTTGCTGGAAACAAGGGAGGCTATATCACAGCTCAGGGAGAAGTTGGAAATCAGAAAGATAAGTTTGGGGTGAACTACGTCCAGCAACTTCAAAACAACTTACTCTCTGTTTCTCAAATATGTGATAAGGAATTTAAAGTCATCTTCGACAACAGAAGTGTTACGTACTAAAGAAAGACTACATGATCCCAGAGGACCAAGTTTTGATGACTGCTTCAAGATATAAAGATCTTTATGTCTGGATGTGTCAACAGCTTCTACAATGGATCATGAGGTTCAGTGTTTTCTATCCAAAGCTACTGAAAAAGACTCCATCTCCTGGCATAGGAGAATGGGACACATCAGTCAAAGGAAGATGAATCACTTGATTCAGAAGGATCTGGTGAGAGGTGTTAATGTCAAGAACTTTCAGCTTCCTGATTTCTGTATAGCTTGCAAGAAAGGTAAACAAACAAAGAAGTCTCATATGGAAAAGAAAGTTAACTCAATAGAACTTCCTCTTGAACTTCTTCACATGGATCTGTTCGGCCAGTCAGTACAAAGAGCATTGCAGGCGACTTGTATTGTTTTGTGGTCACCGATGACTACTCAAGATTCACTTGGGTAATGTTTCTGGAATCCAAATCAGAAACATTTGAATCATTCAAGGAGTTGGTAACCACACTGGAATCTCTCTACAAGCTGAAGTTAGACAAGTACGCTCAGATAACAGAACGGAATTCAAGAACCAGTGGATGGAGGAATACTGCAAGGAAAAAGGGATTGTGCATCAATCACTTCTGCTTACACACCTCAGATGAATGGCGTTGCTGAAGAAAGAACAGGAGCTTGATAGAGACAACAGACTATGCTGGCAGACTCGAAACTGCCTATCCAATTCGGAATGAGGCAGTGGCAAATGCATGTTATACACTGAATCGAGTCCTGATAGTCAAGCGCCGAAAAAACATGTTACGAGCTACTACAAAGACGCAAACCGAACTTGGAGTATCTCGAACCATTGGGGGCGCCGTGCACACTTCTGAAGAAGACACAAGAGGGTAAATTCAGCGAAAGGCAGATGAAGGCATCTTTCTAGGATACAACATACCGAACAAGCGAGTTTACAACAACTCAACGGGTCTAGTAGAAGTGTGGTGTAATGTTGACGTTCAGCGATTTACCACCACCACTAAGGCAAAGGACCCCTACTTCTTCGACTATGATGGATTCTTCAAGTCGTTCAACATTCTCTCTCCCTCGGATGACGAGTTAGCTACACGAATGATGTATGATAGCTTGCATCCACCAACATCTAGCTCAAAGGAGAATCATCTACTCAGTCAGGGGGAGTAGTGACAACAGTGACTCCTCTCTGAAAATGTGAAGCTGAAGAAGATAACCAGAATAGTCAGGTGGAACAGGTTCCAGTCCTGAAAGTCCACAAGCATCTACCGTGATGCACCTTCGACTTCAGAGCCTCAAACTCCAACTACCTCAGATGCAGAACCAAATGTTCATCATCTTGGCTCTGAGGTAGCTGTTCCTACTACTCCAGGATCACGACTAAACGTTTATCATCCCTTAGACAATGTCATTGGGGATGTCCGATCAGGAGTACAAACCCGAAATCAGCTGTACTCAGCGATTTGCCTCTGTTATGGAAAAGGGATATATTCATGATGGCCTATCGGTGTTTTGTCTCACAGGTGAGCCAAAATATGTCAGTGAAGCACTAATGATGAGGGTGGGTGAGTGCAAGCAAGAAGAACTTCTTCAGTTCAAGAAGTTAGGTGTATGGACTCTGGTTGATAGACCTAAAGGTGCTAAGATCATTGGCACAAAATGGGTTTTAAAATGCAAGAAAGATGACCAGGGGTCATTATCAGGAATAAAGCTCGACTGGTGGTTCAGGGTTTTCGCCAAGTCGAGGAATTGATTACAATGAGGTGATTGCACCCGTGGCAAGGATGGAAGCCATTCGTATCTTCCTTGCCTATGCATCATACATGAAGATTAAGTCTATCAATTAGGTGTGAAGAGTGCATTTCTTCATGGGGAAATTAGAGAAACAGTCTATGTCAGTCAACCCGAGGGATTTGAAGATCCTTATCATCGGGATAGAGTCTACAAGCTCGACAAGGCTTTATACGGGCTTCATCAGCTCCAAGAGCTTGGTATGAGAAACTCTCGACTCATCTTGTGAAACACTGCTTTCGCAGGGAGTCATTGACTGCACGCTGTTCATTAAAGAAAAAGATGGCGACCTACTGCTAGTACAATCTATGTTGATGACATAATTTTCGTTCAAAGAACGAAGAGTTATGCAAAAATTTTGAAGCAGTTATGAGAAAGAGTTTGAGATGAGTGCTATGGGGGAGATGAAGTTCTTTCTCAGGCTACAGGTGGATCAAACACCAATGGGATCTTCTACATTAGACCAAGTACGTAAGAGACATTCTCAATCGTTTTGACATGGAGAATGCGTCTGCTGCCGGGACTCCACTTGCTACGAATCACGACATTGCACCTGATGAAAATAGATCTTGTGGATGGCACGATGTACCGAGGATGATTGGATCCCTCATGTATCTCACTGCCTCTAGACCAGATATCATGTATGCGGCATGTTTATGTTCCAGATATCAGGCTAAACCTAAGGTCAATCATCTAATCGGGGTCAAAAGGATTTTTCGCTATCTAAAGGGTACACCCACACTTGGGCTGTGATCCTCATGATGATGATTTTGAGCTCACAGCGTATAGTGACTCGGACTCGGAGGCTGCAAGATGAACTTCAAGTCTACATCAGCAGGGTGTCAATTCTTTGGGAGAAGATTAATTACCTGGCAGTGTAAGAAGCAGACATCGGTTGCATTGTCAACCTGTGAAGCCGAATATGTTGCTGCTGCAAGTTGCTGTTCACAAATCATCTGGTATCAACAGCAAATGTGGGATTACGGTTAACGTTCTATTCTACTCCTATTTTGTAGATAACTCTGCTGCATTGCAGTAACTAAAAATCCGGTCCAACATCCTAAGACCAAACATATCGGTATTAAATATCATTTCATAAGAGATTGTTTTGAAAAGAACTTAATTGATGTGGTAAAAATTAATACTGATTTTCAACGCGCTGACCTCTATACTAAAGCATTTGATAAACCACGTTTTCAATATTTGCTAGAGGTCAACGGCGTTAAAAAGAGAATGAGTTTATTTTCTGATGATGATCATGTGTAGTCTGATGTAGCTTAGCTAATTCTTCATTTTGTTTGAGCTTATTTGGTTAAATTAGTCTGTTTAACGTTAAACTTATGTTATTCTGCTGTTTATTAAAATCCTAAAATAATAATACCGTTATGATTTTAGTATTTTAGGGGGAGAATAAGTCAGCAAGCAATTTAAAAAAAAAAAAGAGGAGAAGGAGTGGAAAACTGATATAAGGAGATCGTATCTGTGATACCGATTCAAATCCTATGCAATATGATAGTACACAGGAAACAATCAAAGGGACTTTGAAATTTTAATTTAGAAAAGGTGCAAAAATTCAAAGTATAAGTCTGTGTACTCTAAGCAATATGAAAGGGAAGATGATAGAAAAACGGTAACTCTTAAGGTAACACAATGAGAGTAGACCTACAGGTTGCTAGACCACAATTGATATGTCGGTAGATTCAACACAATAGATGATTAGACCTGACTGGTGAGCAAACTAAGTGGTTCAACTGACTGTGGGCTCCATCTTATCGCTGGTTAACACAATCAACAATATTCCAATAAGGGGTAATGAGCATGTAAACGCCACAAATGTGTGCGGATGACCATAAATAGAGCAAAGCACCACAAAAAAATGAAATAAAAATGCTATCAAGCTAATGACTTATGTTGTTAGTGCATTTGGTGCAAAAATAATATTAAGCTGCTCTAACAAGGAGATAGGTTGTGCGCCTCTCTGCTGTGCGATGGCACTGACCTGAGGATAAGCATAACCTAGATATTCTAGAATTCATTGTTGTTTGCCGCCTCTCTGCTGTGCGATGGCACTGACCTGAGGATTGGCTTCTCCTTGAAAGCTCTAAGAATAGTCTCTTCTTGTAAAATAACCGTAGACCGCTCAAAAGCTCCTGAGGAATGTTGATTACCATATAAGTGTGGATCCACAAATGTTCATTGAAATAATTAAACAAAAAACAATCACCAGTTTGTGTCAAGAGTCTGTGTATGGATTTAAGTGGACAAACATATTGACAATCATTGTGGCTGCAATTCTTGAAAGTTTAAATCAATGTGGTGATCTAAGAGTTCCAGTATGATTTCCTAAAGTTGCTAATGACTCTGGATGAACACCAAGAATTGAGCATCAAAGATTTTGATAACAAGTCCCAAATGATTTGATGTGCCTGTATGATTCCAAAATTGAATTGGTCCAGGTGTGGTCAATCTAAGTTGAAGCTTTCGATTCCGGAACCAAATCCAGTAGATTTCCACCTTAGGTTCTATCTCTCACAAAAAGCCAAAACAAAGTCTTAATTTTTAGTCTTTAGTTTAAGTTTCTAATTTAGCGAGTTGTTTTAGTTAATTTGTTTGCCGGACTACATCATGAAAATCGATAAGGGATCAACTCACTGAATGAGTCATGTCTGAGATGACGACATGAATTTTCAAGTTTAAAGTAGTCACGTCTGAGGTGACTAAATTGGTTAAAAATGATCATGTCTGAGATGATCAAAACTCATAATGTCTATTTCAAAAGGTTAAAATGTTCGAAATGGCAGAAAATCTACTAAGTGTGACCTATTCGCACGATTGGACCATGAATATGGACCAACCATGCGAATGGATCCCATTCGCACGACTGGACATGAACTTAGTCATTCACCCGAATGGCGTTTAAGAATGATCCTTTCAATCGAATGACAGGGTGCGAATGAGTCAGTCAACCGACTGAGACTCAGTCGGCCAATGAAAAGCGACCACTGAGACTCAGTCGGCCAACTAAAAGCGACCAACTGAGACTCAGTCGGCCAACTGAAAGCGACCGACTGGCCAATCGCACGACTGAACCTCAGTCGCCCGAATGAACTGAGCGAATGAGGCCAGTCGGCCGATTGAAATTAGGGTCAGTATTTAAAGGGCCTCAGTCGATCGCATTTCACTCATCACTCCCAATCGCACCCAAATCGCTTTCTTTCCGTTACTCTGCCAAAAATTCTAGAGATCGTGTTTTCACATTGCTATTGATCTTCTGACATTCGATTGACAAGTATACAGGTACATTGCAGTTAAATCTTATAGAAATCAGAAGATCTTGAGTCAAATTTGTGTTATTCGAATGGAAACATAACCGGATTGAAAAATGCCCTAATAACCTACATAAACTAAGCAAAATGTTAAAATTAAGTTTAATAGGTCATTAGTGACAAGATTGCGAGTCTAATGGACCATTAAACCATGAGATTACTTGAATTAGGTCAAGATTCGAACCTCAGTCGATTGAACAGGGGGTCATGCGATTGGTCGTCCGGATGAACTCCAATCGCACGACTGAATCTTGCGATTGGATCAATCGGCAGAATGAACCAAGCGAATGAGTTCAGTCGGCCGACTGAACCAATCACAGACTCAGTCAGCAAATTGAACTCAGTCGCATGTCTCATTCACCCGAACGAGCTCAGTCGCACGAAAGAACAAACGACTGACTCCAGTCGCATGATTCATTCGCACGAATGTATCAGATTGAATTTAAACTATACACCTTGAACTGAATTTTGAATGTATGACTTACAAATGGTTTGTGTCTTGTGTTTCAGGTCAATGGCTGATAGATGGTCCATAAATCCAAAGCACAATATATGTGCATTTGGACCATATGACTTGGAATGGAGCCGAGTTTACAGGTATTATTGCATTCCTTCGACGCTCTCGGATACACAAAGCCATATCCACACAGTGTACTCCTTACAGGTCGTTACATCAGGCTTTCTGGGAAAATGCCTCCGTAGATCGTTCACATGAGACTTACACCATACGGAGCTCCATTCATGGTCATGACATTGAAATTACAGTAGCTGACATCCAGAGAGTACTTGATTTTGGGGATGATACTGATCAACCCACCAAACTACATCCACTTACAGTCAGAGGTTGCTTCCTCAGGATTAAATATGCTGGGGACATCAACTCAGGTGTGCTCAACAAGAGCAATCTGTGTCCCCAGTATAACTACTTGGCGCATGTGATCCTGAAGTGTATTGCTTCTCGAAGGGTGGGTTTGATGACCTGTCAGACCAGATTCAGAATGCCTATGTGGCACTGGTGCTGAACCACCCCTTCAGCTTCTCGAGCATGATCTTCTCGTATCTGGTGGAGAATCTGGAGGCCAAGGGGAAGGAGGGTTTTGTATGTATCCTAGATTTCTGCAGCTGATCTTTAACGAGAAGCTGCCATTACTTCCCAAGGAGAAACATGATGCGGTTGCCCTAGAGGTTATGGATGACACGACTTTGGGTCGCATGACAGCGATTTAGATGATGAGAGGTTGTTGCTCCCAGATCATGATTCAGACGATGATGATAGTGGGGATGTTGGGGATGATATGCCTGCTCCAATGAGGGGCACAACTTCAGATGTTAAACCCCAGTGTCTGCCCCAACAGGCGACATAGCTGAGTCTGTAGGCTTCCACCAGGACTTCATACCTGGTGAGGAGGAAGAAGAGTCAGATGAGGAGCCCTTGACGAGGACCGTGGGAAGAAAAGTTGTTCCTATCGAGTATGGACTCCAGGCGGTTGGTGAACGCCCCAGGGATTCGGGAGAGACGACTGTAGATCCCAGCTATGCTCCTGAGTCTACTAGCCGTGTTCTCGGGGGAGCATCCACCTCGACTGGATCGAGGAAGAAACGGATGGCTCAGCCCCACGGCCAGAAGAAGAAGAGAAAGACTCACTTCGTACCCACACAGCCACCACAGCCACCACAACTACCACTACATCAACCACCATCCCTACCACTTCTACAGCCACACCACCCCCCACAGCCACCACAGCTACCACTACCACTACCACACCTCCCACCACTGTAAATATACCACCACCACCATATCTTTCACTCCTACATCACCTCCAATATCTCATAGACCCAACCCAATTTTACCACAACCACCACCACCACTAGCCACCAATCAGGACCCTCATCTGATCCTGCATGTATATATGGATCTCATCTACCTCACTTTGGGGTAGAGGACCAATTGTCAGCGCTAAACCGTATGGTGATGCGACTGTTAGCTGCTGATGAAGAGAAGACTGCACAGATCCGACAGCTTGCAGATCTCACTGTTGTGCAGTCACATCAGATCTCGGAGCAGGATCGGCTAATCAAGGAGCAGGCCCAGCAAATAGCTGCTCAGAGCCTCGAGATCACCCAACTCCAAGAGCATAGAGTCACTTCTGCTAAGAAAATTGAAGAGTTGGAGAATGCTAAGAAGGCCATCATGCTCAAACTTAAAGGATCTAAAGATGAGCCTCTGAGATTAAAGAGGGAGATGGTGATGATAGTGATGATGATGATCTGGATGAAGATGAAGAGAGTGATGATGATGAAGAAGCAGAAGGAGGGGATGCCCCTGCATCGGCCACTTCTACAGGTCAGGAGAAAAGGACTAAGAATAGACAAGATCAATCAGCTTCTACCTCTGCTCCTCCAAGTTATGAAACCATGATCCAAGATAAAAGTAACGATTAGATGTTTATGTATTTATCTTCTTTTGTATTTGAATCATGTAATTGAACACAATGTACTTAATGTTTATATTATTTTAATGCCTTTCTGTTTGATGAATTACTAATGATTTATGTGTGAAATGTTTAAATCAAACAGATCAAAATTACCAAAGAGATGAGTTTGACATTGCTCCCCTTCAGCAGGTTAAGTCTTAGCTAACGATGATACTTGACCTGCAAGGGATTGTCAGGAGGTCAGTGAATTACACCCCTGAAGAAGGGGAAATAATTCATGATCTAACAAATGAGCAACTCACCGAGCTTTTTGCGCTAAATCCAGATGAAATAGTAAAAGATGTTCCGACATGCGATTCGACTAGTGACGAAGAGTTCAACGATGTTGATGATGTAGAGATCGAAGATGTCACTACCGAGGAGTACCCTCAGTACGCAGACAATGAGGGTAATATGGTCCCAAATCTGGGTGAATCCCTGGTCAGAAATACTATTGAGGTGTTGAACAATATGGAGCAAGAAACAGAGAAAGCAGAAGACACAACCCAACTTTCAAATGATGCTGTTGACGTTCGAAAGGCTGAATGGGCTGCATGTTTTGAAGAAGTTAGAGCCCAACGTACTGCACCAAAGAAGGATTCCTAGATGAAACTCTATAGAGTCAAGAAACATAACAGGGTGTTAGGAAGGATCATAGCATGGGCGTACTTTGAAGATCTAAATGCGTATGCAGTTAAGAGAGAACAGGGCATAGAGTACTTCAGATTCCCACATGATCTGAAGACCCTACCAGGTTTTGAGCTCAACCAGCTGGCCAAACTAAGGCTTTTGTATGCTGACCCGAGGAAGATGTCAGGCTGGTTTGAGACTGCCCTAAAGAAGGAGTACCACACTAGATGGGTTAACTTCAGACCTCAACAGCCTACTAGGTATATCAGAAGGTCTGAGGTTGATGTCATTACTGGCAAGCCTAAGATAGTGTTGAAGTGGAATCCTCCTCGCACAATGTCGAGAATCCCACTCAGGGAAATGCCGCAGGATTTCACTCCACATTTTAAGTGGTGGTATTATGATTGGAGAACAGCTGAAGCGGTCATAGTCTTAAGTAAAGAGGGACAAATGGATACTATCAGGGTATTCGACCCGATGTGGCTTAGAAACTTGTCGGAAAGTGATGTCTATACGCTATACAAGTGGCCACTATTCTATGATACGCAAGATATTGTACAAGCTCTTTAGTTCCAGAAAGTTATACGACTCTGCTTTGCGTTTAAGATTCACACGGGAGTCACAAAAGAGGAGAAGTACGAGAAATACAAAGAGGTTATGCAGAAAACAAGAGATTAGAGAGATCTAGGTCCAAGGGGGAGTTTGTTGATACATGTATGTCCCTAGATCATGATATGAAATGTAATAGATCTTGTTTATCTGATTCTGGTGTAATTTGATATGATTAATGAAATGATATTGGTTGTTTGTGATTTGTAATGATTAATATTTCATTAATAAGTTGATATTAAATTAATTAATAGGTTAGTGATTGGTTGAATGTTTACATATAATGTTTACGAATTAATACATTCAAACTTAAAATAACAAAGTTATCATGCGAATGGCCCATGCGAATGGACCATTAGCATGAACACTTCATACGAATGACTCAGTCGCACGATTGAACTGGGTGACTGGGTTAGTCGTATGATTGACACATAAGATTGGCTCAGTCGCACGACTGAACAGTCAGTCGTGCGGATGAATCAACCGCATGGTTCAATCGCACAACTGAAACATACTAATGGTTCAGTTGCACGATTGAATAATACCAACTTATAAATACAACTCAATTCGTGAAAAATAATAACTCTCGATTAATTATGATTCCAGACGTACCCTAGCCGTCCAGAAACCTCCCAAATTCGTTCTCCAAGTTCATAGAACACATTATATCGATTCCCAATCGATTTCTAACGTTAGTTTCAATTCTTGATTGATTCTTTGTGTGTTCTCACTGATTGGATCACCAATCAAATAGGATTCCGCACTATTTGATCTGGTTTACATGCTAATCACTAGGTATTTCATTCAAATACCAGGTCCTAACAACAGTTCTTATACCAAACGACATAACAAGAAACTCATAGTGTCCATAACGTGTGCGAAAGGCTATTCTAGGGATATCTTGTTCCTTTACCTTCAGCTGATGGTAGCCAGATCGAAGATCTATCCTCGAGAACCAACTGTATAAAACCAACTGGCACCTTGGAGCTAATCAAACAAATCATCAATTCTCGGCAAAGGATACCAATTCTTCACCGTCAACTTGTTTAGCTTGCGGTAGTCTATGCACATCCTCATACTACCGTCCTTCTTCTTCACAAACAAGAATGGAGCACCCCATGGAGAGATACTCGGTCTAATGAACACTTTATCAAGCAACTCTTGCAGTTGTTCCATCAATTTCTTCATCTTGGTCAACGCCAACCGATACGGTGCCCTAGCAACCGATTGGGCACCCGGTATCAAGTCAATCTGGAACTCGATCCCGCGGTCTGGTGGCACGCCTGGTAATTTTATGGAAACACGTCCGAGAATTCACACACAACCAGTACATTTGACAGTTGTGGTGTTGGCGTATCCAAATCCTTCATGTAGGCTAGGTAGGCACTACATCCACGTCTCATGCACTTTCCCGCCACCACTATCGAAATCACCTTTTGGATCGTAGTGACCCAATCACCATAAACCGTTACTGACTCCCGTCAGGTGCTGTCAATCCGATCATCTTCTTGAAACATATAATGTTTGCCTCATAGTCTACCAACCAATCCATTCCTAGGACTACATCGAACCCACCTAAGGTCATCAATGGTCTAATATGAAACTTATGACCTTCTAGTTCTATGTCACAACTATCTATCAGGTTAACAATCCTGGTAGACTTACCTATGGCAGCTTCTACATCAAAGGACATATCTATACTCCTACTACTAATAGTCAGTTTAGCATAGAAAGCAGCAAAAACAAAACTCATACTAGCACCAGAATCAAATAACACTGAAGCAAGAGTTTGGTTACTAAAAATGTACCTCACACAACATCGGGGTCCGTCCTACCCTCCTCCTGATTCATCATGACCACTATAGTACTCGCCCTCTACCCTTTAGTCTCGGTCGTCTTCTTCCCTGCCTCGGAATTCTCATCCCTTGACTTCTTGCATTTCCGACTCATGTGGCCCTCTACACCACAGTTAAAACATCTGACCACATGACAATCCATGGCTATATACCCCGTCCTTCCACACTTGAATCGGTCCCCACCTAAATTCTCTTGTATGATCCCTTCCATATTTTCCACACTTCCTCGACCCCGCACCGGATGTGACCAAACATCGGTTATCCACCCGTGCACCTTTGTTGTTTGCCGGGGGACCACCCAAATTAAACCTCTTCATTCTCCAGTTCTGATCACCACTAGCTTTCTTGCTCACCTCAGCCACTACCACCTCCCTTTCATCATACAACCTACCTCCAAATCAACCACAGACCTAAATGTACTTGGTCGAGCGATGATCATGTGCCTATGGATATCCGCCAGCAAGCTCTGAATGTACCTCTTGATCTTTCATGACAAAAGTGTCACCAGATCCAGCACCAGCCGTGCCATCTCATTAAATTTGGTGGTGTACTGTTGGTGTGTCATGGTTCTCGCTTCTAGCTACATGAACTCTCTCTCAACCTTATCATGCTCCTTGTGAGGACAAAACTCCTCAATCACCAACTTCTTCAACTCCAGCCACCTCATTCTTCCAATTGCCCGACTACCCTCAGCTTGGACGATATTGTCTAACCAGCACAATGCCGAGTCCACGAATGAGTGGGCAGCAAACTTCACCTTCTTATTTTCCCTGCACTCGCTGATATGAAGCACAACCTCTATCTCTCACACCTAGCAATGGGCAGCAGCAACAGTGCCATTGCAATCAAATGTTGGGGGCTTGCTTCTTTAAAAACCCCATAATTATAGCCTCGTGCTTCCTCCGGCACAGGCTATTCTTCTTCTTCCTCATCAGTAGAGACAGCCGTCTCAGTCTCCGGTTCATGTCTCCCTCCCAAGCACCTGTTCCTCTCCTTCATTTCACCTTCTCTCACAGCCTTGATCATTTTCGTCACCACAGATGGTAAGATTGTCTACATGACCTGGTCAACCTCTTCCACCATAGCCTCTTTCACTGATACCCTCAAATTAGCACCCTCATCACCACCCGCTGGATGAGGGGTCTCAGGCTCTTCATGAGCCACCTCTTCAGCTTGAGGCCTTCCTCTTGTGACCAGTGGTCCAGCACCACATCCACAATGACCTCCACCTCTAGAATCCTTCAAAGATCTACCATCAGCCATCCTCTACCATGTTATATGATTCAAACACTAACACGGTCATTCAAGGTAATGGCTCAGTTATGACAAGTATAGTAACTCCCTAATTATAGTGGCTAGTTGTGATTAGCTACTTACTTTACTCTTCATACCCCAAGCATGTCCTATCTTGACTACATGAGTATCTAAATGTACTAAAGCCACACAGATCAAATAACATGCGTAAATACAGCCGGTTAACATTAAAGAAAATATTTGATGGCACGCAACTACTCGGACTAGCATCCCTTCCCTTTGTCCCATTTTCAGTTTATGTTTAGATTTGTTTTGAAAAATTTAACCCGTTACACTTAAACTTCAGCTCTGATACCAACTTGTAAGGCCCTGTTCTCGGGACGCTCACAGTTGGTCAATCATTTCATATAAAAACATATAACTTGCATTTACCATTACTAAAACACTACAATGGAATAAATTTAAACCATTTCATATAATTATAATTGCTTTTGAAAAATAATAAATTGTTGACATATTACAAAATATAACTCATTGCATTACATCACAAAAACATTATCGTTATACAAAATGGATGCTATCCAAAATAAGCCAAGTAGCCGACCATGCCATCCTCAGCCATATCTACCTACCAACTGAAAGCACATAAAAGTCAGCATTGCTGAGTGAATTCTAGTTTTAAAGTAAAATATACTTTACTTTCGTTGAAAACCATTCTTTCTTTACATTCACAAGTGATCATGCATCATAGTACACATATATAATAGCATAATTATCTTCATCATCGTTAATTAACTTTCGTACATTCATCATCATACGTCATCTTTATCATTCGTTATCTTTCCTTCCATACCTTACGTACATTCATCATTATCATTTTTACATTCTGGACCAATGCCATTTGCTATACCTCATCGTCATGCATAAAGCGGGTACTGGGTTGAGCTCTATAAATAGACCCCCATACATTGTGCCCGGTGGCCTAACCACAGTACCGTGGTAAGCGACAAGGGTCCCATACATATGGTCAATCACCAAGATTAGACCCCCGTGTGCATCCTTCTATGGTAGCTAACCCACACACCGTTAAGCTAACACCCTTCATTAGGTGAACCTCCATACAAGGCTTGGAAGACTTTCTTTACTTTCCTTTTATTAAGGCAAGCACTCTTTCATTTAATACATTCCTCTTTTTGTTATCTTCCACTTTACGTTACATAATACTTTCCTTTAACTTGCATACCACGTAAAACCATGGAAAATAAACATGCATAACAAGGAACATAACATAATCATAACATACCATACATAGCATCACCATACACATCACATACAACAACATACATGACATAACATGCGTCACCCATCATCGTAAATACATCTTACATCACCTCCAGGAACATCCCAAGTCAAAGCCTACACTTTACATTTCCCCAAAAATTTTGAAAAATATTTAAAGTCTTAGGCACATGGGCACTATGTAGCCATATGGTCTTCTAGGCGCATGGAAAACTTCTGGGTGCATGGGTACTATTTGGGTACATGACCCAACACTTAGTCATTTTGGAAAAATCTAGGCGTATGAGCATTATGCATGCGCATGAGTACTTAGGCGCATGGGCAGTCTAGGCATTTGGGACACTTAGCCAAATTCAGTCTATCCTAGTCGCATGGCCACTATTTGGGCGCATGGGGAGGACACCTAGGCATTTGGATAGTTAGGTGCATGGGCCACTGTACAAGCGCAAGGCTAACTAACCTACCATAATTCATTCTAAATTAGTCCCAATCATTATTTCTACATGTTCTAACTTAGACTTATCATTCTAAGGCACACAACATGAACATGGAATCATCATAACATCATAATTCGCCCGAATGATAACCCACCCAGATTCACACATACATACATTAACATATGGGCCCATTTAAACAAAAACATTCACACCTGTATTTCTAGCCCTAAAATTAGTTAAAACATGTAAAAAAAGGGTTCAAGAACTCACGTTAGTAGCCTTTGTGTATGACTTCCTTCAAACTTGTTTGCTATGAGCTCAAACACCTAAAACTCACCAATTCACACACATAAAGAAACACACAACAGACATAAGCATATAACCGAGGCATAGCCAGACAAGATCAATTCTAAAACCAAGAATTCTTACCTTCAATTCGGATTTCTTTTTCTTCTTTTTCAAAACTCGAGAGGTTCTTTACCTTCTCTCTCTAAATCCGGTTGAAAAGATCAAATGCAGAGAGTATGGGTGGCCTTGCCCACCTTTACACCAACTTTTTATACTTTTGTCCTTTTTAACACATTTAGCCCCTCAACTTTGGTTAAATTGTGTTTCTTTCTTTTTTCACTTTCATTCTTTCTTTCTTGTCTATTAAAAATATTCGGGTGTTACAATCAACCACATAGCCACCCTCTATCTCTCTTTCTTCAAAATCAACGAATTTAGCTCTTTGTTTCAAGATCATCAGTTCTGTTGAGTTATTCATGGTAGTATTGATTATCTTTTCTAATATTAACCCATTTCAGTCCATAGAATCAAAATTTGTTTTCAACGTTTTGATTCTTTTGAGTTACCCTGTTCATGCGACGAACACGATTCAGAATAATCACTTGTTTGTTGATTATTCTCAAAATTGTCAAGTTCTTTTCAGTTGAAAATGTCATTGATTCCTTAACATCAGTTCTATTTTCATGTTTCTTTCTTTTTCTTTGATTCTAAGTTCATTATCAGTATAGATGTTTGACGATTTTGGGTTTTGAACTTGACGATTTTCACCTTTTCTTCAATAATACCATTTTAATGAATTGTTGATCTATATTTACCTAGTTTACGATCTTAATGTAATATGCCTGTCATATCCTAAATGTAATGAAACGAATGAGTTGAATGAAACATAATATGTGGTTGTTGATCTTAATGTTTAATGTTTCAATGTATGTTTTAATGTTTATCATTTATTAACGCATATTGAACCAACTATATAGGTTTGTGGTTGTTTGAATAGATCTTAGTCAAGTAATGATTGAGAAACATATTCAAACTTAGTCATATGAAGTTCTCATGCGAATGGTGTTGGATTCTTTATGCCCAAGACACATAGAACATTGATGTGGTTAGTACGTTATGATCCAAGTCGGGTCATACCCAATAACAAGCTTAGCAAACACCAAATAATATTTAATTGATGATATGATCATGCAATTAAATAAATACACCAATTTAGAAAATGGGTTTTCTAAATAAGTTGCATATGAGATTAAACAACTTATATGAATATTTTGTTCATGGATATTATTTGTAATGCTGTTTAATTTAGTTAAATAACATAAAATAATAGAAGTGTGTGTATGTTATATAATTAAAAGGGTCACAAGAACACAAACTCTTCTTTTGGAAGAAGGGTTCACGGCTGAAACAAGGCTCCAGCAGCCTCCTTGATTGTTCACGGCTGGAACAAGACTCCAACAGCCTTCGTGATCCGATTTTGGTGCTCAAATCCTAGCAACAAGGTTCTTTCTTGATGCTTGTGGGTATGGATGCTTGAGGACATCTTTCCTTGATGTTTTGGCTATTCAACAACATCATCTTCTTCACCCAAAATCGTTTTCTGCAGCTTTACTAAAGGTAGCATGTATGGTTTGTTTTGGGTTGTTATCTCTTATTGGTAGCTAGTTCAAACACATATAAATGATCCTATGTTCTTGGGATTGTTGAAGTTTTGTTATTAGCCTTAATTTTCAGATTACTAATGATAATTTTAAGGTTATATTCCGCTGCGTTTTCACAGTTTAAAAGGTTAAACTACTTTGATATGGTCCAACAAACCCAATATTGGCATCTAGAGCCGGATATGTGGATGACTAGTTTCTTTTGTTCTTGTAAAATTGGTTTTATGGGGCTTTAACAACCAAAAGGGGCTGTTTTGTGGTGATGTTACAAATCCCCAACCTTTCAAGGTTATATCTATCATGCTTGTGATTAAACCTTAAAAGAAAGATATCAAGTGGTTGATTATGTTTTGTTTGGACAAAGACCCGAAATTCTTAGTTTATGTTGGCTGAAAATTTTGGGTCATATGGGGATTTATTTGGTTCTTGTATGATTGTATATGATGTTTCATATTGGTGCATAAGCTAGCCTTGACCTTGTGTTGATTTGGTTTTATATGGATGTTTGTTTTGGTTGATTTCATTCTTATGGGTTGTAATAATTATTCCTTTGTGCTTGTATTTGGATGTAATTATTTATTCATTCATTGTGATGTAATAAATAGATTAAGTATGTTTTCCATTATTAGAAAATTTTTATTAGGATATAAATTTTGTAAAAGAAGATGCACAAGATGGAAGCACAAAAGGAAGATACAAGAGAAGGACTTGAAGCATTTGGATGCAAGTTCAAGTGGGGGTCATTGGAGATCTCATCTTTGTGTTGTATTCAACCCTTAGGAAAGACCAAATGATAACACTTGTGATGGAAAACAAGTGTTGTCAACATAGTGGCTATGGTTATGCACATGTGGTTTTTTGATATTTGCTTGTTTGGTTGTTCATTTTATGTTGATTGTTTATTATATGGATATGCTTAACAATCTAAATAAATTATCACAACAAGCTGAATTTTTTGGTTCCTAATTATTAAGTGACTAATAAAAGGTTATTAAAAGGATTAATGATTTCAAAATAAAAGAGGTCTTATTAAAAGAGAACCATAGGGTATCATGTATTTGAAAGCATGCGAATACAAGGTACATAGATTTTTCATAACTAGAATTAATGGAAACTTAAATCCCTTTGAAAACAAGTTAAACACCATCCTTTTACACAACACTCGAATCACTTGAGAACTACTTGTGGGATAAAGGTCACCTAACCACTTTTAGGGAACTTGTGTGTTCGAGGTGAGCTTAACATACTTGTGGGATAAAGGTCACCTAACCACTTGTATGTGTAAACTCACACGTGTGTGTAAGTAGGACGACTTGAATTGGAAACCATGTGCATAGGGTCACCGAAGCATGGCGTAAAATGGTGTTGATGGGATTTTACATGCCGACTAAACATAAGGTGTTTAACCGATCCCATAAAGCTAGAAGTTGCAATAGGTTGCAATTGTCAAATGTTGACTACCTTGTTAATTTAAATAATGGGATAAAGGTCACCTAACCACTATTTAAATGTAGCATTGGATTTTACATTTTAATTATTAATTGTCTATGAGACGTGTAAAGGGTATTAATAATTAAAATGCAATTTTTCAAAAATACTAAAATGAACTTTGTAATTTTGTAGAAATGGTCGCAAACAATAATGCTACCACCCCGATCGTCCCTACCCTATCACTGAGAACAATCTTAGAAAGGGATCATCTTAACCATAATAACTTTATGGACTAGTATCAAAACTTGAGAATTGTTCTCAAGTAAGAGAAAAGGGCCTATGTCCTTGGCGATCCTATTCCTGACCAACCCGACCCTGAGGATGTTGAGGCCTATGACGATTGGCTTCGATACACTAAGGATTCCACGCAGGTTTCCTGCCTCAGGTTGGGAACTATGATTCCCAAACTCCAAAAGGATTTGGAGCATCTTGGGGCATATGACATAATTACCCAGTTGAAGGAAATGTTCCTTCAACAAGCTAGGGTAGAGCGCTTCGAAACGGTTCGAGCGCTTCATGCGTGTCACATGGAAGAGACCCAATCGGTATCATCCTATGTTCTTAAGATGAAAAGCCACGTTGATTGCCACAAGCGGCTTAATTGTCCTGTCTCAAAGGAGTTATCCATGGATTCGATCCTTAATGGCCTAACTAAAAGGTTTGAGACGTTCATAATGAATTACAGTATGAACGGGTGGGACAAGAGTATTGGTGAGCTTCACGCAATGCTCAAAATAGCCGAGGAAGGGATGGGTAGAAAGGTTTCACCTGTTCTCTCGATCAATGAGGGAGGCAATAAGAAAAGGCCATTCCCTGATCCCAAGGAAAATGTTGCCAAAGGAAAGGGGTACATCAAAGGAAAGGGGAAAGGAAAGGCTAAAGCGGAACCTCCAAAGCCTAAGCTTAAGAAGCCTAAGGTAATGGAGAACGATCCATGCTTTGAGTGTGGAGAGATAGGACATTGGAAAAGGAATTGTCCAACCTATCTCAAAGAGTTGAGAAACAAGAGGGATGCTTGGCAAACCTCATGTACAACTTTCATAATTCACATTGGTTGAAATGTTATTTCTTCAAACACATGGGTATTGGATACCTGATGTGGAACTCTTTTTTGCAATTTGTTGCAGGGGTTCATAGGAAATAAGCACTTCAAGAAGGGAGACACAAGTCTCTACATGGGCAACGGAACAAAAGTTGATGTCGAAGCCCAAGGAGACTATATTTTGAAATTTTCAAATAGTTTGGAAGTTGTCATTAAGAACATTTTGTATGCTCCTAGTTTGACTAGAAACATAATTATGATTTCCCTTTTAAAACAATGTGGTTATGAATTAAAGTTTGTTAACAATGGTATTTATGTTTGTATGGATGATGTATTTTATTTCAAGGCTATGCCTTTTAATGGAATCTATGAATTGGTTCATAATGATTCATCCTATAATAGCTTATTATACCAAACAAGCACCAAGAAACTTAAAATGGGTTTAAGTGATTCTTATCTTTGGCATTGTTGTCTTGGTCATATAAACAAGAATCGGATTCAAACACCTCAAAAGAATGGCCTTTTGAAAATCAAATATAAATGTTTTATTTGACAAGTGTGAATCTTGTTTACAAGCTAGATGACCAAGTCGCCCTATAATGGCACTAACGAGAGGGCAAAAGACTTATTGGGTATCATACATTTGGATGTATGTGGCCCTTTAAAGACAATGACTAGAAATGGTGATAGATACTTCATTACCTTTACCGACGATTATAGTCGCTATGGTTATGTGTACATGATGACACACAAACATGAAGCTTTTGAAATGTTCAGAACCTTTAAGAATGAAGTAGAAAAACAAATCTATAAAACTATCAAAGTTCTTCGTTCAGATAGAGAATGTGAATACCTCAGTGATGCTTTTCAGTACCATCTAAAAGGTTGTGGGATCGTCTAACAACTTACTCCACCTGGTGGTGTGTCTTAACGGAGAAATCAAAGCCTATTGGATATGGTTAAATCTATGATGGCTATAAGCTCAATACCTCTATCATTTTAGGGTTTCGCAATGCTCTCCGTGGCTCGTATTATGAATATGGCCATGACGAAGATAGTCGATTCACTAAGTGTATATATGTTGGATATCCCAAAGATTGTATAGGATACTACTTCTTTGATCCAACAGAGCAAGAATAATTATTGCTCGAAAGGCTAAGTTCTTGGAAACTAAGTTCCTTATTGAAGGGATAACGTATAGAATACTGGAATTTTGATGAGGATCAAAATCCACAAGCCGATACAAGTTTGGTTGACAACTACAATCAACAAGAGGTTGTTGATGATGATCAAGAAGTTGATCAATACACACAAAACGTTCGCAGATCTGGTAGAGTTAGCATTCCACCTGAAAGATATGGATCTTTCATGAATGGATGCTATGTGGTTGACTCCGATGAGTCAACTACATACCATGAAGCTATGTCTAATTTGGATTGTGACAAATGGTTGGATGCCATGAACGTTGAGATGCAATCCATGTATGACAATCAAGTTTAGGAATTGGTTGACCCTCCACTTAACTCCAAACCAGTTGGATGCAAATGGGTTTCAAGAAGAAAATAGATATACATGGAAACTTGGATACATACAAAGCAAGACTTATAGCGAAAGGTTTCACTCAAAATCAAGGAGTTGATTATGATGAAATTTTCTTACCTGTGGCAATGCTAAAGTCAATTAGGATATTATTTGCCATAGCTGCATATTATGACTATGAGATTTGTAAAATGGATGACAAAACCGCTTTTCCTAATGGACATCTCGAAGAGACTATCCATATGGCTCAGCTTGATGGTTTTGTCGGTCCGCAACATCCTAAAAGGTATGCAAGTTAAAGAAGTCAATCTATGGATTGAATCTAGCATCGAGAAATGGGAATCAACGTTTTGATGAAGAGATCAAAATTTGGTTTCATCAGGAATGCTGACAAGGCTTGTGTATATACAAGGCTAGTGGGAGCATAATAACATTCTTAGTATTGTATGTTGATGACATGCTAACTTTTGGAAATGATATTCCAACGATGGAAGGTGTTAAAACCTAGCTTGGAAGTTGTTTTTCCATAAAAATCTTAGTGAAGCTGCCTATTTTTTGGGAACAAAGATCTATAGGGATAGATTGAAGTGGTTGATAGGTTTAAATCGAAGTGCTTATATCAATAAAGTCTTGAAAAGGTTCAAGATGAAAAACACTGAGAAAGGTATGGTACCTATTCAAAGAAGGACAATATTGAGTACATCTCAATGTCCAAGCTCAAAGGGTGAGCAATATCGAATGAAGGACATCCCATATACGTCAGCTATAGGATCCATCATGTATGCGATGATATGCACTAGACTGGACGAGTCATGCGCGTTAAGCATGACAAGCAGATATTAGCAGAATCCAGGAACTCGTTGTAAAGGGTTACACGGATGCGAGTTTTCAAACCGTTCGAGATGATTCTCAATAACGATCGGGGCATGTCTTCATTATGAATGGAGTAGCATTGTCCACTACAAAACACGGATACATTGCCGCATCATTAGCAGCTCAGGTAGCTGCATGGATAAAGAAATTTATCGCCTACCTTGGGTGGTCTCTACCATTCAAGACCCCTAGAAATCCTTTTGTGATCACGAGGGTACGATTGCATAAATCAGGTACCCTGTCCTCTTCAAAAGGCTAGGCACAATGAGCGGATATTCAACTACATATGGGATGAAGTTGAAAAGGAATAAAAAATAATATGTATTCGTAAAGTTAACACCGGTCAAAATTGCAGATCCACTCACGAAGCTCCTTAAGAGGGCAAAGCATGAAAGTCATACTTTTGCCTTAGGACTTCGATATTCTAGTGACTGGAATTGATCTGTTTAGTATTAAAAGTTTGAAACAATGTAATATTTAACTCTTTATATACTTGTGATATTTTGTGTTATATTAATTTTAGCATGTATAGATCCATGAATATGTTTATTATTCTAAATGTCCGTAGTCAGTCATGTTTGTGGGAACAAATATGAACGTAAGACTATTATGAACATGGATTGGTGGATATTCATAAGGAATGAATATAGAGCAATTGGTTGCTGCCAAGGTTCATTGATATTTGTGGGATACAAATATTGGACTGACCCGCATCTCAATTTTACTACATGGAATCTTCTAGATTGATCATAAGTAAATTTGAGTAAAGGCGAATATCATTGGTATCCTCTGACCTAAGATACATATTGGGTTTTGATATTCACCAAATGTTATACTTTGAGCTAGCTCTTCACTACTCCGAAATAATGGGCAGTGCATAAGGCTGTGTTCAGGTGTGACACGAGGTGATTGCGAAAAACGTATGTAGTCAAGATGGAATTTGTTCCTCTTATTTGTTGAGAGCAAGATGTCTAAGGCCTGATTAAGTTAAATTAACAAGGAATGATCATTCTATGTCCTTGGATTGAATATGACATTTGTAACAAAAGGATAAATGATTGATTCACCTAAATCATTTCAAGTTGGATACTTGAAGGGGATGATGTTATTGAATGGCTTTCAGTCATGCGTATTAAGGGTAGTAAACCGTTGTTAGGCGGTATTTACTACTTGCATCAATCTTCTATGAATCTGGTGTAAGTGGGAGATTGTTGGATTCTTTATGCCCAAGACACATAGAACATTGATGTGGTTAGTACGTTATGATCCAAGTCGGGTCATACCCAATAACAAGCTTAGCAAACACCAATAATATTTAATTGATAATATGATCATGCAATTAAATAAATACACCAATTTAGAAAATGGGTTTTCTAAATAAGTTGCATATGAGATTGAACAACTTATATGGATATTTTGTTCATGGATATTATTTGTAATGTTGTTTAATTTAGTTAAATAACATCAAATAATAGAAGTGTTTGTATGTTATATAATTAAAAGGTTAATTGTATCTCTATTTTAATCAAATAGTTTAACAAGGATTAAAAGGGAGTTTTTGGGGGGGAAACTTAAAAGAGAGATTAGGTTCGGCCGCCACCTAAGGGCTTTCTCTCTTTTGTTTTCCTTTTGAGGATTTGAGATTTGTATCTCCTAGAACAAACACACACTCCATCCAGCTCTCTTTCTCATTTTGCAAAAGGGTCACAAGAACACAAACTCTTCTTTTGGAAGAGGGTTCACGGCTGAAACAAGGCTCCAGCAGCCTCCTTGATTGTTCACGGCTGGAACAAGACTCCAACAGCCTTCTTGATCTGATTTTGGTGCTCAAATCCTAGCAACAAGGTGCTTGCCTGATGCTTGTGGGTATGGATGCTTGAGGACATCTATTCTTGATGTTTTGGCTGTTTAACAACATCATCTTCTTCACCCAAAATCGTTTTCTGCAGCTTTACTAAAGGTAGCATGTATGGTTTGTTTTGGGTTGTTATCTCTTATTGATAGCTAGTTCAAACACATATAAATGATCCTATGTTCTTGGGTTTGTTAAAGTTTTGTTATTAGCCTTAATTTTCAGATTACTAATGATAATTTTAAGGTTACATTCCGCTGCGTTTTCATACTTTAAAAGGTTAAACTACTTTGATATGGTCCAACAAACCCAACAAATGGGCCATGCTAATGGACCATACGCATGAACAACTTCATGCTAATGAACCAGTCGCACGACTAAACCAGGAGACTGGATCAGTCGCACAACTGTGACATGAGATTGAGTCAGTCACACGACTGAACACTCAGTCGTGCGAATGGATAAACCGCATGACTCATTCGCACGACTGAACCATGCTAATGGTTCAGTCACACGAATGAGTCACCCTAACCTATAAATACCACTTAATTCGTGAAAAAAACACTTCCAATATTTCGACTCCTACACGTACCCTAGCTGTATAGAATGTCCAAGAAAGCCTGTCCAAGTTCATTGATCGTTCTTGATTGAATCCTATTCATTCTTAACGTTTAGTTTAATCTTATATCGATCGGGTTAACGTTCTCACTGATTGGATCACCAATCAAATAGGATTCCGCACTATTTGATTTGGTATACATCTGAATCTGTTAGGACTCCGTCCAATACACGGTCCCTAACAAGTGGTATGAGAGCTATGGCACTTGATTTACGTGTGATTCAATCGATTTTCATATAAAAATTGTGTTTTTCACGCAAAAACTCAATCTTTTTGTGTCAAACGTTGTTCTGGACGTCTCCAGGTCGTAAAGTTAACGTTTTTCAAGCATACGACAATTAGGGTTCTTGAGAAATTCATGTTTTTGCGTCAAAATACCTTAAACTTTCAAATTCTCAAGATTCAATAGCTTCAATCGCATGATGGACTCAATTGCACGACTGAATCCATACGCATCCCTCATACGCATGATTGGACTCATTCGTACATCCATTTGTATGACTGAACTATCTATTCGCATTGTTCATCCGTACATGTCCATTTGCACGATTGATTCATTCACATTGGTTCATTCACACGTTTGAGCCACTCGCATTGTTCAATCGCACGAGTTGTCCAATCGCACACCTTCATTCGCATAAGTAAATAGTTGTTCCAAAGTTTAAAGTTGATAGTAATGGAGGATCAATATTAAGCGTTCATCGCACGAAGGGATTCTAGGATTCAAAACTTGTTTCTTTTAGAAAATGAAGTGGGAAATTATAAAAAGCCCCCTAAGCTCATAACGTTAGATGATTACCCATAATGGAAGCAAAGATTTGAGATTTACTTAAATGGATTAGATCCCAATTTGTGGGAGTCGATAGAGATAGGATATAGTATGCCTGTAGGTGCAGATGGAGTCAAACTCACCTTAAGCGGTACGACTGACGGCCAAAAGGTAAAGTACAATGCAGAGAAGAAAGTAGCAAAGGAGCACATGGATATCTTAGCAGTAGTTGTTCACTCCTATGACGGACTAGTTGCATCAATTTTCTAAGAACAAGCAAGCTAAGAAGCTGTGGATGCATTGGAAAAGAGGTATGAAGGAAATGCATCGTTAAAAACTCTAAAGGCTAAAGCATTGAAAAAGGAGTTTGAGAACTTCTCGTCAATGGGAAAGGAGAGCTTGGATGACGTCATTGATCGGTTCTATCATTTGATGAGTGAGCTACACACTCATGGAGTCACCACATCTATGGAAGAAAAAGTTTCAAATTTTGCAGATGGGTTGCTTGAGAAGTGGAGTTCATTTGTTTCCAACCTAAGACAGAATGATTTGCTGGCGAAGTTAGATATCATTGACTTCATTCAGAAACTGAGAGAGGAAGAGTTGAGGATGAAGGGCCCAAAAGTCTCATATGATTAGAATCCTGCACTGTACAATTCAACTCCACAAGCCAAAACGTCTGGAGCACCACTTCAAACGACATTTATGTCGAGTTCAGCTGCTCCACCTCAGGCTACCACTTTAGGATCTGACACGTCATGGTCGTCTTGTACTCAATACATAGCACCTGAAGCCAATGCTATAAAACTAAACATTAAGAATCTCGGGAATGTTACAGTGGAAGTAGCAAAGGAGCACATGGATATCTTAGCAGCGGTCGTTCACTCCTACGATGGACTAGTTGCTGGGAAGATTGGGAACTGCCATCCGACAGATGAGGACTACGAATAGGTAGACGAGATAGAGCTGGAGAGAATGGACATCATGTGGTCCTTAGCAAGTCTTGTTCGGAGAGCTAAGAAGTTTGTCAAGAAGACCAGACATAATTTGATTACTACCAAGGACACAACTTTTTGTTTTGACAAGACCAAAGTTACCTGCTTCAACTATAGGGAAAAGGGGCACTTCAAACATGATTGTGTGAAGCCCAAGAAGACAAGAAATGAGAATCCATTATCATCTTTCAATCGTCAGGATAAACCCACAAGCAGACCTACTTCGTCAAGCAAGGATCCTAAAGCCTTGACGGCTCATGATGACGAAGGACAAGATTGGAGCCTCCGGTTTATGTCTCCGGGAGAATCCAACATTGCTAGTGTTGAGGATCAAGATGACGACTCAGCAAGTGAATGTGATATTACAGCGAAACTCGCGATGTCAAATGTTGCAGAAACTGCAACTGTAGTTGATCACCTGCCTGAAGAAGGGACAAGTTCAACAAGTCTAGAATCACCAAAACCACAAAAGTCAGACACTGCTTTGATGGCTGATTCAACCTCACCCTCTCAGGTAAGTACCACTACTCAACTTTTAAATAATCATGCTTGTTCTGATTGTAATAAATTTAGGGAAAGCATTGATTTGAAATTTTCAAGGTTATTAGACCATAATCATAGCTTAGTAAAGGACTTACAACTATCCACAGAAGCAAATAGAGTCTTAAAACAAAATGAGCACAACTATAAAGAAAAGATAGAACTTTTGAATAAACAACTTAGGGAAACTAAAGTTGTAGCTTTTATCCAAGCTAATGACATTAAGTTCTAACTAAACTCCCTAGAAGACACTAAGAAACAAAAAGCAGTTCTGGAAGTAGACGTAAATTCATTAAAACAAAAACTGCATAGTTGGACAAGTTCTTCTCATATTGTCCAACACTTAGTGAGAGAGCGCAACAATGGGGAGGGTTTGGGATATAAAGTGGTACCACCACCACATGAGAACTTGATGAATGCTAAAACAAAACGAATAAATAATAACCCAATCAAGGATCATGTGGTGTCCACTCCTCTTGTAAGTGATCCAGATTCCACATGTAAACCAAATGAATCTATCACTAAACAAAAGGATTCCACTTCAAAATCAAAAGGTATAATGCCTTATGTTAATCTGGACGAACAATTTGAAAAGGTTAAAATAAAGTCTGGTTCAACAAAGTCTATTTCTGAACAAAGAAGTACCAAACAAATTAACCAATCACGTGTTTCATGTCTAAGTCCAAATAAACAAAAGGGAAAAGATGTTAACAATGTTGAAACAATTTATTTTGTTAAACAAGATAAAAAATCTAAACAAGAAATGTCAAAACCCAAACAGAATAAAGTCACACGTGTGTCACACACTTCTCCACAGAAACAGTTAAATCATCAAGTTGAAAGCAGATCATGCTAAAACTATGGAAAGTATGGGCACATAGCGTCTTATTGTCATTATTATCAGACACTAAAGAAAAAGATTGAACTTTATGACACTAAAGCAAGCTCTTCCAAAAGAAGCTCCATGAATCCACCAAAAAGAGTCAGTGAACCTAAAGTTTGACCTATCAACCAGTCGATTGTTTATCACAAACAGGCTTTACACAAAGCTGGCTTATGGAAAGAAAAGTCTATGTCTGGTAATGAGAACAAGAAGACAAATGATCTTCCCTTACCGTCTAATGGACAATGTGTAGAATTTTGATGTGTGATGCCTCAAGGACACCCAAGATGGTTAAGGCTTGGGTCCCTCACCTTAACTAATGTTTTCAATTGAATGTGTAGGGTGTTCGCTATAGTGCTGAAAAAAACACTTGGATTGTAGACAACGGAGCATCAAGGCACATGACTGGAAACCGGGCACTCCTATCAAACCTCAAACAAATCAAAGGAGGTCATGATTCTTTTGCTGGAAACAAAGGAGGGTACATCACAGCTCAAGGGGAAGTAGGGAACCAGAAAGTGAAGTTTGACAGGGTAAACTATGTTCAACAAATTCAAAATAATTTTCTTTCTGTTTCCCAAATATGTGACAAGGGATTTAAGGTAGTTTTCAACAATAAGAAGTGGTATGTCCTGAAAATGGACTATGTGATTCCAGAGGACCAAGTCTTAATGTCAGCCTCAAGATCTGTCAAAGGCCTCCACAACGGATCATCAAGTTCAGTGCTTCTTGTCAAAAGCAACTGAGAAGGGTTCTATCTCTTGGCATAGGAGAATGGGGAACATCAATCCATGGAATATGAACCACTTGATCCAGAATGACCTAGTGCGAGGAGTCAATGTCAAGAACTTTCAACTCCTAGATTTTTGTGTCGCCTAAAAAAAGGCAAACAGACAAAGAAGTCTCATAAGGCAAAGAAAGTTACTTCTATAGAACTGCCTCTTGAGCTTCTTCACATGGATCTGTTTGGTCCGGTCAGTACAAGAAGCATCACAGATGACTTGTATTGCTATGTAGTTACAGATGACTACTCAAGATTCTCTTGGGTGATGTTTCTGAAATCAAAATCAAAAAGATTTGAGTCATTCGAAGAATTGGTAACTACACTAGAGTCTCTCTACAAGCTGAAGGTGAGACAAGTATGCTCAGACAATGGAACCGAGTTCAAGAACCAATGGATGGAGATTTTCTGCAAAGAAAAGGGAATTGTGCACCGGTTCACTTCCGCCTACACTCCTTAGATGAACGGAGTTACTGAGAGAAAGAATCGCAGCTTAATAGAGACAGCACGCACAATGCTAGCAGACTCGAAACTGCCTATCCAATTTTGGAATGAGGCAGTTGCCAATGCGTGTTACATGTTAAATCGAGTTCTGGTTGTAAAACATCATGGCAAGACATGTTACGAGTTACTTCAACGACGTAAACCAAATCTGGAGTACCTCGAACTTTTTAGAGCACCATGTACATTGCTGAAGAAAACTCAGGAAGGAAAGTTTAGCGAGAAGGCTGAAGAAGGAATTTTTCTAGGATACAACATACCGAATAAGAGAGTCTACAACAACTCAACCGGTCAAGTAGAGGTGTGGTGTAACGTCGATGTTCAGAGATACACCACCCCTACTGTTGGAAAAGGACCTGCATTCTTTTTCGACTATGATGGATTCTTCAAGTCATTCAACATTCCTCTATCCACTTCTGACGATAAGTAAGCAGCCAAAATGATGTATGATGTCTTAAACACACCATCACATGACTCTACATCATCTGGTTCACAAGGTGAATCACCTAACCACTCAAGGGGAGCACTCGAAGTAAGTGACTCTTCATTTGACGATGAAGCCATGGAGAATGATCAGGACACTCAGGAACAACATGCTCGTACAACTGCAAGTCCACAAGCATTTGACATTGATGCCTTTGAATCTTCAGAACCTCACACTCCTACTGCCTCAGATACGGAACCAAACGTTCATAATCTTGATTCTGAGGTAGTTGTTCCCACCACTCCTAGATCATGCCTAAATGTCTATCATCCTCTGGACAATGTCATTGGGGATGTCAGATCAGGAGTTCTTCACGATGGCGCATACCGTTGTTTTGTGTCTCAGTTTGAGTCAAAATACGTCAGTGAAGCCCTAAATGATAAGGCATGGGTGAGTGCCATGTAAGAAGAACTTCTTCAGTTCAAGAAGTTAGGTGTATGGACACTGGTAGATAGACCTAAAGGTGCTAAAGTCATTGGCACCAAGTGGGTCTTGAAATGTAAGAAAGATGACCAAGGTGTCATCATCAGGAACAAGGCTCGACTTGTAGTTCAAGGATTTCGACAAGTTGAGGGAATTGATTACAATGAAGTATTTGCACCTGTGGCGAGAATGGAAGCTATCCGTATCTTCCAAGCCTATGCCTCTTAGATGAAGATTAAAGTATATCAATTGGATGTAAAGAGTGCATTTCTTCATGGTGAAATCCGAGAAACAGTGTATGTCAGTCAACCTGAAGGATTTGAGGATCCATATCATTGGGACAGAGTTTACAAACTGGATAAGGCTCTCTACGAGCTTCACCAAGCCCTGAGAGCATGGTATGAAAAACTCTCAACTCACCTTGTGAAACATGGATTTCACAGAGGTGTAATTGACTATATACTGTTCATCAAAGAAAAGGATGGTGATCTGCTGCTTGTTCAGATTTATGTTGATGACATAATCTTCACTTCCAAGAACGAAGACTTATGTAAAGAATTTGAAGCATTAATGATGGTAGAATTTGAAATGAGTGGCATAGGAGAGATGAAATACTTTCTTGGGTTACAGGTGGATCAAACACCAAAGGGGATATTTCTACATCAGACCAAGTATGTAGGGGATATTCTCAGTTGGTTGACATGGAGAATGCTTCCACAGCCGGGACTCCACTTGCTACAAACCATCATGTAGCACCCGACGGGAATGGTGATCTGGTTGATACCACCATGTACCGAGGAATGATTGGATCCCTCATGCACCTCACTGTCTCAAGACCTGATATTATGTATGCAACATGTCTCTATTCAAGATATCAGGCGAAACCAAAAGTTAACCATCTTATAGGGGTCAAAAGGATATTTCGTTATCTGAAGGGTACACCAACACTTGGGTTATGGTATTCTCATGACGATGACTTCAAGCTTACCGTGTATAGTGACTTGGATTATGGCGGATGCAAGATGAACAACAAATCCACCTCAGCAGGTTATCAATTCTTTGGGAGAAGATTAGTCACGTGGCAGTGTAAGAAGCAGACATCAGTTGCGTTGTCAACTTGTGAAGCTGAATATGTTGTTGCGGCAAGCTACTGGTCTCAAATCATCTGGATTCAATAGCAGATGCGGGACTACGGTTTGAAATTTTCTAACACTCTTATATTTGATAATTTTGCTACAATAGCTGTTACTAAAAATCCTATCCAACATCCTAAGACCAAACACATCAGAATTAAATATCACTTTATCCGTGATTGTTTTGAAAAGAATCTAATCGATGTTAAAATAAATACGGATTTCCAACGCACTGAGCACTACACTAAAGCCTTTGATAAACCACATTTTCTTTATCTGATAGAGGTCAATGGAGTTAAAAAGAAAAGTGATGTAATTCCAGAAGATGAACATGTTTAGTCCGATGCATCGAGTAAATTTTTCTTGTATTCTCTTTAATTTTATGACATTTAATTAATTTCTTGGTTTTATTTCTTCGCTTATTAAAATCCTAAAACGCAAATCATTTACGGTTTTAGAATTTTAAGGGGAGAATAAGTTAATTTAAGTTAGGATTAATAATAAAAATGAAAAAAAGGAGGGAGGAGGACATGCAAGCTAAAAGAAATGAGATTTTATCTGAGATATCGATTCAACATCTATGGAAAATGATAGTACACAGGAACAAAGCATTTGGGACTTTAAAAGATTAAATTGAATTAGATGCGAAATTCAAAGTATAAGTCAGAAAAGTCTAAGCAACATAAAAGGAAAAATGATAGTAAAACTAGCTGCTATTAAGATAACATGAAGAAAGAATACCTAGAGGGTGCTAGACCATTAGATGATGTGTCGGTAGGTTGATCACAATAGATAAGTAGACCTCATTGGTGATCTCAACATCAAACTAAGTTGTTCAACAAGCTGTGGGTCATCATCTTATCCTGGTTAACACAATCAACAAAATTCCAATAAGGGGTGACGAGCAAAATAAACGCCACAAATGTGTGCTGATGACCAAAATATTAGCAAAGCACATGATGAAAAATGCAAAAAGAAATCAAACTAATAACCTATGTTGTTGCTGTGATCTGTGCAAAAAGCATAGAATTGCTTAAACAAGAAGATAGGTTATGTGCCTCTCTGCTGTGCGGCGGCACTGACCTGAGGATAAGCATAACCTAGATATTCTAGAGTTCATTGTTGTTTGCCGCCTCTCTGTTGTGCGGTGGCACTGACCTGAGGCTTGGCTTCTCTTTGAAAGCCCTAAGAATAGTTTCTTCTTGTCAAAAATACCCGTAGACCGCTCAAAAATCTCCTGAGGAATGTTGATTACCATATAAGCGTGGGATCCACAAATGCTTGTTGAAATAATTAAACCTTAAACCATCACCAATCTGTGTCAAAAGTCTATGTATAGATTTAAGTGGACAAGTATACTGACAATCATCGTGGCAGCAATTCTTGAAAGTCCAAATCAATGTGTGCGTCTTATAGTACTAGTATGATTTCCTTAATTTGCTGATGTCTCTCGACGAAAACAAGAATCTAGCATGAAATGATTTTGATAACACGTCCCGAATGAGTTGATTCCCTGTATGATTCCATAATGAATCGTTCCACTTATGGTCAAAATAACTTGAAGCTGCCTGTTCAAGAAATAAATTTGTTAGATTTCTATCCTAGGATTTCCACCTCATACAAAATCACAAAAACACCTTTAGTTTTGTCTTTTAATGTTAGCTCTTTTGTTTTGGTTTAACATTTAGTCACTTTAGAGTTATATATCGGACTATGTCATGGAATTAAATATGGGATTTAATCACTTAAAAGGGTCACGTCTGAGGTGACCAAACATGTGTTCAATTGTTAAATGGGCGCGTCTGAGGTGACAAAATGTGGTTTTTTCTTAAAAGGATCACGACTGAGGTGATCAAAAGTTTTCAAAGTTAAAATGATGATGGTTGAGATGATCGAATGCGCAAAATATTTAATCAATAGTTAAATGGAGTTAAATGTCAAATGGTCATAAAGTCGAAACCATGAGTATGATCCATTTGCACAACTGGACCATGAGTATGGACTAGTCGTACGATTGGACCATACTTATGCACTAGACAACCGAATGGAGTATGAGTATGAACCATTCACACGAATGGCTTACAAGATTGAGCCAGTCGCCTGAATTGAGTTGTCCGAATGAGTCAGTTGCCCGACTGAAACCCAGTCGACCGACTGAAGGTGACTGAACCAATCGCACCACTGAGATCCAATCGCCCGAATGAAAAGAGCAAATAGGTCCAGTCGCACGATTGAAACCAGATTCAGTATAAATAGGGCTATCATCGATCGCATATTCTCATCACCCCTCAATCGCCCTAAAATCGCCCAGAGTGCTATTACGCTGCCAAAATTTCTTCTGACCTTACTTGACTTCAAATATCAATATTCTGACGAATGCTGGTTGTTATACAGGTAAAATGCGGTGCAACCTACATAAATCACAGTCGTTTGTGCCCTAAATCAATGAATTCGGCCCTAAACAAGAACCGAAACTTAGTTGGACAAATTAACTAATAAAACTAAGTAAAATGTTGAAATCAAGGTTATTTGGTGCTAAGTAGGGTTATTGCGAGTCAAATGAGCCAAACCGCAATGTCTAATACTAAGATTTGCTCAAAATTTGAATCTCAATAGAACAGACAGTAGGTCATGCGACTGGACATCCGGATGAACTACAATCGCACGACTGAGCTGGACGAATGACTCAGTCGACCGAATGAACAATGCGTATGAGCTCAGTCAGCCAACTGAACTAGTCGAAGGCTCAGTCACCCGATTGAACTTAGTCGCATGAGAAGTCACCCGATTGTATTCAGTCGCATGAGAAGTCACCTGATTGTATTCAGTCGCATGTTAGGTCAAACGACTGAACCCAGTCGTATGGTTCAATCACACCATTGAACCAGACTGATCTCAAATAGTTTAGATTGAATAACCTTCTGTTGTGTATTGATCTAACTTGTATGCTTCTTGTGTTACAGATTGATGGCTGATCGGTGGACCATCAACACCAAGCACAATATTTGTGTTCATCTGGACGCCACCACTCGGAACGCTGCCGAGTATACTGGCATCATAGCTTTCCTGAAGAGATCACGGATACACCGAGCCATATCTACACTATGTACTCCCTACAGGTCTATACAACAGGCCTTCTGGGAGGGTGCATCAGTTGATCGATCTCGTGAGCCCTACTGCATCAGGGGTACTATATTTGGGCACGACATAGAGGTGAGTGCTGTAGATCTTCGATGAGTACTGGATCTGGGTGATGATGCTGCTCACCCAACCAGGCTACACCCTCTGACAGTGAGGGGATGCTTCCTCAGGATGAAGTACTCTAGGGACATCAATGTACGTGTGCTAAACAAAAGCAACCTGTGTCCCCAGTTCAAGTACTTGGCACACATGATACTGAAATGCATAGCTTCGAGGAGGGGTGGCTTTGATGACTTATCAGACCAAATCCAGAATGCCTATGTGGCATTGGTGCTGAACCACCCCTTCAGCTTCTCCAGCATGATATTTGCATATCTGATAAAGAATCTTGAGGCCAAAGGCAAGGAGGGCTTCTGTATGTACCCAATATTCTTACAGATGATTATCGATGAAAAGCTGCCTTCCTTGCCTAAGGAGAGCCATGATGCGGTATCACTTGAGGTGATGGATGACACTACTTTGGGCCGCATGAAGGTCTACAGGGGAAAGCAAGTCAAACCCCCTGATGAGACTGTTCAGGCTCCTGGCACGAGAGGATTACATGGCGCCGACAAGGCGTAAGTGGCGCCATGAGGAGAGTGACTCAGATATTGAGCAGATTTGTCTTCCATCTGATGACTCCGATGATGATGACGGTGACGCTGGTGGAAATTCTGGCCCCGCTGCTTCTAGGGCCAGCACTGTAGATGTTACACCTCCACCACCCACTCATGGAGATGCCACCACCGCCAGCTTCCATCAGGATTTTTGCCCTCCTGATGAGGAGGAGGAGAGTGATATGGGCAGCAGGGTGGTTGCCACATAGAGAGGTATAAGGGCGGTTGGTGGACGCCAAGGGGAGTCCGGGGATGCTGCTGCTGCTGATTCAGATCCCTCATATACCCCGGACCCACCTGCAGCCAAGGGGGAGCCACAGTACCTAAAGGCACAAGGAAGAAGAGAATGGCTCTCCCCTATGGCAAGAAGGGGAAGAGACTGAAGTTCACCTTGACCTTTGCCACTACCTCAGCCACTACTTCCACCACCACCATCACTGCCACCATTCCACCTGTCACCACTACTGCCACCACACATACCACCACTACCTCAGCCACTCCACCACTTACACACATCACATCCACCACCACTACAACTTACCCATCACCACCCACACACATACCACCTCTTATATTCACCACTGCCACCACCACCACCACTACCCACCAGGCAGGACCACCATATCACCCATCTTTCCCTTCAGGATCATCTTTACCTCCAAGTGGGGTAGAAGAACAACTTTCAGCACTAAACTGTATGGTGCGGAAGCTGTTAGCCGCCAATGACGAGAAGATTGCTCAGCTCCGGTAGTTAGTGGAGCTTACTGCTGCACAATCACAGCAGATCTCTCAGCAGGCACATCAGATGAGGAGCAGGCTCAGCAAATGGCTACTCAGAGTCAAGAGATTACCTAACTCAAAGAGCAGAACATGTTATCTACTAAGAAGATTGAGGAGTTGGAGGATGCCAAGAGGACCATCCTACTCAAACTTAAGGGGGCAAAGGATGAGCCTCTGAAGAATAGAGAGGGCGACGGTGATGATGGTGAAGATGGTGATGATGATGATAGTGATGATGATGATGATGGTGATGATGAAGGTGATGATGAGGATGGAGGATACGATGAAGGAGAAGGATATCCATTTGCTTTGGGTGCACAAGAAGCTAGTGAGAGGCAGACCAAAAGGAATCAAGATCTGGGTGCCTCGACATCAGCCTCGACAGCAGAGGAACACATGATTCAGGACAAAAGTAATGCACAGATGTTTGTGTAATTTAAATCATGTGTAATTTTCATATTGTATTAAACTTATGTGCATGAATGTTTATGTATATATTTAATGTTTACTGTCTTGATTATTTACTGATGCATGATGTGTTAAATGTTTTAAATCAAGTGGATCCACATTATCAGCGAGATGATTACGATGTTGCTCCGTTTCAGTAGATCAAGTCTCAACTCACAATGATACTTGATCTACAAGGGATTGTCAGGAGGTCGGTAAGCTTTACTCTCGAAGAAGGAGAAATATTCACAACCTCACTGATGAGCAACTCGCAGAAATGTTTCGGTTAAACCCAAATGAATTGGTTAAGAATGCTCCTATTGTTGATGTTTCTAGTGATGACGAGCTCAATGATGTTGATGAGATATAGATTGAAGACATCACAGTACAGCACTATTTAGAATATACTGATCGAGAGGGAAATGTGGTCCTGATTTTGGAGATACACTCGATAGTGATATGCATGTTAAATTGGATACGATGGAGAGGGAGACCAAGAAATCCAAAAGCGAAGCTCAAGCCACGGACGCTGATGTTGAAAACAAAAAGGTTGAATGGGCAGCTTGTTTTCCAGAGATCCGTGCCCAACGCACAGCGCCAAAGCCGAGTGCCTACGCCAAGCTCTACAAAGTAAAGAGGCATCTTAAGGTTTCTGGCAAGATTATTGCGTGGGCTTACTTTGAGGATCTTAATGTATATGTTGTGAAGAGGGAGAAGGGAATCGAGTACTTTAGATTTCCACATGATCTAAAGACTCTCCCTGGTTTTGAGCTTAACCAGTTGGCACGCCTGAACCTGCTGTATGCTGACCCCAGGAAGATATCAGGCTGGTTTGAAGCTACGTTGAAGAGAGAATACCCCACACGATGGGTTAATTTCAAGCCACAACAACCTACGAGGTACATTCGAAGGTCAGAGGTGGACCCAAGGACTGGGAAACCCAAAGTGGTGTTGAAGTGGAGTCCTCCGCATACTATGTCTAAGATCCCATTGCAGGAAATGCCACAGGACTTCACTCAGCGATCATAGTATTACAAAAAGAGCACCAAATGGAGACCATCTGGGTATTTGACCCAATGTGTGTTGATACATATGTACCTAGATCTTGATCTTAATGTAATATGTCTTGAATGTCTTACACTGATGGAATTTTGGGTACTTAATGAAATGAGAATGTTTAATTGTGATTTGTAATTTGTAATTTTTCATTAATGAGTTGTGTAATGCATAATGACTAGATTATATAGGTTTGTGATTGTTTGAATTGATGTGCATAATGTTATAATAATGATTCCATTCAAACTTGGTTAAGTGAAGTTCTCATGCGTCCGACTGTACCATGCGTCCCAACAATGGTCATGCTTCCGAATGGCCATGCAACTGAGTGTCCATGCACCTAAATAGTCCATACGCTTGAACAACTTCATGCCACTGACTCAGTCGCACGAATGAACACTCAGTCATGTGAATGGATCAACCGCAAGGCTCAAGCGCACGAATGAACCATGCTAATGGTTCAGTTGCACGAATGAGCAACCCTAACCTATAAATATCACCTAATTCGTGGAAAAACAGAAGCATTGATTACACTTCGACTCCGGACGTACCCTAGCCGTACAGAAGCCTCTAAGTTCGTACTCCAAGTTCATAGAACATGGTAGATCGATTCCAAATCGATTCTTGATGTTAGATTTAATATACAATTGTGTCTACGTGCGTTCTCACTGATTGGATCGCCAATCAAATAGGATTCCACACTATTTGGTTTGTTTTACACGTTAATCAGTAGGTATTTCATTCAAATACCAGATCCTAACAAGTGGTATCAGAGCCTTGGCCCTTGATTATGTGTTGATTCAATCGTTTTTTATACAAAAGTTGTGTTTTTTCACTAAAAACGCAATCCTTTTGTGTGAAACGGAGTTTTAGATATTTCCCGACCATACAGTTTAGTTTTTCCGACATACGACGATTAGGGTTTGTGAAAATTCGAGTTTTTACGGCCAAAACACGTTTAACCTACGAATTATTAAACTTCAGCAGGTTCAGTCGCACGATTGGCTCAATCACCCGACTGACTTCATTCGCATTCTCCAACCGCACGATTGGACTCATTCGTACCCTCATTGGTACGACTGAGAACCCCATTTGGACTGTCAACCACATTAGTTCATTCGGCTGACTGACTCATCCGCATTTGTTCAGTCGCACGATTGAACCATTTGCATAGTTCAACCGCCCGAATAAGTTCAATCGCATACCTTCATTCCCATACATCAACAGTTTGTTTAATAGTAAAGTTAAGTGAAATGGAGGACCAGTTTTCAGCATACATAACAACTAGAGATACTCGTATTCAGAATCTACTGCTATTGGAGAACGAAGTGGGAATTCACAATAAACCCCCAAAGCTTATCACGTTAGACAACTATCCATAATGGAAGCAATGTTTTGAAATCTACCTAAATGGAATAGATACAAATTTGTGGGTGGCAATAGAGTTGGGGTACAACATGCCAGTAGGAGCTGACGAAGTCAAACTTACATTAAGTGGCATGTCTGATGCACAAAAGGTAAAACACAACACTGAGAAGAAAGTCTATGCTTTGCTCACTCAGTCTATTCCGAAGGATATCTTCCATCAATATTCGGAGTATACTCAAGCAAAGAAACTATGGGATGTGTTGGAGAAGAGGTATGACAGAATTGCCTCACTCAAGGCCATTAAGGCCAAAGCTTTGAAGAACGAGTTTGACGACTTCTCTTCAATGGGAAAGGAAGGCCTGGATGCTATGATTAACAGATTCTACCACTTGATGACTGAGATGCACACTCATGGAATAACTACGTTGATGGAGGATAAGGTATCCAACTTTGCTGATGGACTACCGGAGAAATAGGCTTCCTTCATTTCAAATCTCAGACAGAATGGGATGCTCTCGAAGTTAGATATAAATGACTTCATTCTAAAACTGAGAGAAGAGGAGCTTAGGATAAAGTACAGAGCTTAAAAGGCCAACTACGATCAGAATCCTGCACTCTACATTGCGACTCCTCAGGCCAAGACATCTAGAGCACCACTGCAGGCTGCCTTCGTCTCAAGCGCAGCAATTCCAGCACAACCTTCTACTTCAGGGTCCGAAACGTCAGGGTGGCCTGGCACCCAGTATATCATACCTGAAGCTAATACAGCAAAATTGAAAACCGATAACTTCGGTAATGTGACTGTTGAGGTGGCCAAAGAACACATGAACCTCTTAGCTGCTGTAGTCCACTCCTATGATGGACTAGTTGCTGGAAAGATAGGAAATTGTCACCTGGTAGATGAGGATTATGAACAAGTGGATCAAATGGAGTTGGAACAAATAGACATAATGTGGGCTCTGGCAAGTGCTGTCCGACGAGCTAAAAATTTGTCAAAAAGATCGGACAGAACTTGGTTGCTACCAAAGACATAACCTTTGGCTTCGACAAGTCAAAGGTGACTTGTTTCAACTGTGGTGAGAAGGGTCACTTCAAGTGGGAGTGTGTGAAGCCAAAGAAGACTGGTAATGGCAATCCTGTCTCGTCCTTTAATTGTCAGATAAAAGTCACATCTAGCAGTTCTACTTCATCAAGCAAGGACCCCAAAGCCTTGACTGTTAATGAGGATGAAGGACAGGACTGGAGCTTTCGGTTCGTCTCACCAAGAGAGTCCAACATAGTTAGTGTGGAGGACATTGATGACGATTCCGCAAGTGAAGGAGATATAGTAGTAGAGATCGCGATGTCAAATTCTGAAGATACAACACATGTGGTCAACCACCTGCCTGAAGAAGAAAAATATGCATCAATGTCAAAATCACCAGAACCAGAGACAATAGATTCTGCACTCATGGCTGATGCTTCTTCAGCATCTTAGGTAAGTACTACTGACCAATTCTTTAATAATCATGCTTGTTTAGATTGCAATAAATTTAGAGAAAGTATTGATTTGAAGTTTGCTAGGTTATTAGATCATAATGATAGCCTAGTAAAGGATCTGGAACTATGCACTGAGGCTAATGGAGTATTAAAATAAAACGAGCACAATTATAAGGAAAAGATAGACCTATTGAATAAACAGCTTAGGGAAACAAAGGTAGTTGCCTTTAACCAAGCAAATAACATTAGGTACTATCTGAACTCCCTAAAGGACACTAAGAAGCAGAAAGCAGTTTTAGAAGTAGAAGTCAACTCCTTAAAACAAAAACTGCACAGTCGGACAAGCTCATCTCACATTGTCCAACACTTAGTGAGAGAGAGAAACAATGGTGACGGATTGGGATACAAAGTGGGTCCACCACCACCTGAGACCTCGATGAACACCAAAAGTAAACCAATTAACAATAACCCCATCAAGGATCATGTGGTGTCAACTCCTCTTGTTAGTGATCCAGATTCAGTAAGTAAATAATATGAATCTGACGCTAAACAAAAGGAGGCCACTTCAAAGGGAAAAGGAAAGATGCCTTGTGTTAACCTAGAAATTGAGTTTGAAAAGGTTAATTTAAAGTCAGGGTCAAACAAAGTAAAATCAGAACCCAAAAGGACTACAAAACATAAACAATCACGAGCGTCATGTCAAAGTTAAGGTAAACAAGAAACACAAGATGTAAAACCAGGTAAAGCAACTAAGTTTGTAAAACCAAATCATACATCTAATAAAGAAGTGTCTCAATCTAAACATAATAACGTCCACCGTGTGACGTCTACATCTCCACCAAAACATATAAACCGTAGACTTGCTACAATTGTGGAGAGTACGGTCACATTGCATCTAATTGTCCTTATTATCAGACACCGAGGAGGAAAGTTGAACTTCCTGTATCAACACCTAGCTCTTTTAAGAGGAACTCAGTGATGCCTCCTAAAAGAGAGAGTGAACCCAAAGTTCAACCTATCAGCCAGTCGTCTGTTTATCACAAACAAGCCTTACACAAAGCTGGACTATGGAAAGAAAAATCTGCCTCGGCGTCTGAAAATGAGAACAAACAGAAATCTGAGCTTCCCTCAACCTCAAATGGTCAATGGGTTGAGTTTATGATGTGTAATGCCTTAGGGAAACCCAAGCCAGTGAAGGACTGGGTTCCTAACATAAACTAATGTTTTCATTGAATGTGCAGGGTGTTTGCTATAGTGCTGAGACTAACACGTGGATTGTAGATAGCGGAGAATCCAGGCACATGATAGGGAATAGAGCTCTCTTATCAAACGTGAGACAAATCAAAGGAGGGCATGTTTCATTTGCTGGAAATAAAGGCGGGTACATAACAGCCCAAGGGGAAGTGGGAAATGAGAAAGTTAAGTTTGATAAGGTAAACTATGTCCAACAATTACAAAATAACTTACTTTCAGTTTCTCAAATATGTGATAAAGGCTTCAAAGTAGTCTTTGACAACAAGAAGTGCTACGTTCTGAAGAAGGACTACGTGATACCGGAGGACCAAGTCCTAAAGTCAGCTTCAACATATAATGATCTTTATGTTTTGGGTCTCTCAAAGGCCTCCACAACAAATCGTGAAGTCCAATGCTTCTTGTCCAAAGCTACTGAGAAGGACTCTATCTTCTTGCATAGGAGAATGGGACACATAAATCCAAGGAAAATGAATCACTTGATCCAGAATGATCTTGTGAGAGGAGTAAATGTCAAAAAATTCCAACTCCTGGATTTCTATGTTACATGCAAAAAGGGCAAACAGACGAAGAAGTCTCATAATGAAAACAAAGTTCATTCTATAGAACTTCCTCTTGAGCTCCTTCACATGGATCTGTTTGGTTCAGTCAGCACAAGAAGCATCGCAGGCGACTTGTATTGCTATGTAGTTACTGATGACTACTCAAGATTAACTTGGGTAATGTTTCTGAAATCCAAATCAAAAACATTTGAATCCTTCAAAGAATTGGTAACTACACTAGAATCCCTATACAAGCTGAAGGTACGACAAGTGCGCACAGACAACGAAACCAAGTTCAAGAATCAGTGGATGGAGGCCTACTGCAAGGAAAAGGGAATTATGCATCAATTTACCTCTGCCTATAGTCCTCATATGAACGGGGTTGTTGAACAGAAGAATCGCAGCTTGATAGAGACAACACAGACTATGCTGGCAGACTCGAAACTGCCTATTCAATTCTGGAATGAAGCAGTGGCAGATGCATGTTATACACTTAATCGAGTTCTGGTAGTTAAATGCCATGGAAAAATGTGCTACGAGTTATTACAACGACGTAAACCTAACTTTGAGTATCTCGAGCCGTTTGGCGCTCCGCGCACCCTGCTGAAGAAGACCCAGGAGGGAAAATTCAGTGAGAAGGTTGATGAAGGGATCTTGCTATGACACAACATACCAAAAATAGAGTTTACAACAACTCAACAGGTCAAGTAGAGGTGTGGTGTAACGTTGATGTTCAGAGATACATCACACCACCTGTTGGAAAAGGGCCTGCCTACTTCTTTGACTATGATAGATTCTTCAAGTCCTTCAACATACCTCTCTCTGCTTCAGAAGATGAGTTGGAAAACAAGATGATGTATGATGTCTTGAACACACAGTCTCAAGATTCAACACCATCCAGTTTACAAAGTCAATCATCTACCAACTCAGGGGAACACTTGATGTGAGTGACTCTTCCTCTAATGAAGAAAATGTGGAAAATGATCAGAACAACGAGGATGTACAGGTTCCGCCTATGACAAGTCCACAAGCATCTGATAGTGGTGCTTCTGAGCTTTTGGAACCTCAAACTCCTATTGCCTTAGATCCAGAACCAAATGTTCACAATCTTGATTCTGTGGTAGTTGTTCCAACAACTCCCGGCTCATGTTTAAATGTCTATCATCCTTTGGATAATGTTATAGGATATGTGAGATCAAGGGTTCAGATTAGAAATCAGTTGTACTCAGCTGATTATGCCTCTATGATGGAAAAGGGATACCTTCACGACGGTGCCTACTACTGCTTTGTGTCTCAGTTTGAGCCAAAGTATGCTAGTGAAGCACTAAATGATGAGGCTTGGGTGAGTGCCATGCAAGAGGAACTTCTTCAGTTTAAGAAGTGGGTGTATGGACTCTAGTGGTAGACCTAAAGGTGCTAAGGTCATAGGCACCAAATGGGTCTTGAAATGCAAGAAAGATGATCAAGGAGTGATCATCAGAAACAAGGCTCGGCTTGTTGTTCAGGGTTTTCGATAAGTTCAGGGTATTGACTACAATGAATTGTTTGCTCCCGTGGCAAGGATGGAAGCAATCCACATCTTCCTTGCCTATGCATCTTATATGAAAATCAAAGTTTACCAACTAGATATGAAGAGTGCATTCCTTCATGGTGAGATTCGAGAGACAGTGTATGTCAGTCAACCCGAGGGATTTGAGGATCCATATCATCGGGACAGAGTTTACAAACTTGACAAGGCACTATACGGACTTCATCAAGCTGCGAGGACCTGGTATGAGAAACTCTCGACTCATCTTGTGAAACACGGTTTTCGTAGGGGAGTCATTGACTGTACATTGTTTATCAAAGAAAAAGATGGAGATTTACTGCTGGTACAAATCTATGTCGATGACATAATCTTTGGTTCCAAAAACGAAGAATTATGTAAAGAGTTTGAAGCAGTAATGAAGGCAGATTTTGAGATGAGTGCGATGGGAGAGATGAAGTTCTTTCTCGAGTTACAGGTGGGTCAGACACCAAATGGGATTTTCTTACATCAGACCAAGTATGTAGGTGATATTCTCAGTTGGTTTGACATGGAGAATGCTTCTACAGCTGGAACTCCACTTGCTACAAACCATGATGTAGCACCCGACGAAAATGGGGATCTGGTAGATGCCACTATGTACCGAGGGATGATTGGATCTCTCATGTATCTCACTGCCTCATGACCTGATATCATGTATGCTACATGTTTATGCTCATGATATCAGGCAAAGCCAAAGGTGAACCATCTTAGTGGGGTCAAAAGGATTTTTTCGTTATCTGAAAGGCACACCCACACTTGGGTTGTGGTATCCTCACGATGATGACTTTGAGCTTACAGCATATAGCGACTCGGATTACGACGGCTGCAAGATGAACTACAAGTCTACATTAGCAGGGTGTCAGTTCTTGGTTGCATTGTCAACCTGTGAAGCCGAATATGTGCTGCTGCAAGCTGCTGTTCTCAAATCATATGGATTCAATAGCAAATGCGGGATTACGGTTTGAATTTCTCTTCTACTCCTATCTTTGTTGATAACTCTACGCAATTGCAGTCACTAAAAACCCGATCCAACATCCTAAGACTAAAAACATCGGAATTAAATACCACTTATATGTGATTGCTTTGAAAAGAACTTAATCGATGTGGTAAAAATAAATACAGATTTTCAACGCACTAACCTCTATACAAAGGCATTTGACAAACCACATTTTTTTATATTTGTTAGAGGTCAACGGAGTTAAAAAGAAAAGTGAGGTCATTCCTGAAGATGATCATGTATAGTCTGATGCGTCGTGTCTAGTTCCTTTTATTTTCATTTTTTATTAATATTTTATTTTATTTGCTTAATTTTAAGTAGTTTAATTACAATTGTTTATTTCCTTGCCTATTAAAATCCAAAAATGCTAATCCGTGATGGTTTTAAAATTTTAGGAGAGAATAGATTTACGCAGTATTAAAAAAAACGAGGGAGAAGGAGAGGCAAGCTGATAATAATAAGATCGTATGTGTGATACCGATTAAATCTTTGGAATATGATAGTACACAGGAAAGTAGACTTGTGTAGTCTTAGCAAGATAAAAGGAAATATGATAGATAAACTAGCTACTACTAAGGTAACACAAAGAAAGTAGACCTAGGGGTTGCTAGACCACAGATGATATGTCGGTAGATTCAACACAGTAGATGACTAGACCTTTTTGGTGATCTCAAGATTAAACTAAAATGTTTGACTAGCTGTGGGTAACACGTAATTCTTAGTTAATACAATCAACAAGGTTCCAATAAGGGGTGACCAGCAAAATAAACGCCACAAATATGTGCGTAAGACCAAAGCATGAGCAAAAGCACATAAAAATGCAAATGCAATCAAACTGATAACCTATGTTGTTGGTGAGATCTGTGCAAAAAGACAGAAATTGCTCAAACAAGAAGATAGGTTATGTGCCTCTCTGCTGTGTGGTGGCACTGACCTGAGGATAAGCATAACCTATATATTCTAGAATTCATTTTTTTGCCGCCTCTCTGCTGTGTGGTGGCACTGACCTGAGGCTTGGCTTCTCTTTGAAAGTTCTATGAATAGTTTCTTCTTAAATACTACCCTGAGACCGCTCAAAAATCTACTGAGGAATGTTGATTACCATATAAGTGTGGGATCCACAAATGCTTGTTGAAATGAACAAACCTAAACCATCACCGATCTGTGTTGAATGTTATGTATGGATTTAAGAGGACAAGTATACTGACAATCATTGTGGCAACAATTCTTGAAAGTTCAAATCAGTGTGAGGACCTAAGAGTACTAGTATGATTTCCCAAATTTGCTAAATGACTCCAGATGAAAAACAAGAATAGAGCATCATAGTTTTCAAATAACGTGTCCTGAATGATTTAAGTATCCTGTATGATTCCAAATTGAATTGGTCCATGTATGATTTAAATGATTGAAGCTGCTCTTTCAGAAAAATTATTCCTTAGAACTACTTCTTAGGAGTTAACCCTCACAAAAACACAAAACCATGTATTAGTTTTAAGTTTCAGTGTTATTTCTTTTACTTTTGTTTATATTTTGTCAATTTCAGAGTGTTTAATATCAGACTATGTCATGGAAGTTGATAAGGAACCTTATCATCCAAAAGGTCATGTCTAAGGTGACCACACGTGCTTTCAAATAAAGATGGGTCACGTCTGAGGTGACAAAGTATTTTAAAAGGACCATGTCTGAGGTGGTCAAAAGATTCTCAAGTTAAAATGATAATGTCCGAGATGATAAAATGCTCATAATGTTTAATCAAAAGATAAAAGTGTGGAATGGTCAAAAAGTCAAAATCATGAGTATGATCCATTCGCACGACTGGACCATGAGTATGGACCAATCGTACGATTGGAGGATACGTATGAGCCCAATCACACGATTCACCCACATGTATGGAACATACATGCTATTGGACCATAAGCATGAATAAAACCACACGATTGGATCAGAAAATGAACCAATCGCATGGATGAGAGTGACTGAATGACACAGTGGCACGACTGATCTCTAGTCGCACGACTGAAGGTGACCGACTGTGCCAATCACACGACTGATCTTCAGTCGTATGACTGGAAGAAACCCCTGTATAAATCGAAGGGGAGTCGGAAGTAGTCACTCATCACTCCCAATATATCCTAAAGTCACACAAGAGTATTGGTACTCTGCCAAAACTGAATTTCATTGATGTAGCTTGGAGTTTGTGATTCTAACAATTACTCTATTCATCTACAGGTACACTCCAACTTAACTCGATTAAAACTAAATGTCTTAAATGCAAGTTTTAGTGTAGAACTTACTACAATCTGTCAACAAGACTTCTCTTAAGAATAGAACACTTAAATGGCCACACATGTTGGACTAAATGATTCTAAGTGTTAATTCGAGTCTTTGCGGTCAAAATGATTGTAAACACAAAGTGAAGTGTCAGGTCCTGATAAATGTTAAAATCCTTTGTGTTTAACAATGAGGTATACGAATGGACACGCTGATGAACTCCAGTCGCACGATTGAGTTAGCGAATGACTTAATCGCACGTATGAACCATGCTTATGGGTTCTGTCGCCTGACTGTTCCAATCGCATGGTACAGTATACGACTCAGTTCAATCGCAAGCTTAATCGTACGACTGAGCCCAGTCGCATGACTAGGCCTCAGTCACATTGTCCATTCGCATGATTGTACTAAATGAATCAAGTTCATTAAAATCCAAGTGTCATCCATGTACACCAATTCTTACTAATATGTGTCTTGTGTTGCAGCACTATGGCTGAATGTTGGAAAGTGAACAACAAGAATAATGTATGTGCACATGTAGATGCTAGTTTGAGGATAAAATACACTGGGGACATCAACGCATGTGTGTTCAACAAGAGAAACTTGAGTCTCCTGTTCAAGTGTTTAGCTCATGACATCCATAATGGTATAGTGTCAAGGGGAGCAGGAATTGATGAGATGTTTGATCAAATCCAGAATGCATACTTAGCACTGATGTTAAACCATCTGTCCACGTGCTCTCAGATGATCCTCTTCTTGTTGATGGAGAGCAAGAAGATGATGTTTTGGACAGAAATGGGAATAATGCTATGCAAATGGGCGGTGGCATGGATGACTAAGACTCTGAAGAAACTAACGAGGTTTTGTCATTTAGGGTCCAAGCTGTCTATGCTTATTGGTTACAGCAGAATATCTCTTAGGCTTATGAATAGCAGATTGATCCACAACAAAGCCAAAAGCTTGCTGAAGAAGTACTAAAGATTCTAGAAGAAGGTGATAACCGTGAAGTTGAAACTAAGTTCCTGATGCATTGGCAGTATGATAATTTCAACCCGATCAAGAATCTTTTGAGAAACAGATTGAAGATTATGTGAAGTACACATGAAGCTCAAGCTAAAAAGACTAAAGCTCATGACAAAATGAATTATTAGATGTTTATTTATTTGAAAACTTTTGTAATTGAATCATGTATTAAACTTGTGTACATAATGTTTACATTTTGATTATTGATGTTTACTGCTTTGATTATTGACTAATATTTGTTGTGTTACATGTTTTAAATCAAGCAGATCCAAAGGTTCAGAGGGATGAATATGACGTAGATCCCCATCAGCAGGTCAAGACTCAAATAACCATGATTCTTGATCTGCAAAGGATCGTAAGGAGATCTGTGAGTTACACCCCAGAAGAGGGGGAGATTATTCACGACTTCATTGACGAGCAGTTGGCCGAAATGTTCAAACTAAACGCCGACGAGATCGTGAAAAACGCTCCAACAGTCCAAGGTAATAGTGACGACGAACTCAATGTCTTTGATGAGATAGAAGATGTCACTGATCAATATTATCCAGAGTACACTGACATTGAAGGTAATGTGGTACCCAATCCGGGTGACCACCTTGTTAGTGAGACCTTCGAGACTTTGGAGAAAATGGAAGAAGCATCAGACAAGAAAGAAGATACAGCCCAAGCCACAAATGCTAAAGTCAATACCAAAAAGGCTGAATGGGCGGCATGTTTTGAAGAAACAAGAGCCCAATTTAGTAATGTCAACTGTCTACACCAAATTGTATAAGGTCAAGAAATATCAAAAGGTGTCGGGCATCATCATAAAGTGGGCACATTTTGGAGACCTCAACGTTTACGCTATTAAACATGAGAAGGGAATTGAGTACTTCAGATTCCCACATGATCTGAAGAATCTTCCAGGTTTTGAGCTTAACCAGTTAGCAAAGTTAAAATTACTATACGCTGACCCTCGTAAGATGTCAGGCTGGTTTGAAGCAGCTCTAAAGAGGGAGTACCACACGAGATAGGTCAACTTCAAACCTCAACAAACAACGAGGTATATCAGACGATCTGAGGTTGACGCCATAACTGGCAAACCAAAAATAGTGTTGAAGTGGAGTCCACCACGTACAATATCAAAGATCCCACTACGGGAGATGCCACAGGACTTCACTCCACACTTCAATGGTGGTACTACCATTGGAGAAAGAGAGAGGCCATGATATTCTTGAATTGGAATGGTACAATGGAAACCATAAGGATGTTTGACCCAATGTGGCTCACCAACTTGTCAGCAAATGATGTTTATACATTATAAAAGTGGCCACTGTTCTATGACAAACGAGATATTGTACAAGCTTACAATTTCAGAATGTGATACGACTCTGTTTTGCTTTCGAGATAAATACAGGAGTCGCTAGAGAAGCTAAGTACAAGAAGTTTGAGGAAATTATGAAAGATGAAAGACAATAGATAGATCTAGGTCCAAGGGGGAGTTTGTTGATACCTCTGTACCTAGATCCTGATCTTAATGTGATATGTCTTGAATGTCTTACACTGATGTAATATTGGGTACTTAATGAAATGAGAATGTTTGATTGTGATTTGTAATGTTTAATTTTTCATTAATGAGTTGTGTAACGCATATTGACTAGATTATATAGGTTTGTGATTGTTTGAATTGATGTGCATAATGTTATAATAATGAATCCATTCAAACTTGGATAAATGAAGTTCTCATGCGTCCAATTGGACCATGCGCCTCAACATGCATCCAAATGGCCATGCAACTGAGTGTACATGCACCTAAATAGTCCATACGCTTGAACAACTTCATGCGACTGACTCAGTCGCACGACTAAACACTCAGTCATGCGAATGGATCAACCGCATGGCTTAATCGCACGAATGAGCAACCCTAACCTATAAATACCACCTACTTCATGAAAAAACAGAAGCATTGATTACACTTCGACTCCAAACGTACCCTAGTCGTCCAAAAGCCTCTAAGTTCATACTCCAAGTTCATAGAACACGGTGGATCAATTTCTAATCGATTCTTGATGTTAGATTCAATATACAATTGTGTCTACGTGCGTTCTCACTAATTGGATCGCCAATCAAATAGGATTCCGCACTATTTGGTTTGTTTACACGTGATCAGTAGGTATTTCGTTCAAATACTAGATCCTAACAATGTGGCTAACCAACATATCAGCAAATGATGTTTATACTTTATACATGTGGCCATTGTTCTATGATCCGCAGGATATTATATAGGCCCTCCAATTTAAAAACGTAATAAGACTCTACTTTGCATTCGAGATAGACACTGGAGTCACAGTCGAGGAGAGGTATAAGAAGTTTGACGAGCTAATGAAGGATGCCAGGCAATGAAGTAAACTAGGTCCAAGGGGGAGTTTGTTGATCCATATGTACCTAGTTTACGATTTTAATGTAATATGTTGTCATATCCTAAATGTAATGAAACGAATGAGTTGAATGAAACATAATATGTGGTTGTTGACCTTAATGTTTAATGTATCGGTGTATGTTTTAATGTTTATCATTTATTAACGCATATTGAAACAACTATATAGGTTTGTGGTTGTTTGAATAGATCTTAGTCAAGCAATGATTGAGAAACATATCAAACTTAGTCATATGAAGTTCTCATGCGAATGGCCCATGCTAATGGACCATACGCATGAACAACTTCATGCTAATGAACCAGTTACACGACTGAACTAGGAGACTGGATCAGTCACACAATTGTGACATGAGATTGACTCAGTCGCACGACTGACACTCAATCATGCGAATGGATCAACCGCATGACTCAGTCGCACCGCTGAACCATGCTAATGGTTCAGTGGCACGAATGAGTAGCCCTAACCTATAAATACCACTTAATTCATTAAAAAAACACTTTCCATATTTTGACTCCTACATGTACCCTAGCCATCCAGAACATCCGAGAAAGCCAGTCCAAGTTCATAGATCGTTCTTGATCGATTCCTATTCATTCTTAACATTTAGTTTAATCTTATATCCATTGGGTTAACGTTCTCACTGATTGGATCACCAATCAAATAGGATTCCATACTATTTGATTTGGTATACAGGTGAATCAGTTAGTACTTCGTCCAGTACACAGTCCCTAACATGAATTGAAGTTGAGGAATTTAGGGTGAATGGATCTTAGAACACAGTGTTCCATGATAGTGATGATGATGGAAGAAGAACAGTGAATAAGAACTCTCGTTGCACTTTTTAGTCTCTCAAATTTGAGTATTAAATGACCTTTTGACCTAGGCTTAAATAGTCAATTTAATGTATTTTACAAACATTACAAGTTTCAAAACAAATACGACTAAAATTTTATGTTTTGTAACACCCGGATATTTTAAAAGAAGAGAAAGAAAGAATAAAAACGAATAAAAGAAAGAAAACACAATTTAACCCAACTAGAGGGGTTAAAAGTGTCATAACGAACAGAAGTTTTAAAAGTTGATGTAAAAGTGGGCATGGCCGCCCAGTTGCCTACACACATCATTTCTTTCGGTTTTAAAGAGAGAAAGAGTAGAGAAGCTCTTGAATATATGAAGAAGAGCAAGAAAAAGGCAGAATTCATGATTTTAAGTGGTTCTTGGCTGACCTATGCCTTGGTTGTTTGTCTATGTGTGTTCGGTTGTGTGTTTTGGTGGGTTTCTAGGTGTTTGAACTCAAAGTGCCTTCGGGTTTGAGGAAGTTCATCTCAAAGATGCATATGGTGAGTTTTAGAACCCCCTTTTTATGTGTTTTAACTGATTTTGGGGCTGGAAATGCATGTGTGAATGTTTTTGTTTGTGTAGGTGTTGCACACGTATGTATGTGTATGTATGTATGCGGGTGGGTTACGATTTGGGTGTTATGATGATGTGATATTCTTGCTATGCTGCTTAGAATATTAGAGATACGTTTAGAACATGTTGGTATGATGATTGGGACTGAATTAGAATGATATGTGAGTGTTGGTTGCCCATGCGCTTGAAAATGGCCCATGCGCCCAACGGTTAGAAACTGCCTAAGTGTCCTGTGCGCCTAATAGTTCATGCGCCTAATAGTTCATGCGCCTAGTAGTTCATGCACCCAAATAGTGGCCATGCGCCTGGAAAATGCTGAATTTGGCTAACTGTTCCAACGCCCACAAAGCCCATGCGCCTGGGCACTCATGCGCCCGCATAGTGCCCATGCGCCTAGAATTAGCCCAGAATGATTAAGTGTTGGGCTATGCACCCAAATAGTTCCCATGCGCCTGAAATTTTTTCATGCGCCTAAGTGTTCCCCATTCTCCTGAAAGGTCATGTACCTACATAGTGCCCATTCGCCTAAGACTTAGAATATTTTCTAAAATTTTGGGGAAAAATGTAAAATGTAGGCTTTGAAATTGGATGTTCCCAGGGGTGATGTAAGTTAACTTTATGATATCTGATGTGATGGGTGATGTATTTTTGTCATGTATGGCTATATGATGTTATGTTCCTTTTTATGTTCGTTTATTTTCTATGGCTTTACGTGGTATGGTTATGACTGTAAATGAAACGTATTATGTAATGTAAAGTAGAAGATAATGAAAAGAGGAACGTAAAGTATGAATGAATGCATGCATTAATAAATGATGAATGGAAAGTTTTGCAAGCAAATTGAAAGAGGTGCATGACTTTAATATGTTGTTAGCTAACTGTGTGTGGTTTAGGTAAACCATAAGGATACACACAGGGGTCTAGTCTTTGTGACTGGCCAAAACTATGGTTACATGGATGATATTGGATGCTTGCCCCGGTGCTGGTGCTAGTCAACATGCATTATGAATGTCATTTATGATCTTCAGCCCAGTACCCGCTTCGTGCCTTTGCTTGTGTGTAGCATATGGGTGGGATCTTTGTCGCTTGCCCCGGTGCTAGTGCTAGTCTACATGCGTTATGGAAGTCATTTATGACCTTTGGCCCAGTACTTGTCATGCATACGCTTGGGGTATAGCTGATGACACTGATCTAGAAAGATTGAAAGAATGAAAGTATTAATGAATGAAAGTATGAATGAATGAAAGATGGTTAAAGAATGTAATGTACAATATGAAAGTTAACGAAAGAAATGAGAACATACATTAAATGAAAGTTAATGAATGGTAACAGTGGCTAATAATGTTAATATCTCCGTGTATGTATGATGCATGATCACGTATGAATATAAAGTGAGGTTTTAAATGATAGTAAAATATATTTTATTTTAAACTATAACTCACTCAACAATGTTGTTGACACATATGTACCTAGTTTAAGAGCTTAATATAAATGTTTGTCATGTCTTACACATATGTAATGAATGAGTTGAATGAAATAAAATATTTTGTTGATGGTTATAATGTTTAATGTTTCATTGTTATTGTGTGATAAAGTGTAATGAGATAACTATATAGGTTTGAGGTTGTTGTTCATAGTTCTTAGTCAATAATGATTGAGAAATGTGTTTAAACATAGTCGTATGAGTCTTCATGCGAATGGACCATGCTAATGAACCATACACATGAATACATCATGCTAATGGACCAGTCGCACGACTGAACTAGGAGACTAGATTAGTCGCACCATTGAGACATAAAATTGACTCTATCGCACGAATGAACCTTCAGTCGTGTGTATGGATCAATCGCATGATTCACTCGCACGACTGAACCATGCCAGTGGTTCAGTCGTACGAATGAAAGCCCTAACCTATAAATACCACCTATTTATAACAATCCGAAAGACTGGAATACTTTCGATACAAACACATAACCTAGTTGTCCGGAGTGTCCAGAAAGCCTCTTCCAAGTTCATAGTTCGCATTCGATCTTGTTCTACTCGTTCTTAACATTTCTTTAATCGTTAGATTGATCGGGATTGCCTTCTCACTAATTGGATCACCAATCAAATAGGATTCCTCACTAATTGTTCTGGTTTCACGCACTATTAGTTAGTACTGCGTATGTACACGGTCCTAACAAGTGGTATCAGAGCCTTGGCTATTGATTGTGCGTGTGATTCGATTAGTTTCGGTGTAAAAATCATGTTTTTCATTCAAAGGAGTCACCTTTTTGAGTAAAACAGTGCTTTCAACGTCTCCAGGTCTCAAGTTTATGTTTTTCGGCATACAGCAGATTAGGGTTCTGAAAATCATGTTTTTGTGTCAAGTGTCGAAAACCTCCAATTTTGCAAAACAACAGCCTTCAATTGCATGATTGGCCCAATAGCACGATTGAATTCAATCGCACACCCCATTCACACGATTGAACTTAGTCCCTTACTCATTCGTATGACTGAACAACCCCATTTGCTTTTCTCCAATCGCACCCTCCATACGAACGACTGAATCCAATCGCACAATTGAATTCATTCGCACACTTCATTCGCATACTTCATCCACACGACTGAACTACTCTAGTCGTTTGAGTCCATTCGTCCATTTCAATCGTACGACTGAATCCAATCGCCCAATGGAGTTCATTCGCACTCCTCATTCGCACGAGTGATCCAATCGTATAGTCCATTTGCACGAGTGAGTCAGTCTACTTTTATAGTTCAAAGTTTAAAGAGATGGAAGATCAGTTGTCAACGTTTACTGCCGGATGGGACTCTCGCATCTAGAACCATCTACTTCTGGAAATGAAATTGGTAATCACAATAAACCACCTAAACTTATAACGTTAGATGATTACCATAATGGAAACAGAGGTTCGAGATCTATCTAAATGGAGTCGATCCAAATCTTTGGGAATCCATTGAAAAAGGTTATAGTATGCCAGTCGATGCTGATGGTGTTAAGCTCACTGTGGGAGGCATGACTGATAGCCAGAAAGATAAGTACAATGCTAAAAAGAAGGTGTATGCCCTGTTGACTCAGTTGATACCGAAAGATATATTTCATCAGTTCTCTGAGAACAAACAGACGAAAAAATTATTGGAGGCTTTAGAGAAAAGGTATGATGGGAATGCAACGTTAAAGGCATTAAAGGCATTAAAGGCAAAGGCTCTCAAGAAAGAGTTTGATAACTTCTCCTCAACAGGGAAAGAAAGCTTGGACGATATTATCGACATATTCAATCATCTGATGAGTGAGCTGCACACTGATTGGCTCATAATGTCTATTGAAGATAAAGTGTCAAGCTTTGCTGATGGTTTTCTGGAGAAATGGGACTCCTTTGTGTCTAATCTGAGACAGAACAATATATTTGCAAAATTATACATAAATGACTTCATCCTGAAACTAAGGGAGGAGGAACTGAGGATGAAGTACAGGTCACAGAAAAGGATCTTACGACCAGAATCCTTCACTTTATAATTCATATCCCACTCCAACTAGTTCAGGAGCACCAATTCAAACTGCCTTTGTGTCTAGTTCAGTAGCTCCTTCAAAAACCATTGCTTCAGGACCAGAAACATCAAGATCATCAACTACCCAATATATAGTGCCTGAAGCCAACACTACAAAGTTGAAGATCGAGAATCTTGGTAATACCACTATGGAAATAGCAAAGGAGCACATGGATCTCCTAGAAGCTGTTGTCCATTCCAATGATGGTCTACTTGTAGGGAAGATTGGAAATTGCCATCTGGCAGATGAAGACTATGAGCAAGTGGATGAGAATGACTAGAGAGAATGGATATAATGTGGGCTTTGGCTAGTGATATCAGAAGGGCGAAAAAGTTTGTGAAAAAGACAAGACATAACTTGGTAGCCACAAAAGACACAACCTTTGGTTTCGACTAAACCAAAGTTACCTGCTTTAATTATGGAGAAAAGGGGCATTTCAAATGTGAATGTGTAAAGCCCAAGAAAACAGGTAACAAAAATCCGTTCTCAAACTTCAATCGTCATGACAAAGACAGGAGTGCATCTACCTCTTCAAGCAAAGAGACAAAGGCCTTGACTGCTCAAGGTGACGAAGGACATGATCGGACCTTCAGTTTTGTGTCTCCGGGTGAATCAAACATTGCCCTTGTCGAGGGATTGAATGATGGCTCTGCGAGTGAAGGTGAAATCACAGTTGAACAAGTAACGTTAGCTAATGAAGAAGCTGGGAATATGGTCAATCACCTGATTAAAGAAGAACTCAGAACAACATGTTCAGAATCTCCAGCATCCGAAGAGTCAAACTCTGCATTGATGGCTGATTCAAACGATTCTTCACAGGTAAGTACAAAAGACCAACTCTTTAAAAAACATGCTTGTATTAAATGTAACAATTATAGAGAGAACATTGATTTAAAATTTGCTAGGTTAATAGATCACAATGATAGCTTAACTGTGCACAGAAGCTAATCGGATTTTAAAAAAATGAGTGCAGTTACAAAGAAAAAATAGAACTTTTAGGTAAACAACTAAGGGAAACTGAGGTTGTTGCTTTTAATCAAGCTAATGATATAAAGTTTTATTTAAATTCTTTGGAAGAAACAAAGAAAGAAAAAGCAGTTTTAGAAGTCGTAGTCAATTCATTAAAACAAAAAACTACATAGCTAGACTAGTTCTTCTCACGTAGTTCAACACATAGTGAAAGAACGAAATAATGGGGAAGGGTTGGGGTACAAAGTAGTTCCATCACCACATGAGATCCTGTTAAATACAAAATGTAGACCTGTAAATAACATCCCAGTAAGGGATCATGTGGTGTCCACTCCTTTGGTTAGTGACCCTGATTCCATGTGTAAACTGGTAGAATCTGTCACTAAATAGAAGGAGGCTACTTTGGAATCAAAAGGCAAGATGCCTATTGTTAATTTGGATGAAAATTTTGGAAAGTTAATGTAAAATCAGGTGGACCAATGTCTTCTTCTGAACCCAAAATGACTAAACCAGTTAACCAAACCTGTGTTACATGTCAAATTCCAAATAAACTAAAGGTTAAAGATATTAAAAATGTTCAAACAATTAATTTTGTTAAAGAAGCATAAACATCTAAACGATAAGTGACAAACCCAACCAGACTCGTGTTGCACTGGTATCACACTTAACCCCATATAAACAGTTACCCGAACATGTAGAAGGGAGATCATGCTACAATTGTCGAAAGAGAGGACATGTTTCTTCTAATTGTCCATATTATCAGACTCCCAGAAAGAAAATTGAACTTTATGATACGAAACCAAGTTCTTCGAAAAGGAGTTCTATTACTCCACCAAATAGAATTAATGAACCTAAAGTTCAAACTGTAAGCCAGTCGTCTGTTTATCACAAATAGGCCTTACACAAAATGGGCTTATGGAAAGAAAAGTCAAGTCCATTGTCTAATAATGAGAACAATAAGAAGATGATATGCCCTCACGCTCAAATGGACAGTGGGTTGAGTTTATGATATGTGTTTCCTTTGGTCACCCAAGCCAGTTAAGGCATGGGTCCCACCCCTAAATTGATAATTTCCTTTGAATGTCTAGGGTGTCCATTACAGTGCTATCACAAATTCCTGGATTGTTGATAGTGGGCGTCTAGGCACATGAACGGGAACCTGTCTCTCCTTTTAAATGTCAAACAAATTAAAGGGGGGCATGTATCATTTGTTGGAAATAAAGGAGGATACATCACAACTCAAGGCAAAGTGGGAAACCAGAAAGTAAAGTATAAGGTCAATTATGCTCAACAACTATAGAATAACTTGCTTTTGGTATCCCAGATATGCGACAAAGGATTCAAAGTTGTTTTTAACAACATGAAGTACTACGTATGAAGAAGGATTACATTATCCCAGAGGACCAAATCTTAATGTCAGCTTCAAGATCTAATGACTTATATGTCTTAGATCTATCAAAAGCCTCCATAATCGATCATCAAGTTCAATGCTTCTTGTCAAAAGCAACAGAGAGGGACACAATCTCCTGGTATAGGAGAATGGGACACATAAATCCACGGAAGATGAATCATCTGATCCAGAATGATTTAGTGAATGGAGTTAATGTCAAGAATTTTCAACTTCTGGATTTTTGTGTAGCGTGTAAGAAAGGTAAACAGACAAAGAAGTCTCACAAGGCAAAGAAAGTAAATTCCATTGACCTGCCTCTCGAACTTCTACACATGGATCTGTTTGGTCTTATGAGCACCAAGAGCATCGCTGGTGATTTGTACAGTTATGTAGTCACTGATGACTACTCACGATTCTCTTGGGTAATGTTTCTGAAATCCAAATCAGAGACATTTGAATCGTTCAAACAGCTCGTGACTACATTGGAATCTCTTTACAAGCTGAAAGTCCGGCAGATTCGCTCAGACAATGGCACGAAGTTCAAGAACCAGTGGATGGAGGCATTATGCAAAGAGAAAGGAATTGTACACTAGTTCACATCTGCTTACACTCCATAAATGAACGGAGTTGGTGAACGAAAGAACAGGAGCTTGACTAAATGTATATCATCCTCTGGACAACGTCATAGGGGATGTAAAATTAGGAGTACATACACGAAATCAGCAATACTCAGCTGATTATGCCTCAGTCATGGAAAAAGGCTATGTTCACGACGGTGCTTATCGATTTTTTGTGTCTCAATTTGAGCCAAAATATGTAAGTGAAGCCTTAAACCACGAGGCATGGGTTAGTTCCATGCAAGAAGAACTGCTTCAATTCAAGAAACTAGGAGTATGGACACTGGTGGATAGACCAAAAGGTGTTAAGGTAATTGGCACCAAATGGGTTTTGAAGTGCAAGAAAGATGACCAAGGGGTCATAATTAGAAACAAGGCTCAACTTGCCGTTCAAGGTTTTAGACAAGTTGAAGGAATTGATTATATGAAGTGTTTGCACCTGTGGCTAGCATGGAGCAATCCATATCTTCCTAGCCTATGCATCTTAGATGAAGATCAAAGTTTAACTAATTGTCAAGAGTGCATTCCTTCATGGTGAAATTCATGAGACAGTATATGTCAAGCAACCCGAAGGATTTGAGGATCCTTATCATCAGGACAGAGTTTACAAGCTTGATAAGGCTCTCTACGGGCTCCATCAAGCCCCAAGAGCATGGTATGAGAAACTCTCAACTCATCTGGTGAAACATGGGTTTCGCAGGGGAGTTATTGACTGCACACTGTTCATCAAAGAAAAGGATGTCGACTTACTGCTAGTACAGATTTATGTTGACAACATAATCTTTGGTTCTAAAAACGAAGAGTTATGTAAAGAATTTGAATCTGTCATGAAAGCAGAATTTGAGATGAGTGCAATGGGGAAGATGAAGTTCTTCCTAGGATTACAGGTGGATCAGACACCAAAAGGAATCTTCCTACATCAGACTAAATATGTAGGGGACATCCTCAGTCGGTTTGACATGGAGAAGGCTTCAGCTGCTGGGACTCCACTTGCCACGAACCACGTTGTGGCACCCGACGAAAATGGTGATCTGGTTGATGCTACAATGTATAGAGGAAATATTGGATCTCTTATGTATCTCACATCATCTCGTCCTGATATCATGTTGGCGACGTGTCTATGTACTAGATATCAGGAGAAACCTAAAGTCAACTATCTCATAGGTGTTAAATGGATTATCCGTTATCTGAAGGGTTCTCCAATACTCAGGTTGTGGTATCCTAATGATGATGATTTTGAGCTACAGCGTATAGTGACTCGAATTATGGCGGTTGAAAATGAATTTCAAGTCAACATCAGCAAGATGTCAGTTCTTTGGTAGACGGTTAGTCACCTAGCAGTGTAAGAAGCAGACCTCCGTTGCTCTGTCAACATGTGAAGCTGAATACGTTGCTGCTGTAAGTTGCTCTTCACATATCATCTGGATTCAACAGCAATTGCGCGACTACGGTTTGCAATTTTCTAATACTCCTATCTATGTTCATAATTCTGCTACAATAGCCGTAACAAAAAATCCAGTCCAACATCCAAAAACTAAACACATTAGTATTAAATATCACTTTATACGTGACTATTTTGAAAAGCAACTAATCGATATGGTTCGCGCCAACCTCTACACAAAAGCATTTGATAAACCGACGTTTTTATATCTATTAGAGGTTAATGGCGTGAAAAAGAAAAGTGATGTGATTTCAGAGGAAGAAAATGCTTAGTCCAACATTTTCAATTTTATTTATTTTATTTTATTTTATTTTCGTGTCTATTAAAATCCAAAAACACAAAAATATTTTCGGTATTAGAATTTTAGGGGGAAAATAGGTTAGATTAGTATAAAATTAGCTGCTTTATTTAATTACTTAAAAAAACAGAGAAGGACAGCTTAGCTAAAAGGAAAGTAATCAAATCTATGATACTGATTCAACGTATATGGAAAATGATAGTACACAAGAACAGATTGTTTGGGACTTCAAAAGAGTTTAACTGATAAGATGCAAGATTCAAAGTTTAAGTCTGAAAAATCTAAGCAAAATAAAAGTAAAAATGATAGTAAAACTAGTATGCTACCAAGGTAACATAGAGAAAGTAGACCTAGAGACTGCTAGCTCATTTGATGTGTCGGTAGATTCAACACAATAGATAAATGGACCTCATTGGTGGTTTAAAATCAAAACTAAGTTGTTCAACTCGTTGTTGGTTCTCATCTTATCCCTGGTTAACACAATCAACGCAGTTTCAATAAGGGGTAAAGAGCAAAATAAACGCCACAAATGTGTGAGGACGACCATAAAAATGAGCAAAGCACATGGGAAAATGCAAAATGTAATCAAGCTAATAACTTATGTTGTTGGTGCGTTATGTAAAAAAAGAAAATAAATGCTCTAACAAGAAGATAGGTTGTGTGCCTCTCTGCTGTGCGGTGGCACTGACTTGAGGATAAGCATAACTTAAATATCTAGAATTCAATGTTGTTTGCGCCTCTCTGCTATGCAATGGCACTAACCTGAGGCTTGGCATCTCTTTGAAAGCTCTTAGAATAGTTTTTTCTTGAAATATACCCGTAGACCGCTCAAAAATCTCCTGAGGAATGTTGATTACCATATAAGCGTGGGATCCACAAATGATTGTTGAAATAATTAAACTTTAACTCATCACCAATGTGTGTCAAAAATCTGTGTATGGATTTAAGAGGACAAGTATACTGACAATCATCATGAGCTGTAGTTCTTGAAAGTCAAAATCATTGTGTGCATCTTGTAGCTCTCTAGTATGATTTCCTAAAACTGTTATTTACTCTTAGTCAAAAGAAGAATCTAGCATCAAAATAGTTTATTAAAATGTCCCAAATGATTCTGATATACCTATATGATTCCATAATGATCGTACTAGAAATGATAACATAGAATTGAAGTTGTGCTATCTAGGAAGTAAAATCGGTTAAAAGTACTCTAAGAGGTTTAAATCCATCTCCATTCAAAATCTGTTTTTATTTATTTATTCTTAGTCGTTGGTAGGTAACAGTCAGACTATCCATCTAAATTCAAGCTCTGAATCACTCACTAAAAGGGGTCACGTCTAAGGTGACTAATCGGGTTTTTAAGTTAAAAGGATCACGTTTGAGGTGATCAATAGTTTGTCAAATTAAAAAGTCATGTCTAAGATGATCAATGGTCAAAATGTCTTATCACTAATTAACAAGTTAAGTGTTTGAAAGCGCATGAGGTCAAACTCAATAGTCTTAGCCATTCACATGACTATACCATACGTATGGACCAGTCGCACGATTGGATCATGAGTATGTGCCAATTGCACGATTGAACCATACGTATGGACCAGACGTACGATTGGACCATAAGCATGGATCAATTCATGCGATTGGATCACCAGAATGATGCAATCGAACGAATGGAGGAGACCGACTGAGTCAATCCAACGAATGGAGGAGACCGACTGAGTCAGTCGCACGACTGAACCCCAGTCGCACGACTGAACCCCAGTCGCACGACTGAACCCCAGTCGCACGACTGAACCCCAGTCGCACGACTGAACCCCAGTCGCACGACTGAACCCCAGTCGCACGACTGAACCCCAGTCGCACGACTGAACCCCAGTCGCACGACTGAACCCCAGTCGCACGACTGAACCCCAGTCGCACGACTGAACCCCAGTCGCACGAATGGATGTGACCGACTGAGCGTCAGTCACACGAATGAATCGCGCGAATAGCTCCAGTCGCACAACTGAAGATAAAATCAGTATAAATAGAGTGAAGTCGGTCGCACATTCTCATTACCCTTCAATCGCTCTCAAATCGCACGAAAACACCGATACTCTGCCAAAATTTGATTTTGTTGATTTCGCACTATGATTGTGATACTAACATGTACTCTCGGCATCTACAGGTACTTAACGACTGAAATCACACAAAATGCATAGAGTAATCAAACCCTAACTAACCAAATTGATTAAAATCAAGAAATATCTAAAAACCTTCAAATAGACCACTTAAATCTACATCATTGTTAAAATGAAGGACATACAGTGATAGTTAGGGTCCCTGCGAATCTAATGATTCTAAACACAACGTTTAACATCAAGTTTTGACCTATATTCAAGGCTAGAGTGTCGAGCAGAGAGTTATGCGAATAGACACTCCGATTGAACTTCAATCGCACGATTGAGCTGGGCGAATGACTTAATCGACCAAATGAACAAGGCATATGAGTTCAACCACACGATTGAACTCAGCCACATGCTCAATCGCTTGACTGAACTAAGCCGCATGCTCAATCACACGATTGAACTTAGCCGCATGCTCAATCTCATGACTAAACTCAGCCGCATATTAAATCGCATGACTGAACTCAGTCATATGGTTCAATCGCACGACTGAATCAGACTGATCTCAGAATAGTTAAATTTCAACAATCTTCTGTTATGGACAAACCTCATGTTTATGTGTCTTTTGTTACAGAAACATGGCACATAGGTGGATCATCTACACCAAGCACAACATTTGTGCTCGCTTGGATGCCACCACTCGGAATGCTGCCGAGTTTGTTGGTATTATTGCATTTCTGAGGAGATCAAGGATCTACAGAGCTATATCTGCTCCATGCACACCCTACCGGTCTATATAGCATGCCTTCTGGGAAGGTGCTTTAGTGGATAGATCTGCTAAGCCCTACTACATTCGGAGCACCATATTTGGCCATGATATTGAGGTTACTGTAGCCGACCTTAGACGGGTACTAGATCTGGGTGATGATGCTACTCACCTGACCAGGTTACATCCTCTTATAGTAAGGGGATGTTTTCTTCGGATGAAGTACACCGGGGACATCAACGCAGGTGTGCTCAACAAAAGCAACCTGTGTCCGCAGTTCAAATACCTAGCACATGTCATTCTAAAGTGCATTGCTTCATGGAGGGGAGGATTTGACGATCTATTTGATGAAATCCAGAATGCTTACATGGCACTAGTGCTGAATCACCCCTTGAGCTTCTCCAACATGATCTTCTCTTACATGGTTGAGAACCTTAAGGCCAAGGGTAAGGAGAGCTTCTGCATGTATCCAAGGTTCTTGCAAATGATCATAGATGAGAATCTCCCTTTACTGCCCAAGGAGAAGGACGATGCAATGATGTCAGAGGTGATGGGTGACACCACTCTGGGAAGGATGAAGGTGTACAGGGTGAAGCAGGTGAACCCCCTACCAGGAGTTTGTTCGGGCACTTGGCCAATGCTGATAACATGGCGCCTTCTCACAAGAAGTGGCATCACGATGATAACGTGGTGGCTTCTGTTGGCGTCACGATGTAGAGCCTATTGAACTACCTACTGATGATTCAGATGACGACGACCATGGTGATGGTCAAGGCGGTAAGGCTTCGGGTGGATCCAAGCAGGCTCCAATCCATCCCGACTTTCAGATAGATGAGGAGGAAGAGTCGGATGAGGAGCCACTGGTAAGGATAGTGGGCAACAAGGTTGTTGCCACTAAGAGAGGGATTGCGGCGGTTGGTGGATGCCAGGGTGAGGCCAGGGATGCTGCTACTGCTACTACCATCCCATTAGCCCAAGGGGACTATCCTCTTCTAAGGGCTTAAGGAAGAAGAGGATGGCTCAGCCCCATTCGAAGAGCAAGAGGAGGAGGATTACATTGATTACCACCACGTCCACCACATTTCCAACCACCACTACGTAGCCACTCCTTCACCATCTACTCCTATTCCACCACCCATATTCACCACATCCACCACCACTACCACCACCCAACGAGTCGAGAATTCTACACAAGTCCCAATGAGCCATGGACCCACACTACCCTCTATCGGGGTAGAGCAATAGCTAGCCAACCTAAACTAGATGGTGCTAGAGCTGCTAGTTGCCGATGAGCAAAGAGCTACACAGCTAAACATAGTCATAGAGCTTAATGTTGCTCAAGCTTAGCAGATTACCCAGCTGCAGGAATAGAATGCACATTTAGTTTAGAGGATAGAGGAGCTAGAGAGAAAGAATAAGAAGATCATGCTCAGGTTTAAAGGATCAAAAGATGAGCATTTAAAGATCAAGGAAGGTGATGATGATGATGATGATGATGATGATGATGATGATTCTGGTGAAGAAGATGAAGGTGATGATGAAGGATTGAGTGGAAAGAAGAGAGGAGATGATAATGATGAAGAAGGTGATGCTGCTGCATCAGCCTTTGCTCAGGGTCAAGAAAGGCGTACTAAGAGAGCACCAGATCAGGGAGCATCATCTTCAACTCCTCCAGTTGAAGAATTGACCGATCAAGATTAGATTTTTTGTATTTAGAAAACTTTTGTACTTGATTCAAATATTACATTAATGTAATTTATGGTTATCTATGTTTAAATGTCTTTATTAACTACTAATGATTGATGTGTTAATGTTTAAATCAAGCACATAAAATTTCCGAGCAAGACGAATATGGTGTTGCTCCCCTTCAGCAAATCAAGTCTCAATTCACAATGATTCTTAATTTGCACGGGATTGTGAGAAGGTCAGTGAGCTACACTCCTGAAGAAGGAGAAATCATACACGACATGACCGATGAGAACCTTGCAGAGATGTTCAGATTGAATCCTGACGAGCTCATAAAAGATGCTCTAAAGCTTGATTTATGAGTGATGACGAGCTAATCAACGTTGATGAAATAAAGATAGAGGATGTCACGTCTGAGCACTATCCAGAGTACACTGACCGAGAGGGAAATGTGATCCCTGACTTGGGTGACACTCTCGGCAGTGCTACATTTGAAAAACTGTATGAGATTGAGAAAGAAACAAATAAGGTTGAAAGCCAAGCCCAAGTGACAAATGTAGATGTTGATATAAAGAAGGCTGAACGGGCCGCGTGTTTTGCTGAAATACGAGCCCAACACACAGCTCAAAAGCAAAATGCCTACACCAAACTCTACAAGGTCAAGAAACATTTAAAGGTGTCTGGCAAGATTATTGCATGGGCATATTTTTAGGATTTAAATGTTTATGCTGTAAAAATGGAGAAGGGAATAGAGTACTTCAGATATCCACATGATCTGAAGACTCTCCCGGGTTTTGACCTCAACCAACTGGCACGCTTAAATATGCTATATGCTGATCCGAGAAAAATGTTAGGTTGGTTTAAGGCTGCTCTAAAGAAGGAATACCACAGCAGATGGGTAAACTTCAGACCTCAACAACTGAAGAGGTACATTCGTAGGTCTGAAGTGGATCCCATATTTGGAAAGCCTAAAGTGGTACTGAAGTGGAGTCCCCCGCGCTCAATGTCGAAGATTACCTTACGAGAAATGCCTCAGGACTGCACTCCATACTTCAAATGGTGGTATTAAGATTAGAGAACAGGCGAAACAGTCATAGTTCTAAATAGAGAGGGAAAAATGGAAACTATCCAGGTATTCTACCCAAAATGGCTTACAAATTTGTCTGTAGAAGATGTCCACACATTGTACAAGTGGCCACTATTCTATGATGCACAAGATATTGTACAAGCCCTCCAATTCCCATAATGTTATATGACTCCGCTTTGCATTTGAAATACACGCATGAGTTACAAGAGAGGAGAAGTACAAGAGGTTGAGGAGCTTATGAAGAATGTCAGACGTTAAAGTAAACTAGGTCCAAGTAGGAGTTTGTTGATACATATGTACCATGTTTATGAGCTTAATGTAAATGTCTGTCATGTCTTACACATATGTAATGAATGAGTTGAATGAAATATAATATGTGGTTGATGCTTATAATGTTTAATGTTTCAATGTTTATTGTGTGATAAAGTATAATGAACTAACTATATATGTTTGAGGTTGTTGTGCATAGTTCTTAGTCAATAATGTTTGAGAAATGTGTTCAAACTTAGTCGTATTAGTCTTCATGTGAATGGACCATGCTAATGGACCATACGCATGAATACATCATGCTAATGGACTAGTCGCACGACTGAACCAGGAGACTAAATCTGTCGCACGATTTAGACATAAAATCGACTCAGTCATGCGTATGGACCAATTGCATGATTCAGTCGCACGACTGAACCATGCTAATGGTTCAGTCGTACGAATGAAAGCCCATAACCTATAAATACCACCTAATTATAACAATTCGAAAGACTGGAATACTTTTGATACAAACATGTATCCAAGCCGTCCAAAGCGTCCATAAAGCCTGTTCCAAGTTTATAGTTCGCATCTGATCTTGTTCTACTCGTTCTTAACATTTCTTTAATCATTAGATTGATCGGGATTGCATTCTCACTGATTGGATCGCCAATCAAATAGGATTCCACACTATTTGATCTGGTTTCACGCATTATCAGTTAATACTCCATACGTACACGGTCCTAACAAATGCTGACTTATATGTGTTTCTAGTTGGCAGGTAAGTGAATGCTGAGGATGGTACGGGCGGCTACTTGCTTATTTTGGATGGCATTCATTTTGCATAATGATAATGTTTGTGTGATGAATGCAACGAGTTATTTTGTAATCTATGAATGATGTATTATTTTGCGAAAACAACTATAATGATATGAAATGGTTTTAATGTGTTTCCGTTGCAATGTTTGTCATACCCTAACCTTGACGGCGGAAACATGAAGATGTGAGGGTTAAGATTGTTCACAACCACATAACACTATTATTTATCCCAAATATAATAATCATAAGTTTCAAATGTAACATTAGAAGCATAAATCTCAAAGATGAAAATAGACATAACATAAGATGTAAATAAACAAAGTAATTATATTTTTTTAACTACGTCCATTCCTAGATGTGAAAGAACTTCAAAGATGGCTATCAAACTTGCGCATTTCCTGAAACATGTTAAAAATAAAAGGGTCAACATAATGTTGGTGAGATTTCCATAGTTTTCATACATAAGTATATAAAAGATGGCAATTCATGTCATAAGTTAGTCAGCAAAGTAATTAGGGATGTATGACATATGTAACAATCAAACCATGACAGTTTAAAAGATTATACAATTAACTAAGTGTATTTAGATTAACCAAGCTGGCTTGTCAGGCCCATAGATCTATGATGTCACTAGGCTAGCAATAGTTAATGATTGCACATATAATAGCCAATACATGGTAATTACCAAAGTTCAACTAACCATAACAAATAAGTGAATTGCCCAAGTGTTTACAAGAATCAAACGTTTTACAAGTGCAATGATTATAAGGTAACATGGTTCACCCTAAAGTGTAAAACTATGCAAAATGGGTATAGAAATACTCACTTGATCAATAAATATATAATTGATGGTTAGTAAGAAAATAATATGCGTCGTTCCAATGTAATCCGTCTCAGGGCACCTAAACATACATATTTACAAGGTTTAATTTTAATAGTAGGTTTAACGAATTAGGGAGAAGTAGGGTTCCAATGGCATTTGGGGTTTTAATAATTAAATCCAACTAAAATGGTATATTTGATCATGTTTCGAGGCAATGGAAATGAAGTACACTATCTAATTAATTTAGTAAAAAGAAAACCATTTGTAACAAAATATAAGTATAGTATAAATAAACATTTAAATTTTTTTAACGATCCATCATTTATTCAATAAAAATATATATAGTTAATGTTTGAACAAATAATAACAATTGTTTAATATTTATAAGGAGATAAACTAAATATATCATTTGCTTAAAAATAATTAGTAAAGTTATTTTAAGAAATAAAATCCTAGAAAAATGGTTAGGTGGTTTTAAAAATATTTAAAGTTTATAAAAGAAAATTTTATATTTATTATAAATTTTTTGAAATTTGTTTTGTGCTGAAACCCTTTTTAAAAAAAAATACATGATGGTGCTCGGGTTCGAACCGGGACCTCATGTTTGTGGGGTGAATAACTAAACCAGTGAACCAGGGCCAAGGCCTTGGTTTAACTTGGTTTTTAAAACTTAAAAACACCACTCCAAAGATTTCCCCCAAATTTAAGAATCCTAAAATCATATTAACACCAATTGAACCCAATTTCGTTGTTGATAATGAAATCAAACATAGGGCATTTGTTCCCTACATGAAAACAAATATATAACAATGTTTAATTACCTAGTTGAAGATAGTTTGATGATGAACAAGTACAAGAACAAATCACGACCATGTAGCATTAGTTTGATGCTCAAATGATAATGATAATCAAATTCGTTGTACAGGTAGTTTCTAATGATCTTAAGGATGAAAAGCCCTCTGTTAATTTAAGAATTTGACGTCCAAATGATGGTGTTCGAGTGGGGTGTGGGTCACGATATAGAGGAGGATTGAATTGGTTTGATTTGGTGTTTTTAGATGCAATTGAGTTTTGCAACCGATTAGAATTAGGTAGACATTCAATTTGGTTTATTTAATTGAGAAATTATTGGTGTTTAATTCCCGAACGTTGGGTCTTTAATACTCGGCGGTTACTCGAGCTCGATAGCTCTTGTAACCGATGCTTAACTTAATTAAAACGAACCTTAAGGTTCGAATCTGCTTCCCAAACGGTTAGAAACCAATATTTCGAGTTGAATTCCAAGAGTTCCACGCTTTTTGGCCTTGCCGGAGCTCGGCGACTTCATTGCGGGAATTGCGAGTGAAAGGGGAGAAAGAGTTTGATTTTTTTTGAAGATTTACACAAATGGTCCCTGCAGATTTAAATCTTTATTATTTTATGCCCAAAACTTCCATTTTATGTTTTTAAAATGACAAACTAACCCCCTAACTTAATTATTTTAGTTTTACTTAATCTTACAACTTATTAATTGTTTAGCTTTTATAAATTGTAACTTTTATTATTATTTTTAGAATTTCACATAATAAGCAACTTTTGTATTTACTTGTATAATTACAATTATTAGTCTTATTATTAGGATTATTATTATTAGTATTATTTTTATTATTATCCATTAGTAATATTATCATCATTTTTTTATTATGATCAAAATAGTTAATTTATAAACTTTAAATTTCTAAGGTTTAAAGTCAATGTACGAAACAAGCATATATAACCCACAAGTTTCATGAATGGAAACGATGGTCCATACAAGAATAAATGATAGAAACCTTTAATTAACCAAAAATACATAAATGTTACAATGTTTTAGTAATGGTAAATATAAGTTATATGTTTTTATGTGCAATGATCGACTAGATGTTAGCGTCCCGGGAATGGGGACTTACAAGTTGTTATTAGAGCCAAAGTTAAGTGAAATAGGTTAAATTTTCAAAATGAAACCTAAAGTTAAACTAAGAATAGGATAAATGGAAGGGATGCCAGTCCGAGTAGCTGCATGCCATCAGGTATTTTCCTAATGATAAACGACTTTATGTTCGTATGTTATTTGATCTGTGTGCCTTTAGTAGATTTAGATACTAATGTAGTCAGGATAGGAAATGCTTAGGGTATGAAGAGTAAAGTAAGTGGCTAATCACAACTGGCCACTATAATTAGGGACTTAGTATACTTGTCATAAACTGAACTATTACCTTGAATGACCATTTTAGTGTTTGAATCTTATAGCATGTTAGAGGATAGCCGGTGGTAGATCTTTAAAGGCTTCTAGCAGTGGAGGTCGTGGTGGACGTGGTGCTGGACCACGGGTCATGAGAGGAAGCCCTCGAGCTGCTCATAAAGAGCTTGAGACCCCTCATCCAAAGGGTGGTGATGAGAGTGCTAACTTGAGGGCCTCGGTGAAAGAGGTTGTGATGGAAGAGGTTCACCAGGTCATCTAGACGATCTTACCGTCTATGGTGACCGAAGTGATTAAAGATGTCTAAGAAGGAGAAAGGTAAGAGAGGAACAGGTTCTCGGGAGTGAGAGAGCAACCAGAGACTAAGGAGCTTGTCTCTACTGATGAAGAGGAGGAAGAAGAGCCTATGTTGGAGGTTGCATGAGGCTGTAATTATGGGGCTTTTTAAAGATACAAGCCCCCAACCTTCAATGGCAACAAAAATGTTGTTATTGCTACTGATGAGGGATGAAGGGATGGTAAAGTTTGTTGCCCACTCATTTGTGGACTCAGCCCTGTGTTGGTGCGACAATATCATCCAAGCCGAGGGTACTCGGGCAATTGGAAGAATGAGGTGGCCGGAGTTGAAAAAGCTGGTGATTGAGGAGTTTTGTCCTCACCGATAGTTGGACAAGGTGGAAATAGAGTTCCTGCAGCTAGAGGTGGTGGTAATGATGCATGAGCAATACACCACCAAGTTCAACGAGATGGCAAGGCTGGTTCCGGATCAGGTGATGCCTCTATCAAGAAAGAACAAGAGATACATCCAAAGGCTACCGACGGATATCCGGAGGTACCCGATCACCGCCCAGCCAAGTATGTTTAGGTTGGTGGTTAATCTGGTAGGAATATTGTATGATGAGCGGGTTGTGGTGATGGTAGAAGTCGACAATAAAGGTGGTGGTGACCAAAATTGGAATTGAAAGCAGTTTGGACGTGGCAGGGCCGCTCCAAACTATAAAGGTGCATGGGTGGATGACCGACGTGTGGTCATATCTGGTGCGGGGTTGAAGAGGTGTGTTTAGTGTGGAAGGGAGCATGTTAGGGAATGTAGATTGGGGTCCAATTTCTGTTTCCAGTGTGGAAGGACAGTACATATGGCGTAGAACTGTAGGGTAAGGAGGTGTTATAACTGTGGTGAGGAGGGCCATATGAGCAGGGATTGCAAGAAGCCAAGGGCTGAGAGTTCCGAGGCAAAGAAGGCTGGAGGTGAAGGGCAAAGGGCGAGCGCCATGGCATTCACGATAATGTAGGAGGAGGTCAGGACCGACCCCGATGTTGTGTCATGTACGTTTCTAGTAAACCAAACTCTAGCTTCTGTATTATTCTATTCTATTTCTAGTAAGAGTTTTGTTCTGCTACTTTTTGTGCTAAATTTCTGTTAGTAATAGGAGTATAGATAAGCCCTTCGATGTAGAAACTATATAGATAAGTCTACTAGGATTTCTGAGATGATAGAAGACTATGACATAGAATTAGAAGGTCATAAGTATCCTGTTAGACCATTTATGATGACCTTAGATGGTTTCGATGTACTCCTAGGAATGGATTGGTTGACGGACTACGAGGCCAACATTGTGTGTCGCAAGAAGATGATTCAGTTAACAACGCCTAACGGGAGTTCGGTGACGGTGTACGGTGATCGAGTCACTACGATTCCGAAGGTGATTTTGATGGCAGTGGCGAGAAAGTGCATGAGGCGTGGATGTAGTACCTACTTGGCCTACGTGAAGGATGTGGATACATCAATACCACAATTGTTCGGTGTATCGGTTGTGGTGTGACCATTCAAGATGTGTTTCAAGAAGACTTACCAGGTGTGCCACCAGACTACGAGATTGATTTCCAGATTGATTTAATATCATGTGCTTAACCTATTGCTAAGGCATCATATCGGGTGGCTCCGACTGAGATAAAGGAACTGATGGAGCACTTGCAGTAGTTGCTTGATAAGGACTGTAAGAAGAAGGACGGTAGTATGAGGATGTGTATAGACTATCACGAGCTGAATAAGCTGACGGTGAAGAATCGTTACCCATCACCGAGAATTGATGATCTGTTGATCAGCTCCAAGGTGCTAGTTGGTTCTCAAGGATAGACCTTTGATCTGGTTACCATGAGTTGAAAGTGAAGGAGCATGATATTCCTAAAACAACTTTTCACACGCATTATGGACACTACAAGTTTCTTGTTATGTCCTTTGGTTTAACCAACACGCCAGCTACTTTTATGGACTTGATGAATCAAGTGTGTCGGCTAATGTTAGATAAATTAGTGATTTTATTTATCGATGATATCCTGATTTATTCAAAGAGTGAGGATGAGCATGTTAGTCATATTCAAGAGGTGTTGGTGACGTTGAGAAAGGAGAAGTATGCCAAGTTCTCCAAGTGCGCATTCTGGTTGCGTGAAGTTCAGTTTTTGGGTCATGTAGTGAATCCTGGGGGGATTATGGTGAAAGTGGACGAGGTGATGCAAAGGAAGTCTCCGAAGACGCCATGTGAGATCCGTGGAGTCTTGGGTCTGGCAGGCTATTATAGGAGATTCGTTCAAGACTTCTCTAAGATAGCTTCTCCAATAACTAAGTTAACCCGTAAGGACGTGAAAGTTTTTTGGGGTCAAGATCAAGAGAGGGCTTTTGAGGAGCTAAAGGCAAGGTTGACACAAGCTGTCTTATTGTTACCTGAAGGAAGTGAGGATTTGGTGGTTTATTCGGATGCTTCATACTCGGGGTTGGGTTTCGTCTTGATGCAGCGAGGAAAGGTTATAACTTATGCATCTAGACAATTGAAAGTTCATGAGATTAACTATCCTACTCATGACTTGGAGCTAGCAGCTGTGGTCTTTGCGCTTAAGATCTTAAGGCACTACCTGTATGGGACGAAGTGCACCAAATTTACTGACTGCAAGAGTTTGAAGTACTTCTTCGAGCAGAAGGACTTGAATATCAGGTAGGGGTTATAGTTTCAGCTCATAAAGGATTATGATTGTGAAATCCACTACCATCTTGGCAAGGCCAACGTAGTGGCAGATGTCCTCAGCCTAAAATAGAGACCCAAGCCAATTCAGGAGAAAGCTTATCAGTTGGTTATGACCTCCAATGTGATGAAATAGGACTGGGGAGTTTCAAGATGACGAATTGAAGAAAGATCATCTTAACTCTGAAACAATGAGCGGTATGGTCTCGGAGTTGGGTGAAAAGACTCATGGTGTTAGAATCCAATTTGGAAGGATGTGGATCCCTCGTTATGGGAATCTACATGGGAAGATCATGAACAAAGCTCATAAGACTCGATACCCTATTCATCCTCGTGTTACAAAAATGTATCAAGACATGAAAAAGATTATTGGTGGCCAGGTATGAAACATGATGTAGCGGAGTATGTGAGTAAGTGCCTTATTTGTTCACAAGTGAAGACCGAGCATCGGAAGCTATACGGGAAGATCCCACCATTGGATATTCCAGAGTGGAAGTGAGAGCATATCACTATTATTGGATCAAGAAGAAGGCTGGTACAACCAAAACCAAATCACTTAGAAAAATTTTGGTGCTACTTACAAAGGCTTCCGAAGCCAAGGTGGAACTTCCGAAGGTAGTAGAGTTCTTCCGAATACAAAGTGAAAGTTCTACTTCTGAAGGCAAAACTCTACTTCCAAAGATAAAGTATTCACTTCCAGAGATCAAGTTTCAAAAGAAGAAATCAGAAGACTACTTCCAAAGTATGAAGAAAGAAGAAGTCCTCAAGCCTCAGAAGAAGCAGTCTCTTCCGAAGTATAAGTGGCTTGAGAAGTACTTGTTCTTCCGAAGCCATTTTACCTTCAGAAGACACTCCTATGAACCAGTGGACATAAGTATGGTTTCTGACACTCTGCTGCAGACCTCTTATACTGCATGGCGTTTTCTCAAAGAGCCACATAGTTGACCATACATTATTCCATTGTTCACCTTTTTATGTTAGTACAAGTTACCAACTTTAGTTGGTGACAAAAGGTAAGTCAGGGACATGTCCTGACTACCATATCTCAAATAAATTCTTATCTGAGATACCTTAAACTATAGCTTTGTAGTATTTGCTTTAGTTAGAGTATTCCAGCTGGTATCAAAGTATATCCGTTGTAGGTAGTATTATATATAGTTTCTCATTGTAACTCATAACAATATGCTTGTAAGGGTCTTGTAATATTTGAGTTAAGAAGCAATATATGCAAGTACCTTGAAAATTCTTTCTTTCGTTTGATTATTACTTATTATATTGTTATCAACTCTTAAAGACTTTGCTTTCATCTGAGTGTTGTTTAAGTGAGTTTGACAGAATATCAAGTGCTTAGTGACACTAATCGATCCTGCAATTGGCATCAGAGCTTTTTAGGCTCTTGATTGTGAGATTTAACCATCCAAATCAACCTATTTTTCACTCCTCCTTACAACTCTCACAAAAATGGCACTTAACAAATCCGAAGTAGAGATGGGAACCATGACCAAAGCTCCCATCATTACTCATGAAAACTTTAGGTCTTGGAGTAGAAGAATGGAAGGCCTCATCAGATATCAAGATAGTAAAATATGGAACTCCATTTTTAATGGCCCGTATAAACCCAAGATGGCAGCGCCTGGTGGAAACGGTGCCATGATAGAACAAGCTGTTGAAGATTATTCTGATGGAGACCGGAAGAAGATGGATGTTGACAGCAATGCAATGACCATTCTGATGACTGCAATACCAAACTCCATCATGGTGGGGTTTGAGCATTGTAAGTCTACTAAAGAATTGTTTGATGCACTTGCTCAGATGTATTCAAGCTCCAACGACTCCAAGAAGGACTCACTGAAGCAGCAGTTCGAGAACTTCACCTATATTGTTGGAGAGACCCTAAGCCAGCAATATTTTAGGTACATGGATCTTATTTCTTCTCTTCAGTCTATAAAGATCACTCCTGAACTTATTGATCTAACAAGAAAGTTCATGAGTGCTCTTCCAAATGAGTGGACATTCTACTTTGTCTCTATAAGGAGGACAGAAAACCTGAACACGCTTACTATGACAGAACTCTATGGCATCCTTGATGGATAGCGGTTATAGATGGAGAGTAAGAAAGGCCACCAAACAAGCAGACCTCTGAGCCTTCCTACTAGCAACGCTTTAATGGTTGCTGAAGGCTCAGTACCCCCACAACCTCAGCAATACCTGACATATAACCAATAACCATCTTGCTCTTATGGACCATACATCACTTTCCCTAAGACTCCAAGGTCTCAACAGGCTCAACACAATTCCTTTCAGGGCAGCTGTGCCTTTGTCTCGGGAAACTCTAGTGAATTTCAATATTGTTTTGATGATCTAGAGTGTTTCAGTCCAGGCAATGTAGAGTATGTGGACATCGTCCAACAGATGGCTGTTTTAACCTACAGAGCGAAGAAGTTCTTTAAGAGAACCGGAAAGCAATTCCCTCAAAACCCAAGTACTAGCAAGTTTGGGTTTGACATGACCAAGGCCAAATGTTACAACTGTAACCAACTTGGTCACTTTGCAAGGGAATGCAAGGCTCCCAAATCAAACTTGGGAACCCCACAGGCCTCCACACATCCCTCTACATCAAAGCCCATTGGAAAGTCGACTGAAACAACTTCAATGGGTCAAGAAGTCGACTGGAGCTTTATGGTTAAGGATGTGACTCCTGCTTAAGCTCTAATGGCCAGAACAGATGATAACCAGGTATATGAACATCTCTGTACTCCTGCCTTTATAGCTAAGGTAAAATTATATTAGGATAACAATATGGAAATTAAATATGATAGTGAGTCTTTAAATGTTTTGAAATCTGATTATAAAAGGGCTGAATCTGACTACCAAAAGAAAATTGAAGAGTTAGAGAAAACTATTTCCCTATTAAAACATGAACACACCAATTATGAGACTAAAATAAAATATTTAATATCCAAATTGTCTGAGGCTCAAGCCCAGCTTGTCACCGCTAAGGCTCAAGCCAGGGAGTATGCTATTTCTAAGTAGAACTTCCAAGCTATTATTGCATCATCCTCCCACTCCAAAATCTGTTATCAGAATAACGGAGAGTTGGGGACTAATGAAATTGCTCCACCACATTCTTATGAGTCCATAAGACAACCTAGATGTGGTACTGAAGAGTAAGAGGTCCCATCTGCTGACCCTTCTTCACATGTGTTGAAGAATGATGCAACAATAGTAGCCAGCACACAGAAGGAACAGGTAAATCAACCCACCTATCCTAGGGAAGATCAAACCCTAACCACCAAAGCCATAAGAAGTAGAGCTAAAGCTGCAAGAAGAACTACTAAGAAAGTGGCTGAGTCTAAGCTGATGATTGACCCAAAACAAAAGGGTGTCTTTACCTCAACTATATTCCAGGTGATAAGTACTTCTGATTTAGGAAAGGAGTGTAGTACCAGCACCCCTGACCTACCAAAGGATCAGAAGTTAAATGGAAAGGTTGCTCACAAAGAAAGAAAGTGTAAGAAACAACAATCTGCAAGCTCCCAAAAGACTAACATTACATGCAAAATGTGTGGCCTACAAAACCACATGGCTAAAGATTGTTACTACAATTCTGCTAGCACACATTATGCAAATAATGTTAGAAAGGAAGGTGTCAGGGAAGGCATCTCATTTGGGCCTTATCAAATGGTCCAAGTGATGAAAAAGGGAAAGCTAGTTTCTGAAGCTAGGTTTTCTTCGGAAGAAAATCCTTCTTTCGAAGGGAAAATGGCTTCGGAAGAAAAAGCTGTTAAAAATCTGAAGAAAAAGAAAATTCCCTTGAAATCATCCCAGAAGAAGACTACTTCAGAAGAAAAGGTGGTGAAGGCTTCTTCCGAAAAGAAAGAAGCTTCGGAAGAATGCCATGCTGCAAAAGCTTCTACAAGCACATCCTCCATGATCAACCAAAGGATGGATTGGAAAATCAAGAAAGATGCCGCAACCCAAGTCTCTTCTCCAAAAACATCCATTGAACCCCCATGCTTAACTTTTGGTTCGATTATGTCACTATCTTTGGAGGAACCCAAGACCAACAAGGCTTCGGTCTCCAATGAAAACTAATTGTCTCATCTTATGTGTAGGGACATCCATATGAAAAGAACAATAATGTCTGGATTTTAGACGGTGGATGCTCCACGCACATGACAGGGAATAAATCTCTTCTTTAATAGTTTCAACACTATGATAGAGGTCCTATCCAATTTGGAGGTGAGGCCGGAGGATATATTTCTGGCAGAGGGAGTATATCCAACGGTAAGTTCACAGTTGACAAAGTTAACTTTGTCAAACAACTTGAACACAATGTGTTAAGTGTTTTTCAGTTTTGTGATCAAAAGCACCAAATGCTTTTTACAGAACATGAGTGCATTATCCTCAAACCAGGGATGACAATTCCTCCGAAATTGGTGCTTCTTAGGTCTCACAGGAAAAAGGATATCTACAAGCTGGATATGAACAATGCTTCCCCAATGGGTGAAGTATCATGCTTTCTTTCCAAAGTTGAATGTGATGAATCAACACTTTGGCATAAACATATGTGTCATGTAAATTTTAAGACAATGAATAAATTGGCTAAAAATAACTTGGTACATGGTTTGCCTAAAAAGGAATTTTTCTGCAAAGACAACTGTGTTGCATGCCTGAAAGGGAAGCAACACAGAGCCTCTCATAAATCTAAAAGTGTTAACTCCATCACTACTCTATTACACGTACTGCACATGGATCTTTTTGATCCCATAAGTATAATGAGGATTGGAAGAAAATCATATTGCCTTGTGATAGTTGATGATTTTACAAGATTTACATGGCTATTCTTTTTAAGAACTAAAGATAAAACTACTGAAACATTAAAATCAAAAGGGATTGCCAGACAATATAGTGCTCCCAGAACTCCTCAACAAAATGGTGTTGCTGAGAGGAGGAACATGACACTTATTAAGGCTGCTCGAACTATGTTAGTTGATTCCAAACTACCTCTAACATTCTGGGCAGAGGTAGTTAGCACTGCATGCTATGCGCAGAATAGAGTTCTTGTAGTTAAGCCACATGGAAAAACCCCTTATGAGCTATGGAACAGGAGGCCATCGTTCATTGGCTTTCTAAGGTCCTTTGGCAGCAAGTGTACCATACTTAACACAAAGGACAATTTGGAAAATTTTGCTAAAAAGTCAGATGATGCTATATTTGTTGGATACTCTTCTAGCTCTAAACCTTATAGAGTATACAACATTATGAATCAACAATTTGAGGAGTCATCCAATATAGTTGTTAATGAGTACACTCTTTGTGTTAGGGGGAATGGACCTGATCATATCTTTGATTTAGAATTGTTTCCAAACTATTCTAAACCTTCTTGTGATAATGTTTCAGTTAGAACATGTGCTCAAAATGACGCTGATGCTAATACTGATGCTAATCATTTTTTGAGCTACCCAGACCTCTTCCAGGTTCTCCAAGAGCTGCAACAAATCAAGCTCACACTATTCCACAGATCAGAAAGTATAACTATATCAAAGAATAGTGAAGCATTAACCAGGGAACCACCTACTACTCCTCAAAACTCATCAGGTGATCCAACACAACACCAAGCTGAGGGAGGTAGCATTTTGAAGGAACAAGCAACTGTTAATGCTACTTCACAGCCAACAAATGATGATGTTTCTCATTCATTCAATCAGTCCTCATTGAACGAATTTGAAACAATAGCAGGACAAAGTGTTCTAGTTCCTGAGCAAAATATGTCTAATCTGGAGTCATCTTTGAAACTGAAGTGATTCCTCGCTTAAGGATTCACAACATTCATCCAGCTGAGAACATCATTGGGGATGTCTCTGAAGGTATGAGAACAAGAGGGCAGACTCATCATGGGAATGTCTACTTATACTCATGCTTCTTATCCCAGATGGAGCCCAAGAAGGTGGAAGATGCCTTGAAAGATAGTAGTTGGGTTAATCGATGCAAGAGAAGCTGCTTCAATTCAAAAGACAAAAGGTTTGGAACCTATGTCTGCTACCATCTAGTCGAGTACCAATAGGCACTAAATGGGTTTTCTGGAACAAAAGATATGACAGAGGCTTGATCATCAAGAACAAGGCAAGACTGGTAGTTCAAGGATACATTCAAGAGGAAGGAATTGATTATACTGATGTCTTTGCACTTGTTGCAAGACTTGAGGCATTTAGGATCTTCCTTGCTTATGCTGCATCCAAGAACTTTACTGTCTACCAGCTTGATGTCAAGTGTGCCTTTCTATATGGGGATATAGATAGGGAAGTGTATGTGTGCCAGCTTCCAAGATTTGAAGACACACATCATCCCAACTATGTGTGCAAATTGGATAAAGCTCTATATGGGCTGCACCAAGCACCTAGGCTGTGGTATGAGACTTGTCTTAGTTTCTTCTAAAGAATGTTTACACAAGAGGAACCATTGACAAGACTCTCTTCATAAGGAAGTCTAGTAAGGACATTTTTCTTGTTCAAGTCTATGTTGATGACATCATATTTGGTTCTTCAAATGAACAAATATGTAAGGACTTTGAAAGCATTATGAAGAAGAATTTCGAGATGAGTTCCATGGGAAAAATGGATTTTTTCCTTGGAATTCAGGTGAAGCAACTGAAAGAATGGTTTTTCATCAATTAATCTAAGTATGTTAATGACATCTTAGAAAGATTTGAGATGAAAGATTGTAAGCCAGCCAAGACACCCATACCTAGAAACGATAATCTTTGTCCTGACCTTGAGGGGGAGGATACTGATCAATATTAGTATAGGGTGATTATTGGTTCTTTGATGTATCTCACAGCCAGTAGACCTAATATTATGTTTGCAACTTGCATCTATGCAAGATATCAGGCTGCTCCAAAGGTGTCTCACCAAGCTGCTTCCAAGAGAATCCTCCGATACCTCAAAGGAGCACCTAAACTAGGTCTCTGGTATCCTAGGAACAATGATTTTAATCTCTATGGATATTCTGATAGTGACTATGGTGGCTGCAACATTTACAAGAAATCAACATCAAGAGAATGTCAATTTCTTGGTAGAAGGATCATCTCATGGCAATGCAAGAAACAATCCTGTGTCTCTACATCAATTGCTGAAGCTGAATACATTGTTGCTACTAGTTGTTGTGCTCAGCTGCTTTGGATTCAAAATTAGATGTTGGTCTATGGATTTAACTTTATGTGTACTCCTATCCATATTGACAACAATAGTTCTATCTCCATCTCTGAAAATCTGGTGAAGCACTCCAAGACAAAGCATATTGATATCAGGTACCATTTCATTAGAGATATTCATGAGAAAAATCTGATTAAACTAATCAAAGTTATTTAAATAAACAATATGCTGATCTGTTCACCAAAGCTTTTGATGAACAAAGATTTAAGTATCTCGTTACCGCTATTGGGATGATAAACATTGATTAGATTAACTCTTTTGAAAACCTTTTTAATGTGTAATGTCTTAGGTCACTACAATCTAAGCCCTGTTTCAAAAGATCTCTCGGAAATTTTCTAAGTATAAATTTCTTCCAAAGAGAAATTAACCCTCAGAAGACATTTCACATATTTTCCAAAGCAAAATTTCTCCAAGGATTATTTTTCTTCTCGGAAGAGTTTATAATCTTGGAAGAAGTGATTGGTCTCATATCAGATCTACTTCCGAATCTTACAAAAACTCTCCACTCAGAAAGCAATCTTTACTCTCGGAAGTAACTTTTACCTTTGGAAGTAGGAATTGCCTTCGAAAGGCAAATTACCTTTGGAAATGTTTTATATTCGGAAGAGAGATTTTACTGTGTAACGGAAATCTCTTGGGCCCCACACTGTAAAAAGTAAAGATTTTGTTAATGATACCATATTATTTAACTGAATTTACCTTGCCGCCCCTATCATTTCATCCACTAAAATATCAGATCACCTTATCCTAACACATTATCGCCATTTCACCCTCTTTTAAATAATCCCGACTATTCACTCTCATCTTCATACCATAAGTTTTTGCAGCCCTAAAAGTTTCCTTTCTCCCCAAATTCACCCAAGCTCAAACTCTTTTACCTTCACATTTTCAATGGCTCTAAATCCTCAACACAACCAAGTCACACTTCTTGATTCTTCAAGAGATGCAGACTTCTCTGAAATCATCTCATTCCTCACCCAATCATGTTACTACACTACCTTGCTGTTAATCCCATGGTTTACCTCAATCACATGACTGAATTTTCGGGTAACAGTCAAGTTGAAACACTAAATAGGGTTCGTGTAATACGATCTTGCATTTGTGGCTAAGAGTTGGTCATCATTGAACAACTCATGAGGGAGCATCTGGACCTTCATAATAAGGGTGCCCCTACTGAGTTCCCTCAGGCAGACTTATACAATACCTACGTCCTCATAGGTTATGGTGGTGACGTGAGCAGATCGACTATCTACAAATTCAACTTCTCCTACAACTGGAAGTTCCTCCTGCATATTGTCCTTCACTATCGATCAAACAATTCTGGGGGATGGGACCAAATTCCATATGAACTAGGGTGCTTAGTTCATGGATTGGTGAGAGGCCTCTGCCTTAACTACTCAAGATTTGTGCTAATCAATCATTTGAAATCTACAGAGGGAAACATTCTTTATGTATCGCAAATTTCTTCAGCACATTCTTTAGGGAAGCATGCGACTCTTCATTCAAGACCTACTATTTAAAGTCTCAAACCTTGAATCCAAGGTTAGGAATTTAGAAGAAAGGTCTGGCACTTAGCAACTTGAGATTGACAATGTCAAGGCTCAACTAGCTGAGAAAAATAGATTGAAAAATTTGTTAGGCATGTACCTGTTCAGGTCTCCTTGACCTCATCCTCCAGCTCATCTAGCTCTCAAGATGATGCTACCAAAAAGGGGGAGAGTGTTCAGAGACAAACATCTAAGGAACCACAAAAGCCAAACTTTAACTTCCAAATTCTCTGCTCCCATCATAACTTTCTCTGAGCCATCTTAGGTCTTACTGCAAAATTGACCAAAGCATGCTCTAAGATCTCTATAGAATCTTCTCTAAGTTTCTATTAAGATCTTCTATTGATCAGCCAAGCCCTAATGCAGCAATGATGTATTTCGGAGCTGAAGAACTTCAGAGGCTAAGTGCACCTTCTACCACTATGGAAGAAGTTAGTCAACCTAAGGTCCACATGGAACATAAAATAAATTCGAAGGGGAAATAGGGACCGATGGCCTAGCAACTAAAACGGTTAGGCCAAAATCTACATCCCCTCAAACTTCCGAAGCTGAAGTTAAAGCCTCGGAAGAACAAGCTGAATCTGCCGAAGCTAAAATGGAAGCTGCGGAAGGACTGTTCATAATGTCTGAGGAACTAATCATCACAAATGCAATCCTAAAGCTAGCATCTGAAGTGAATAGTGAGGACTTTCTGGATCAACCTTTCCAGACACCCGCTCTGCCTCTCTCACAATCTGAATCCACTCTCCAGAACCACAAAAGTCAAGCACTTCAAAAGATGACAAAGGAAAGTAGAAGATGATTGAAGAAGAGCTTCAGGAAGGGAGAAGATTGAAAAGCTAAAAAGAAAATGAATACTTCCAACTGAGAAGCTGTTACTTGCAAGTACAAAGCAACTGTAGCTAACCAGGAGGCAGTCAACAACAAAAGGAGAGAGGAGATCATTAACCAACTCATTAAGCTTGGAGCTTCCAATAAAGAAACACTCATGCTACCATTAAAGGAGTTGGTGGAACTGGAAAGGCAACCAGCTGCAATAGGAAGCAACACGGTTGGCCTTAGAGGAAGAGAAAGAAAAAGAATAGAAGGAAGTTGACGTGTAGCTCAGGAGGGAAATGATAGCCTTCCTAACCTCTAGAGGATTCTCTCTTCAAGAGCTATCTTCACACAATGATGAAATGATCCTATGGCTCTTTAACAAAGAGCATGATCAATTAGAGAAAGAGAGAAAAGGGCTGCAAGAGACAAGTTAAGGGAGAAGAAGAAAAGGGATGAAGAAGCAAAGGCCACTGCAACCAAGAAGACAGGTGACACAACTTCGATGAAAGACTATCTCCAGGCTCACGGCTTCTCTCGAAGGCAGGTAGGTCCCATGTCTGAAAGGACACTCCAACAAATTGTTAGTGAGATCAAAGTTGACATTCATTTAGGAAAAAGGAGAGAGATGTACAAAAGGGTACATGGGATAACCTTCACACCAACCACTTAACCCCAACCTGAACCGATTTCCTCTCTATTCACCATCAAAACTAAACCTTACACTCTTGAATCCACACCTTTACCCTCATCCACTTCCTCACCTCAACCACCAAAACTGCCCATCCTTCAACCCAAAACTCTTATTAGAACCACCACACCACATCCTACCCAAAATCCTTCCCAACCATCCCCTCAGCCCTCCAAACATCACTCTCTAGAAGAGTTTAAAAAGATCAAGACTAGGCTCATCAACTCCACAACCCTGAGCAATATCTCCTGTGAGGAAGACTCCATCAACTAACCTATGTTGACGGATCTTCACGTTCCTTAACAAGAGATCAATTTCTTGATCTACCCAGTGGAACACTGGACTAGGCTGCAGAACTTCTAGGTATCAACTCAGAATCATTAAATGATGAAGAGAAGAGACTAAGAAGGAAGCTGGTGACTCTACTGGATAAAAGAAAAGAGGACAAGATTCCTAGTCAGTCTCTTGTGCCTACAATGGAGGTTCGATGAAGCTATTCACAACTTTGTTGTGGAAAGAGTGAATGATGAAGTCAACAGGATGAATGCCACCTCTCTGCTACACTCTAGCAGGTTTGATATTGCTAAGTTAGCACAGCAACCATTCTCTAACCCCACCAACTCTGAAACTGCTGCTCATATCAAGAATCATCTTAGCAGTCTTCATCCGACTAAGTTAATAGCAAAAAGCTAAGATTGAAGAAGAGTTGAGATTAAAAAGAAAGGAAGACAAGGATAGAACTCACACCAAGGGCATAACCTTTCTACAGACAGTGGAAGATCCTGAATTGGAACCTATTGTTTGATGGAATATGATTATAGTTCCCATCAACTAACTCTTTTTAGAGGGCCACAACAAAGGCTACATATCATTCAAGGTGACAGACTAGAGATCCTATCGACCAAGATTTGTACAAACTTCTCAGCACCACATCAGGGAAGAACAAGGAAACTGATAAGTATTTACTCTCCTTGGTGCTGAAAGTTTTGAGGAGCATAAATATGTGAGGTTTTGGTAGCATCAACCTAGGGGGAGTTTGTTGGATCAAGATGAAGGTTGGTGCAACCAAAACCAAATCACTTAGACAAATTTTGGTGCTATTTACAAAGGCTTCTGAAGCCAAGTGTGGAACTTCTGAAGGAAGTAGAGTTCTTTCGAAGACAATGTGAAAGTTCTACTTCCTAAGGCAAAACTCTACTTCCGAAGATAAAGTATTCAATTCCGAAGATCAAGTCTCAGAAGAAGAAATCAGAAGACTACTTCCGAAGTATGAACAAAGAAGTCCTTAAGCCTCGGAAGAAGCAGTTTCTTCCAAGTATAAGTGGCTTCGGAAGTACTTGTTCTTCCGAAGCCATTTAACCTTCGAAAGACACTGCTATGAATCAGGGGACATAAGTATGGTTTCTAACACTTCGCTACAAACCTCTGATACTGCATGGTGTTTTCTCAAAAAATCATGTAGTCGACCATACTTTATTCCATTGTTCACCTTTTTATGTTAGTACAAGTTAACAACTTTAGTTGGTGACAAAAGGTAAGTCAGGGACATGTCCTGACTATCATATCTCAAATAAAGTCTTATCTGAGATACCTTAAACTATAGCTTTCTAGTGTTTGCTTTAGTTAGAGGATTCCAGCTGGTATCAAAATCCAGCTGTCGGTAGTATTATATATAGTTTCTCATTGTAACTCATAACAGTATGCTTGTAAGAGTCTTGTAATATTTAAGATGAGAAGCAATATATGGAAGTAGCTTGAAAATATTTCTTTAGTTTGATTATTACTTATTATATTGTTATCAACTCTTAAAGACTTTGCTTTCATCTCAGTGTTATTTAAGTGAGTTTGAGAGAATATCAAGTGTTTAGTGACCCTAATCGATTGTGCAACTATATACTTTATAACGAATCTACCACGTACCACGAAAGGGTATGATGCCATATGGGTGATAGTTGATCGTTTGATGAAGAGTGCTCACTTCCTACCGATTCGCGAGACATATTCATCAAAGAGGTGGTAGATCTATTCATAAAAAAGAATGTAACTCGTCATGGTGTCTTGGTGTCTATTGTTTCTGATCATGACACTCGGTTTACATCTAGGTTTTGGAAGAAGTTTCATGATGATATGGGGATGAGGTTACACATTATCATGGCTAATCATCCATACATGTATGGTCAGTCGGAAAGGACGATGCAGACGCTAGAAGATATGCTTGAGGTATGCATCTTTGACTTTGGAGGAAGTTGGGATGACCACTTACTGTTAGCTGAGTTCTACAATATAGTTATCATGCCATCATTGGTATGCTTCCTTATGAGATGCGATACGGTAAAAGATGTAGAACACCCGTTTGTTGGGGTGATACTAGTTAGAAGAGTTGGGGAGTATTAAGGTGATTGAGGCTATGATTAAGAAGCATGAAAAGATCAAAGCCTTCATAAAGGCAGCCAAGGATAGGTAGAAGTCGTATGCTAATAAGAGACGTAGACCGATTAAGTTCCAAGTGGTGATAGAGTTATGTTGAAAGTCTCACCTTGGAAAGGTATCATTTAGTTCAGGAAGTGGGGCAAGTTTAGTCCACGGTCTATAGGGCCTTTTTGAATCATTGCTCGAGTAGGAGAGGTGGCCTATAGGTTGGAGTTACCTGATGAGTTAAGTAGAATTCACCCGACATTCCATGTATCTCATCTCAGAAAGTGTTTAGCTTATGAATATATGATTGTACCACTTAAAGATATCAAAGTTGATAAACAGTTCATTTATGTGGAGAAACCGGTGGCGATCATTGATCGTGAGGAGAAGAGGCAGAGGAATAAAGTAGTTCCCCTTGTGCATATACAATGGAAGCACATGAACAGATCTGAGTCTACATGGGAGACTGAAGAAAAGATCAGGAAACATTACGTACATTTGTTTGAGGAATAACATGTTTTAAGGGCGAAACGTATATAAGGGGGTCGACTTGTAACACCGGAATTTTAAAAGAAGATAAAGAAAGAATAAAAGTGAATAAAAGAAAGAAAACACAATTTAACCCAACTAGAGGGTTAAATGTGTCAAAAGGTCAAAAGTTTCAAAGTTGGTGTAAAAGTGGGCATGGCTGCCCATGTTGCCTACACACATTGAAGAAGAGCAAGAAGAAGACTGAATTTAGGTAGGAATTCGTGATTTCAAGTTGTTCTTGGCCGGCCTATGCCTCGGTTGTTTGTTTATGTGTGTTTGGTTGTGTGTTTTTGGTGGGTTTCTAGGTGTTTAAACTCAAAGTGCATTCGGGTTTGAGGATGTTCATCCAAAAGTTGCATAAGGTGAGTTCTAGAACCCCCTTTTTACATGTTTTCACTAATTTTGGGGCTAGAAATGCATGTGTGAATGTTTTTGTTTATATGGGTGTTGCACCCGTATGTATGTGTCTGTGTGTATGCAGGTGGGTTATAATTTTGGGTGTTTTGATGATGTCATATTCATGTTATGGCATTTACAATCTTAGAGCTAAGTTTAGAACATGCTTGTATGATGATTAGGACTGAATTACAATGATATTTTGAGTGTTGGTTGCCCATGCGCCTAAAAATGGCCCGTGCGGCCAATGGTAAGAAACAACCTAAGTGTCCCATTTGCCGAATATTTCATGCGCCGAAATAGTGGCCATGCACCTGGAAAAGGCAGAATTTGGCTATGTGTTCCAAACGCTCAGAAAGCCCATACGCTTAGGAACTCATGCGCATGCATATGCCCATGCGCCTAGAATTTGCCTAGAATGATTAAGTGTTGGGCCATGCACCTAAATAGTTCCCATGCGCTTGAAAGTTTTTCATGCGCCTAAGTGTTCCCCATGTGCCTGAAAGGCTATGCACCTGCATAGTTCCCATGCGCCTAAGACTTCGAATATTTTCTGAAATTTTGGGGAAAATGTAAAGTGTAGGCTTTGACTTGGGATGTTCCTGTGGGTGATGTAAGTTAACTTTATGATGTCTGATGTGATGGGTGATGTATGTTTAGTCATGTATGGCTATGTGATGTTATGTTCCTTTTTATGTTCTTTTATTTTCCATGGCTTTACGTGGTATGGTTATGACTGTAAATGAAAAGTATTATGTAACGTAAAGCGGAAGATAATGAAAAGTGGAACGTAAAGTTTGAATGAATGCATGCATTAATAAATGATGAAATGGAAAGTCTTACAAGCAAATGTAAAGAGGTGCACACCTCTAAAATGTCGTTAGCTCAACTGTGTATGGTTTAGCTAACACGTAAGGATACACACAGGGGTCTAGTCTTTGTGACTGGCCAAATGTATCGTTACATGGATGATATTGGATGCTTGCCCCGGTGCTGGTTCTAGGCTACGTGCATTATGGAAGTCATTTATGATCTTTGGCCCAGTACCCACTTCGTCCCTATGCTTGGTGTGCAGCATACAGGTGGGATCTTTGTCGCTTTTCTTTGTCGCTTGCCCCGGTGCTAGTGCTAGGCTACGTGCATTATGAAGTCATTTTTGATCTTTGGCTCAGTACCTGCTTCGTGCAAACATTTGTGGTATAGCTGATGACACTAATCTGGAAAGAATGAAACTATGAATGAATGAAAGATGGTTAAAGAATGTAATGTACGGTATGAAAGTTAATGAAAGAAATGATTTTTTTTAAAAACTAGAACTCACTTAGCAACACTGACTTTTATGTGTTGCAGTTGGCAGGTAACTAATTGCTGAGGATGGCACAAGCGGCTACTTGGCTTATTTTGAATGACATCCATTTTGTATAACGATAATGTTTTGTGATGCAATGCAACACGTTATTTTGTAATCTGTCAATGATATATTATTTTGCAAAAGCAATTACAATGATATGAAATGGTTTCAATATGTTTCTGCTGTAATGTTTTAGTAATGGTAAATATAAATTATATATTTTTATGTGCAATGATCGACCAGCTATGAGCCTCCCAGGAACCAGGCCTTACAAGTTCACTGTAGTAAATGCGGATAGAAAAGTATTCATCAGCGTTTGTAACTGTTAAAAATACAGAAGTTATAAAACTTAGCAACATTTGTTCACTATAGTGAATGTGTATGAACAAAAGTTATTAGAATTTGTTCATTACAACAAATGCGGTAGAACAAAGGTAACTAGCATTTGTTCACTGTAGCAATTGCATGTAAACAAAAGTTATCTGCATTTGTTCATTATAATAAATGTGGTAGAAAAAAGTTAACTAGCATTTGTTCACTGTAGCAGATGTGATAGAGTAAATTCCTTGCTTCACATTTAACTTAAACAAATGCAGTAGAGCAGATTTTTTTCCGCATTTCTTGACTTTCATGCATCATCATGATAGAAGAGATTAAGTACATTATTTTTTTCTTTTGATACACAAAGCAGTCTACTATGTTAAAGTTGACCACATTTAGGAAATGCGGACGAGTAAAAAAAATGCAGCAAGACAAAAGTTTACCACATGAACAAATGCGGTTGACCACTTTTGTCCTCATAGGTTTTTAAAACTTCAAACTTTTTGTATACTTCCTTGAAAACAAATGCCGTAGAGTATACTTGACCGTATTAGTTTACTTTTTAATGACCTAAAAATAGTTACCCACATTGGTTATTTCCCTGGGTTACCTACACCCGCATTAACCAATGCACTTACCCGCATTAATATTTGAACTTAATCAAAATTAATGTTTTTGCAATTGAATTCTTTTATGTTTTCTGCCGATCTTTTGGTTGTTATGAAGATCTGTCTTTGCTTTCGACTTGTTTCTTATGAGTTTTGACAGTGGTTGTGATTGTCAATTCTTTCTTGGATTGACTTGTATATGAAAAGTGATACAAGTTTCCTAGTGTTTGACTGATTCTTGGACTTTTATGCTTTTAACTGTCTGCATAGACTGAGATACTATAGTATAAATTTTGCACCAACATAGTCATATCTTTTTGATTTGATTTTATAATTTTTTAAGAAGGAAACTACCTGTACAAACAAATCAAAATTTTAAATTACTCCCCCTAAAGTTTATATCCACAAGTGGATAGAAACTTTAAAGATTTGTCCTCTTACATTACACAAGTGCAAGCTTTTGTTAGTAAAATAGACATGTTTAAGAACATATTGATTGAAGGTATATTTGTCCTCTTAACTTATACCCGGCTAATATTATAATGCATGTGATATTTATCATGTTTTGATTGATTTGAACATTCAACATGTATATCGCACTTAAAATCATGGTTTGATCAACCATCCTCATGTCATGTATGGTCGAACTTTTTTCACAACTTACTTCACTAGGTTACTTAAAGATTGAATACTCACTTTTACTAATCCTCATTGGGATTCTTTTGCTTTGATCATTTTTCTATTTTGATCCTCATTGGGAATCTTTTGTACTTCACTTTGGAAGTTGATCCATGATTTGATTCTTTTTGTTAATGCATCTAGTATGGATATGTTCCATATCGGAATCTTTGGGATCATGCCATCAGCACTATGTGCTTGTTTTTTCAGGTCTTTGCTCAGCAAAATAGAGAAGAAACTGATGTAGCGAAAGAAGATTCATAATTTATCATTACCTGGTGTGTTAGGTTGATACACACGCATACAATTGGATAAGCCAATACTTACCAGTACTCTGAGATGAGAGTTTCACAATTGAATATGAGTATTAGTTAATCACAACATGTATCTTATTTTTTCAAATTGAGCCTACCCACATAAGGAAAGTCATGTTAGTCTTTCAAAATTTGAATTTAAGCACAATGAATGATATAACGACTGTAATTATATCATTTCCCATAAGTATAAGACACAAGCTTCAAAAAATGTTTTCTTTTGATATTTTTGATAAATATTGGAATGTTTTTTTATTTTTTAAATTTTAGTCAAGGTTAATCATGCTAATTGATTGAACTAGGATTCAAACCTACTAGGTTCAAATGCCTTGGTAATAAATCCGCTAATTGATTATTAGTATGAACTTGAATCAATTTGATTAACCCCTTTCAGCTTAATCTCTCAAAAATGATATCTAATCTCAATGTGTTTTATTTTTGAGTGCTGAACTAGATTATTTGTGATGAACATTTCAGCTGTCTATCAATGTGAATTGGGGTGTGCAAGAAGTTAAAACCATAGTCAAGCATCCGGTTTTGAATCCAGAGAACTTGAGAGCAAGAAGCAGATGCTGCCATGTACTCAGCTTTTGCTGTTGAAACAGATACATTAGTCTACTTCTTGCACTGCCAGGAGACAAGTCTGGGACCAAGAAATTGATAACCGCTAGAAATGGACTTCTTGTAAAAGTTGCATCCCCTATAATCACTATCAATATAGGCATAGAGATTAAAATCTATTTCCTTTGGATACCACAATCCAAGGGCAGGTTTGCCCTTAAGATATCTGAATATCCTCTTGACAGCATTTACATGAGATTATCTGCTTGATACCTGGCGCACACACAAACACCAAACATAATGCCAGGCCTACTGGCTGTTAGATACATAAGTGAACCTATCATAGATCGATAGTGAGTCTCATCCGCTGAATTTCCTTTTGGTTCTGGACCAACTTCACTTTAGTATGAATAGGGGTTCTGATGGTCTGACAATCAATAAAACTAAATTTCTTCAACATTGTTTCCACGTATTTGGATTGATTAATGAAAATTCCATTTGCTGTCTGTTGGACTTGTACTCCTAGAAAGAATGTGAGTTCCTCCATAACACTCATTTGGAATTTTGAATGCATAAGGTCTTCAAATCTTTGCAGAGTAACTTGTTTGTTGAGCCAAAATAATATCATCCACATATATCTGGACCAAAAACATGTCTTTGCATCCGCTTTTTCTGAAAAGAGTCTGATCAATCTTTCCTCTTTCATACCCGTTTTCCAAAAGAAAAGATGATAGAGTCTCGTACCACTTCCTTGAGCTTCATGAAGACCATACAATGCTTTGTCAAGCTTGTACACCCTATGTGGGAAATCTAGGTCTTCAAATCCAAGAGGTTGACTCACATAGACTTCTTAAGCAATCGTTCCATAAAGAAAAGCACATTTCATATCCATTTGATACATAATGAATTTCAGGGATGCTTGATATGCTAGAAAGAGTGTTATTGCTTCTAATCTGGCTATAGGAGCAAACACCTCATCATAATCAATTCCTTCTTCTTGTGTATACCCCTAAGCTACAAGTCTTGCTTTATTTCTGATGATGATTCCCCCATCATCAGTTTTGTTCCCGTATAGCCACCTGGTACTGATAGGGTATTGTCCTTCGAGAAGATCTAGCAGTTGCCATACTTCTTGAATTGTAGCAATTCTTCCTACATTGCTTCAATACCAATGTTGTCTTGACGAGCCTCTTTAATATTTTTGGGTACTGTTTGACATAGAAAGCAAGAGAACAGACAAATGTTTGCTATTCTTGACTTGCTTCTGGTCACCCTTTCATTAAGTTCACGATAATGCTTTCAATTGGATGATTCTTTGTATTCTGGTAGTTGGAATAGAGTCACCAAAATGGTTATTTCAAGATTAGAGACATTCAGATCATCTTGGTGAGAGGCATCTTCATCTTGAACTTTTGGAGAATTGTGGAAATAATCAAAGTCAGTTACTATTCTTGCTTTAGCATTAGCATCACTTTGATTACTCTTATAATTTCATGTTCTTTTAGTTTCAATCGAAGGTGTAGCTCAATTTTAGTTTTGACTTCAGTTGAAGGTTGTGCTTAAGGAGATGGAAATGTGCTAGGACTAGCTTTAGTTGAAGCACTTTGATTTTGAGATGGTTTCTGACAAGATTAGCTTGCAGTGGAATATCTTTATTCAGATTTTTGTAATGACTGTTGTGTTATTTTACAAAAGCATTTTTCCTCGCTCATAAAACATATAATTACATTAACTTGAAATTACGTTGCAGCGAAAAAATTTTAAAACAACATTTTCATCAGATGCTCAGCAGAAGTTGGAGGGATCATTAGAAAGTCATCTCTTCTTTCTACTCTAGAAGAGTGTTCAGCAGAATGTAGGTTTCCTGCATCAAATAAGTGAAATTGATCCAAAGATTTTGTGAATGAGTCAATATCAAACAACCAGTCAGGACTATTTGTTGATTTGGAAAATAAGTGTTCCTTGAATTGAACATTTGTAAATTCATCAATGATACTAATTCTTGGACTAAACACTTTGTAAGCCTTTGAAACAAAAGAATAACCTACAAAGAATCCTTCATCATACTTGGATGAAAACTTTCCTATTAGTCTCGGGTGTTTAATATTGAGACAAAACTACCGATGACTTGAAAAATTCAATAAATGGTTTTCTATGAAGGAGAAGTTCATAAGGAGTCTTGTTGCCTTCTTTTACTATCAGAGTTCTATTTTGCACAAAGCATGATGTGTTAACTACTTCTGCCAAAAGGTGATTGGCAGTTTAGCATCGCTAGCATTGTTCGTGCTAATTCAATTAGTGTTCTATTTTGCCTTTCATCTACCTTATTTTGTTGAGGAGTTCTAGCTACACTAAATTGATGTTCCATACCTTTGGTTGTACAAAATGAACTCATATCCAAATTCTTAAATTAGTCCCATTATCACTTCTTATTGTTTTGACTTTATGAACAAGTTGGTTTTCAATTCTTGTAATAAAATCTTTTATTAATTAGGATGCTTCGTTTTTATGAAGTTAGAAGAAGACCCATGTGAATCTATTAAAGTCATTAATGATCACCAAACAATACTATTTCTTTCCAATACTCATAACATGAGTTGGTCCAAAAAGATCCATATGAAGTAGCTTTAATGGGTAATTGTTTATGTTCACCAACTTTGGCTTGTGGGAAGACTTGTGTTGTTTCCCTTTGACACACGCTGCACAATGGTCAACAAATGAAATTCTTTTTGGGAAAACCAATCACATAGTATCCCTTACCAATCTGTTCATGATTTTGAAATTAGTGTGTCCCAAGCGTTTATGCCAAAGCTGTGACTCGTCAACAGATGCTTTTGAAAAAAGACATGTTTCTTCTTTTGGTGTGGTAGAATTAAGGTTTAGGACATAGGTGTTATTCTTTCTCATGGTCTTCAAGATAACCCATTCTTTAGGAATTTGAAATCCTGATTTCAGAATGTAACAATGAGTGTTAGTGAAGTGAGTTGAATATTTCTTGTCATAGATCTAAGATACACTAAGCAGATGTAAATTCAGTTGTTTATAGTAGTTCACTCTATCAAAGCTCAGCATCCCATTTGTCACAGATCCTTCACCGGTAATTCTGCAACCTTATGAATCTCCTCTGAATGCCTAAGTAGTTCTTGTATATGATTGAAGTTGTGAAGGAGGGAACTATATCCAGTCATGTGTCAGGAGCATCCACTGTCCATGTACCATAAGCTATTGGACCTATATGGATGACCCTCATATGGCATTGGAGTTGGACCATCATTGTTGTGAGCCATGAGAGCATGATTCTGAAATTGAAGCTTCACTTCCTCAGCATATAAGCTCCACTCACATACACCATCTTGTCTTATGAAAAGAGCATTTAAGGTAGATTGGCTGTTTCCATGAGTTTCGTTGGTTTGTTGTGGCTGACTCTAATAAGGATGTTGGTGTTATTGTTTGTAACACCTGGTTATTTTTTAGAGTCAAAGAAAGAAGAATAAGGTGAAGAAAAAGAAAGAAAAGCTAGTTAACCCAAGTTGAGGGGTTAAAAGTGTCAAAAGGACAAAAAAGGTTTGAAAGTTGGTGTAAAGTGGGCATGGCCGCCCACTCTCTTCTTACAACACCCAACCTTCGGATCTTGGTAGAGAGAGAAAGAAAAGGAGCTGAAACTTTCGGATTTTTGAAGAATAAGACGAAGAAATCAAATTCAAGGTAAGAATTTATATTTTTTGAGTGTTCTTAACTGGTTCTATCCTTGGTTGTGTCCTTATGTGTGTTTGTGTGTGTTCGGATGTGTTTTTGGTGGGTTTCTAGGTGTGAACTTGTAGCAAACAGGTTTTGAAGAAAGTCATACCCAAGAGGCTGCTAAGGTGAGTTTTAGAACCCCTTTTTTTACATGTTTTAACTGATTTTAGCGCTGGAAATGTATGAATGTATGTTCTTATAAAACTGGGTTTCATACCCGTATGTATGAATGTGTGTATGATACGGATGGGGTTTGATTTTGGGCTATGTTGATGTTTGATGATGTTATGGTTGTGTTCCTAAGGCTTAGAATTTAAGAGTTAAGCTTAGAACATGATGGATGAGGTTGGGGGATTGAACCCTGTTAAGTGTGACTTGGGCTGCTTATGCGCCCAAACAGTAGCTCATACGCCTAGGTTTTAGAATTTGCCTAAGTGTTGTTAATGCGGATGAGAAGGAAATATGGATGAGTATAGGGAAATACGGATGAAGGTTAATGCGAATGAACAAATGCGGATGAGTAGTTCATGCGAATGAACAAACGCAGATGAGTAGTTCATGTGAATGAGCAAATGCGGATAAACAAATGCGGATGAGTAGTTCATGCGAATGAACAAATGAGGATGAGTAGTTCATGTGAATGAACAAATGCGGATGAGTAATTCATGCAAATGAACAAATGCGGATGAGTAGTTCATGCGAATGAACAAATGCGGATGAACAAAGTCAATGCGGATGAACAAATGCGGATGAGCATTGACAAATGCGGATGAGTAAAGTCAATGCAGATGAAGAAAAATGCGGATGGGCATTAATAAATGCGGATGAGTTAAGTCAATGCGGATGAACAAATGCGTATGAGTAAAAGAAATGCAGATGAACAAAAAGAAATGAGGATGAATAAAAAGAAATGCGGATGAATAAAAAGGAAATGTGGATGAACACTTAAAATATTTTTTGACTTTTAGGAGAAAAAGTGAAATGTAGGCTTTGACTTGGGAGGTTCCCGGGGGCATAATAAGTTGACTTTTTGAAGTCAAAGATGATGTGATGGGCATAGTATGTATGATGTTATGATGATGTTATGTATGATGGTATGTTTGATGTATGTTATGCATGTATGATGGTGCCTTGTATAGAAAGGCTTGCAAGAAAAATGTACAAAGGTGCATGACTGTAAAATGTCGTACGGTCAACTGCGCATGGTGTAGCTAACCCTTAAGGATAGACACAGGGGTTCCAGTCTCTGTGACTGACCAACGGTGTGGTACATTGTTTATAGTGATTACTCACCTCGGTGTGGGTGCCAGGCTATGTGCGGTGTGGAAGTCATTTATGATCTTTCCCAGTACCCGAGTTATGCATAATGTTGGGGGGTGTAGTATACAGTGGTTTATAGTGATCTTCAGCCCAGTACCCTATTTGTTTGGGGCATAGCTAATGACACTGATCCAGATAGTGATAAAGAAGGAAAGAGATAAAGAAAATATGTGGTGAACAGTAAAGGAAGATTATAATGATATTATCTATGTGTATGTATTATGCATGATCACGTATGAAAGTAAAGAACGATTTTAATGAAAGTAAAGTATGTTTATTTTAAAACTAGAACTCACTCAGCAGCGCTGACTTTTTATGCATTTTCTAGTTGACAGGTGAGCATGGCTGAGGATGGCGCGGGCAGCTACTTGGCAGTTTTGATGACATTCTTTTATTTAATGTTTTTGAATTGTGATGCAAACAAATGAAATTGTGTGACAGATGTTGTATTAATTTGCAAAAACATCTTTAATGGAAATGTTGTTTCTAATGTTTCCGCTGTGACGTTTATTTCAAGTTAATGTAATTATATGTTTTAGGAGCGATGATTGGCTAGCTGTAAGTGTCCCCAGGAACGGGGCCTTACAAGTTGGTATCAGAGCCAAAGCTTAAGTGAAACGGGTAAATTTTCAAAATAAACCTAAACTGAAAATGGGACAGAAAGGGAAGGGATGCCAGTCCGAGTAGCTACGTGCCATGAGGTATTTTCTTGATATTAACCAGTATTATGTGCGCATGTTATGTGTTATGTGCTGCTTGTAGATTTAGATACTGGTGTAGTAAGGATAGGTAATGCTCGGGGTATGAAGAGTAAGTAAGTGGCTAATCACAACTGGCCACTGTAATTAGGGACTTACTATACTGACATAATCTGAGCTACTCCCTTGAATGACTGTGTTGGTGTTTAAGACTTTTAGTGTGTTAGAGGATGGCCGGTGGTAGATAATCTAAATCTTCACGTGATGGAGGTCGTGGTGCTGAACCACGGGCTACACGAGGAAGGCCTAGAGCCGAGATGGTGGTTCATGAAGAACCAGAGATCGCTCATCCGGAGGGCGGTGATGAGAGTGCTAACCTAAGGGCCTCAGTGAAGGAGGCTGTTGTCGAAGAGGTTCATCAGGTCATGCAGCCAATCTTACCGTCTGTGGTGACCGAAGTTATCAAGGCTGTACGAGAAGGAGAGAGAAAAGAGAGAAACAGGTCCTCAGGAGGACGGGAGCAACTGGAGCCTGAAATAGTTCTCTCTAATAATGAAGAGGAGGAAGAAGAAGAGCCTGCACCGGAGGTGGCACCAGGCTGTAACTACGTGGCATTTCAAAGGTGTAAGCCCCCTACTTTTGATGGTAATGGCACTACTGCTGCCGCTCACCGATGGGTGAGGGAAATGAAAGCTTTTCTGAATATCAGCGTGTGCCAAGAGGACCAGAAGGTGAAATTTGTTTCCCACTCGTTTGTGGACTCGGCTCTGTGTTCGTGGGACAATATAGTCCAAGCCGAGGGTAGTCGGGCGATAGGAAGGATGAAGTGAGCAGAGTTGAAAAGGCTGGTAATTGAGGAGTTATGTCCTCACCAGGAGATGGCCAAAGTTGAAAGGGAGTTCCAGTAGTTGGAGGCGGGAACCATGACACATCAACAATACACCACTAAATTCAACCATATGGTACAGCTGGTGCCGGATCAGGTGATGCCTCTGTTACGAAAGATTAAAAGGTACATCAGGGCTTGCCAACAGATATCCGTAGGCACATGATCATTGCCCGACCGAGCACGTTTAGTTCGGCCGTTGTTTTGGCGAGGTGATTATACGATGAAATAAACATGGTGGTGACAGAAACTAGCAAGAAAGGAGGGGATGATCGGAATTGGAACGGGAAGCGATTTGGACGTGGCGGAGCCGCTCCAAGTAACAAAGGTGCATGGGTAGATGATCGGCGTGTGGTCACATCCAGTGCAGGGTCGAGAAGGTGTGTCAAGTGTGGACAAAAACACCCCGGGGAATGTAGATTGGTGACCAATGTTAGTTTCCGTTGTGGAAGAACCGAACACGTGGCGAAAAACTGCGATGTGAGGAGATGTTATTCTTGTGGTGAGGAAGGCCGCATGAGCAGGGATTGCAAGAAGCCGAGGGCTGAAGGTTCGGGAGTGAAAAAGGCTAGAGGAGAAGGGCAGAGGGAAAGTGCCAGAGCGTTCACGATGACATAGGGGGCAGGCTAGGACGGACCCTGATTTTCTGTCAGTTACGTTTCTAGTAAACCAAACTTCAGTCTCTGTGTTATTTAATTCTAGTGCTTGTAAAATTTTTATCTCTGCTGCTTTCTATGCTAAACTACCTATTTGTAGTAGGAGTGTAGATGCGCCCTTTGATGTAGAAACTGCCATAGGAGAGTCTACAAGGATTTCTCATATGATAGAGGGCTATGACATAGAACTAGAAGGTCACACGTATCCTGTTAAACCATTTGAGATGACCTTAGGCGGGTTTGACGTAGTCCTAGGAATAGATTGGTTGGCGGACTACGAGGTGAACATTGTGTGTCGTAAAAAGATGGTTCGATTAACAACGCTTGACGGGAGTACGGTGACGGTTTATGGTGATTGAGTCACTACTATTTCAAAGGTGATTTCGATGGCGGTGGCGGGAAAGTGCATGAGGCGTGAATGTAGTGCCTACTTGGCCTACGTAAAGGACGTGAATACGCCAACACCACAACTGACTGATGTTGTCTGTGACTTTCTAGACGTGTTTCTTGAAGACTTACCTGGACTGCCACCTGACCGCATGATCGAGTTTCAGATTGACTTGATACATGGTGCCCAACCTATTACTAAGACACCGTATTGGTTGGCTCCGACTGATAGGAAAGAGTTGATGGAGCAACTGCAAGAGCTGCTTGATAAGGGATTCATTAGACCGAGTATCTCCTTGGGGTGCTCCAGTCTTATTCGTGAAGAAGAAGGACGGTATTACGAGGATGTGTATCGACCACCGTGAGCTGAATAAGTTGACAGTGAAGAATCGGTACCCCTTACCGAGAATTGATGACCTATTTGATCAGCTTAAAGGTGCTAGATAGTTCTCGAGGATCGATCTTCGATCTACCTACCATCAGATGAAAGTTAAGGAGCAAGATATTCCTAAAACAGCTTTTCGCACGCGTTAGGGACACTACGAGTTTCTTGTTATGTCTTTTGGTTTGACCAACGCACTAGCTGCGTTTATGTACATGATGAATCGAGTGTGTCGGCTGATGTTGGATAAATCAGCGATTGTGTTTACTGATGATATCTTGATTCGTTACAAGAGTGAGGATGAGCATGCCAGTCACATTCGAAAGGTGATGGAGACGTTGACAAGGGAGAGGTTGTATGCTAAATTCTCCAAGTGCGCATTTTGGTCGCGCGAGGTTCAGTATTTGGGTCATGTAGTGAATCCTGGTGGGATTATGGTAGACCCGACAAAGGTGGAAGTGAAGATTTAGTACTTTATTCCGATGCATCCTACTCGGGGATGGGATGTGTGTTGATGCAGCGAGGAAAGGTTATAGCCTATGCATCTCGATAGTTGAAAGTTCACGAGGTCAATTATCCCACTCCTGACTTGGAGCTAGCAGCCATGGTCTTTGCGTTAAAGACATGGAGGCACTATCTATACGAGATGAAGTGCACCATATTCAGCCAAGATACATAGGGCCTTTTTGAATCATTGCTACAGTAGGAGAAGTGGCCTATAGATTGGAGTTACCAGACGAGTTAAGTGGAATTCACCCGACATTCCATGTATCTCATCTGAGGTGAGGAATGTTTAGCAGACGAGGATATGGTTGTACCATTGGAAGATATCAAGGTAGATGAATGGCTCAATTATGTGGAGCAACCAGTGGTGATCATTGATCGTAAAGAGAAGAGGTTGAGGAATAAAGTGGTTCCTCTTGTGCATGTAAAGTGGAAGCATAGAAAAGGATCTGAGTCTACGTGGGAGACTGAAGAAGAGATGAGACAACACTACCCATAATTGTTTGAGGAATAACAGGTTTCGGGGAGGAAACCTATATAAGGGGAGTGGACTTGTAACACCCGCTTATTTTTTGTAGAGTCAACAAAAGAATAAGGTGAAGAAAAAGAAAGAAAAAGAAAGAAAATATATTTAACCCAAGTTGAGGGGTTAAAAGTGTCAAAAGGACAAAAGGTTTGAAAGTTGGTGTAAAGTGGGCATGACTGCCCACTCTCTCTTCTTACAACACCCAGTCTTCATATCTTGGTAGAGATTGAAAGAAAAGGAGCTGAAACTTTCAGAATTTTGAAGATCAAGAAGAGGAAATCGAATTCAAGGTAAGAATTCATAGTGTTTGAGTGTTCTTAACTGGCTCCATCCTCAATTGTGTGCTTATGTGTGTTTGTGTGTGTGTTTCCATGGGTTTCTAGGTGTGAACTTGTAGCAAACGGGTTTTGAACAAAGTCATACCCAAGAGGCTGCTAAGGTGAGTTCTAGAACCCCTATTTTACATGTGTTTTACTGATTTTGTGGCTGGAAATGCATCAATATATGTTTTTATAAAACTGGGTTTCATACCCGTATGTATGAATGTGTGTATGATACGGCTGGGGTTTAATTTTGGACTATGTTCATGTTTGATGATGTTATGGTTGTGTTCCAAAGGCTTAGAACGTAACATTTAAGCTTAGAACATGATGGATGACGTTTGGGGACTGAACCTGCTGTTAAGTGTGACCTGGGCTGCTCATACGCCCAAACAGTAGCTCATATGTCAATGTTTTAGAATTTGCCTAAGTGTTGTTAATGCGGATGAGAAGGAAATGCGGATGAGTATAGGGAAATGTGCATGAAGGTTAATGCAAATAAACAAATGTGGATGAACAAATGTGGATGAGTAGTTCATGTAAATGAACAAATGTGGATGAGTAGTTCATGCGAATGAACAAATGCGGATCAACAAATGCGGATGCGTAGTTCATGCGAATCAATAAATGCGGATGAGTAGCTCATGCGAATGAACAAATGCAGATGAGTAGTTCATGCGAATGAACAAATGCAGATGAGTAGTTCATGTGAATGAACAAATGCGGACGAGTAATTCATGCGAATGAACAAATGCGGATGAACAAAGTCAATGCGGATGAACAAATGCGGATGACCATTGACAAATGCGGATGAGTAAAGTCAATGCGGATGAACAAATGCGTATGAGTAAAAGAAATGCGAATGAACAAAAAGAAATGAGGATGAACAAAAAGAAATGTTGATGAACAAAAAAGGAAATGCGGATGAATACTTTGAATATTTTCTGACTTTTTGGAAAAAAAAGGAAATGTAGGCTTTGACTTGGGAGGTTCCTGGGGGCATAGTAAGTTGACTTTTTAAAGTCAAATATGATGTGATAGGCATAGTATGTATGATGTTATGATAATGTTATGCATGATGCTATGTTTGATGTATGTTATGCGTGTATGATGGTGCCTTGTATGGCGATGTTTTGTATGATAATGTTTATGTTACTATTATGTATGTTTATCTTTCTCGTGGCTTTACGTGTTATAGTTGTGAAAGAAAAGATAAAGTATTATGTAACATAAAGTGAAAGATAACGAAAGAGGAACATGATGATAGAATGCATGCATTAATGAAAGAGAAAGTATAGAAAGGCTTGCATGCAAAATATACAGAGGTGCATGGCTCTAAAATGTCATAAGCTCAACTGCATATGGTTTAGCTAACCCTTAAGGATACACACAAGGGTTCGAGTCTTTGTGACTGACCAAATGGTTTAATGTGATTACTCACCTTGGTGCTAGTGCCAGGCTATGTGCGATGTGGAAGTCATTTATGATCTTCGGCTCAGTACCCGAGTTATGCATAATGTTGGGGTTTAAGTATATAGTGGTTTATAGTCATTACTCACCTTGGTGTTGGGGCCAGGCTATTTGCGGTGTGTAAGTCATTTATGATCTTCGGCCCAGTACCCGTGTTATGCATAATGTTTGGGGTGTAGTATACAGTTGGATCTTTGTCGCTTACCCCGGTGCTGGCGCCGGGCTATGTGCAGTGTGGAAGTCAACTATGAACTTTGGCCCAGTACCCTATTTGTTTGGGGCATAGTTAATGACACTAAGCCAGATAGTGATAAAAAATGTGATAAAGAAGGAAATAGATAAAGAAAGTATGTGGTGAACAGTAAATGAAGATAATAATGATATTATCTATGTGTATGTATTATGCATGATCACGTACCAAAGTAAAGAACAGTTTTAAATGAAAGTATAGTATGTTTTATTTTAAAACTAGAACTCACTCAGCAACGCTGACTTTTTATGCATTTTCTAGTTGACAGGTGAGCATTGCTGAGGATGGCGCGGGGCCGCTAGTTGGCATTTTCGATGACATTCATTTGTTTAATGTTTTTGCATTGTGATGCAAACAAATGAAATTGTGTGACGAATGTTGTATTAAGTTGCAAAATCACTTTTAATGAAAATGTTGTTTTTAATGTTTTCGTTGCGACATTTGTTTCAAGTTAATGTAATTATATATTTTATGAGTGATGGTTGGCCAGCTGTAAGCGTCCTGGGAACGGGGCCTTACATTGTTGGTGGTGTTGTTGGTAATGATACTGCTTTTGATAATTTTTGGATTGATAGTTTGAGTTTGGTTCTGTGTATGATTGGCCTTGAGAATTCCTTTGAAAATTGTTGTTGTTTCTTCTTGGAGCATTACATTCTCTTAAAAAATGGCTAGTCATACCACAATTGAAGCATTTGACCTTAGATTCATCAAATCCAAGATTTGTGTTTTCATTCAAGCTAAGCTTTCTCCCCTTTCAGAAAAACTTCTTGGCTCTCATTGATATCATAGCCATTTGCCATTGCAGATCCATTTCTTCAACATCATTTGGATCTATTTCTTCTAGACCTTCTTGGATCAAGTGGTGAGAAGTGAGTCTTCCTCTCAAGTATGCTTCAAATCTTGCAATAAAGGCATTGTAAGTAGCATTTTGCTCTTTAGACTTTTGATATTCAGAAAGACCTATTGGAGTGGTAGTGAACCTAGTTGATTGAGACGAAGTTGATGGCTTGGTTGAAGATAGAGCAACAATGAAACCAGTTGTCTTCACTTGATCTTTGGATGAGAGAAAATCATCATCTTTAGTAATGAATGCATTTTGCACCGAGTGAGAGTCTAATGGAAATTTATATGCTTCAATATCTCAAGGTCCACCAAGGTTCCTGCTCCTTTCATCAAGTTCTAGAGCTTTAATTTTCGCAATCATTATGTCCAAGATGGTACTCTCTGGATTAAGAGTATTTTTCAACATGGTAACATTTTGTTTCCAACTTTCATGAGGGTTGTGAAGCATCTTTTTATCCTTGACTTTACCTGTAACCCCCATAATCTCTAAATCATTCACCAGCTGGACAAATCTATACAATTGTTTAGCAATTGACTCCCCCTTCCAGTGATGAAAGGTTTCATATTGAGTAACAAGCTTATCCTTGTTAATTTCAGCTACTATACTGTTACCTTTACACATTATAAGCAGTGCATCCCACACAACTTTAGCTGTTCCATACTTCTCAAGCCTTTTAACACATCAATTTTCAATGCTTGAGTTAGAATGAAATGTGCTTTGAGATCAATTTTTATCTTCTTGTAGTCATCATCATCAAGAGTAAGATCCTCAATGGGTATTCTTGAGGCTCTGTACACGGCAGCCTCTCCAACAAAGAGAGTTACTGGAATGTGAGGCCCATTACATATGGAAATCAAGTAGTCAGGATGTACACCCGTAATGTAATTCATGAACCTTGTTTTCCATTACATAAACTCAGATTTGTGTTTAAGCATAGGAGTTTTAGGAGTATGACCAAGTTTAGCGAAATTATGTGAATCTAGTTTTAATAAGCTGATTTTAAATTGTTTGAGTAGAGATTAGTTTGATTGTTAAGTTCAACTAGTTCAAAGAGTCCAAATCAGGCTTATGTAATCAGATCTACTGAGCGTAGATAGAAGTTTATTGGAGATTCTTTTGTAATTTACTAAAGTTTTATGTTCTTGGTAAGAATTTTATGGTTGAGCAACTATTCACAGCTTGGTTCTTGAGGGTGAGTATGGATATTCAATGTGTATATTGAATAGAGGTAGTCGAACACTATCAACAACTTAATCACCAGATCAATCGAGTTCACCTCAGATCTAGGCAGATCTGAAGAAGAACCAAGAACCAAAGATCTGATACCAATTGACTAGGTGTGGGACTGACATTCTCTATTGATGTGAATCAAAAAGGACCGAATATGATGATTATGTCAATGATTGTAAGGCAGAATCAAACAATCACAAAACATTGAATGCAATAATACTCATAAATGCTCTTGGTATTAATCAAGGTGAAAAATGGTTATAATGAATGCTAGGGTTTTTGCATTAGGCAGTAACACAATCCACCTTGTCAAAATATTCTAATTGTCTAATATCTATCAAGAATCACCTCACATACAAGATTTTCTATTGTATTTATAGGCTGACACATGCCTATACAAAAAGACTAAACTACCCTTGACCTATACATTAGAGAACTAGTCTAAATGCAAAATTCTTGATTGAAATTTATTCTGTTCATCCGCATTGAGTAATAGGAATGTTGTAATCTTCATGAGCATTTCTTTTTCTTCTTCAGCATTGGCGTTTGGTCATCAGCATTAACAAATGTGGATGAACATACACTTATGCACATTTGGTGTTGAACATCTACATTAGTAAATACGGATGCACAAAGTACTTGTCAGCATTTGTTCGACTATCCACATTTGTTAACGCGGAAGAACAAACACTTATAAGCATTTGTTCTATGGTCATCCGCATATACAAATGTGGATAGCCGACACTTGTCTTCTTTTCTTGTTGTAGTTTCTTCATGTGCACTGGTTCTTGGACTTTGGGAGTTTCTAGCAGAACAACCATCAACCCACCACTTGAATTGGCATGTATGATCCTTTTAGGGTCCAACACACCACCGTGCTTTTATTTGGTGTATCACATCTCTATCTTTGTGCCCGTCTCACTACACAAATGACCCTAATTACTTAAACTTATTAGTTTACGAAACATCTAGACCTTAAATAGAAATTTAGGTGCCTTCTTTTTCATTATCCCCTCTAAAATTACAAGGCATGTACTCTGTTTTAGAGTGACTTATCTTTAAGGCTCTGCACTCTCAAGCTACTCTCCACTCCTCTAACCTATCATTCTGAATCATTTTAGTCTCTACTATTAACATAGTGTCACCCGAGAACATCATACACAATGGAATGGACTCCTATACCGACTTGGACAATTCATCCTAAACTAGCACAAATAAAAAATGACTTAATGTTGATCCTTGGTGGAGGCCTACATCCACAGGGAAGAAGTATGTGTCTCCCATAGGCGCACACACACATTTTAGCCCCATCATATATATCTCTTATTATCCGAATATATATCTATCGGGTACAGACTCTTCGAAATATTGTGTTTAGACATGTTGTGAAACACCTTATATAGGTCAATGAACACCATGTGAAGATCTTGCATTTTTTTCTCTATACTTTACCATGAGTCTCTCCAAAATATGTATTGCATCCATCATAGACCTCCCTATATAAATCCAAAGTAGTTTGCTTTAACATAAGTCTATCTTCCAATTCTTGTTACAATAACTCTTTCCATAATTTCATAGTATGACTTAATAGCTTTATTCTCTTATAGTTAGCACAATATTATGCATCTTCTTTGTTCTTTTATAAGGTATTAGAACTACTCCTCCATTGATCAAGCATCTTGTCAGTCCTAAAAATAACATTAAACACTTTGTTAACCATTGAAGTTCCTTTTTCCCTGGGCACTTACACACCTCTATTAATATATTATCCTGACCAACCACCTTTGGACTTCCCATATTTTTAAGAGCCTTCATCAGCTTTTCCTTTATGTTATTTGGAGAATAGAAATTATATTATGATCTATGAGTCAAGGTAATCGAGGTTACGACTGAGAAGCTTGAGAAGATCAAGGCCTTCATGAAGGCAGCCAAAGATAAACAGAAGTCGTATGCCGATAAATGATGTAGACCGATTGAATTCCAGGTGGGTGACCAGGTTATGTTGAAGGTCTCACCTTGGAAGGGTATCACTCGTTTCCCAAAGCATGGCAAGTTGTGCCCGAGATACATAGGCCCTTTCCTAATCATTGCTCAAGTAGGAGAGGTAGCCTATAGATTAGAGTTACCCGATAAGTTAAGTGGAATTCACCCGACATTCCATGTATCTCATCTAAGAAAGTGCTTAGCTGATAAAGGCATGATTGTTCCACTGGAGGATATCGAAGTAGACGAACAGCTCAATTACGTGGAGCAACCGGTGGCAATCTTTGATCGAAAAGAGAAAAGGTTGAGAAATAAAGTGGTTCCCTTCGTGCGTATACAGTGGAAGCATCGGAAGGGATCCGAGTCTTACGTGGGAGACTGAAGAAGAGATGAGACAGCATTACCCACAATTCTTTGAGGAATAACAGGTTTCGGGGATAAAAACCTATTTAAGGGGGATGGACTTGTAACACTCGGTGATTTTTAAGTCAAGAAAAGAATGAATAAAGTGAAAGAAAAGAAGGAAAATAACTAAAACCCAAGTCTAGGGGTAAAAAGTGTCCAAAAGGACAAAAATGTTTGAAAAGTTGGTGTAAAAGGTGGTATGGCCGCCCATATGTCACATACACCACTGATTTTCAGATTTTAGAGAGAGAGTAGTTGGGAGCAGCAAACTTTCGGCGTTGAAGGAAGAACTTGAAGGAATTTAAATTCAAGGTAAGAATTCATGCTTTTATGGTGTTCTTGACTGGTCATATCCTCGGGTTTATGCTTATATGTGCTTGTATGTGTTTGAGTATGTTTTTAGTGGGTTCTAGGAGGTTGAATTCAATATGAAAACGAGTTTGGAAGAAGCCAAACTCACGAGCTGCAAAGGTGAGTTCTAGGACCACTCTTTTACTGGTTTTCAATTGATTTAGGGCTAGAAATGCATGAATATATGTTTTTATTAAACTGGGTTTCGGACTCGTATGCTTGAATGTGTGTGTGATGATGTCATGATGTGATGTGTGACTATGTTCATGCTTGATGATGTATGATTGTGTTTCTAAGGCTAAGAGGGTAAGATTTAAGCTTAGAACATGAAGAATGGTGCATGGTAACTGGATACGATGTTTTAGGCTCATATGTTAAGTTTTTAAATCTGTCTAAGTGTTTGGAAGTCAATGTGGATGAAAAGGGTTAATGCGGATGAACATTAACCATTGAGTAAGCCAATGCGGATGAAGTCAATGTGGATGAACATTGACTAAGTGCATGAAATGCGGAGGAGCATTTGACTAAGGCTGGGAAATGCGGATGAGGTATGTCAATGCGGATGAGCATTTGACTAAGGCTGGGAAATGCGGATGTGGTATGGCAATGCGGATGAGCATTTGACTAAGGCTGGGAAATGCGGATGAGGTATGTCAATGCGGATGAGCATTTGACTAAGGTTGGGAAATGCGGATGAGGTATGTGAATGCGGATGAGCATTTGACTATGTCTGGGAAATGCGGATGAGTAAGTCAAATGCGGATGACAAATGCGGATGAACAATAGGGTCAATGCGGATTAACACTTAGAATAATTCTAACTTTTTGGGAGGAAAAGGAGTAATGTAGGCTTTGACCTAGGAGATTCCCGAGGGTTATGTAAGTTGACTTATGGGGTCATAGATGGTATGATGGGCATGTAATGATATGTGATTGATGCATATGCATGATGATGATGTTGATGATGTTGCATGGTTATTTATAATGTATGTTATGTATGTATGATGCCCTACATGATGATGTATGAATGATATGTTTATGTTCCTTATGATGACTATGTTCATCCTTCGTATGACTTTACGTATTATGAAAATGAATGAACGAAGTATTATGTAACGTAAAGTGAAAGATAATGAAGAGGAACATGGTGTTGAATGCATGCATTAACGAATGAATGAATGTAAGAAAGGATTGCAAGCAAATGTATGGAGGTGCACACCATTGTAGGTGTTAGCTCAATGGTGTGTGGGTTAGCTCCCCCAAAGGATGCACATTGGGGTCTTTCTTTGTGATTGACCATATGGATGAACCATTGTTGCATGCCTTAGGTACTGTGACCACTTGGTGCTGGGCACCACCGATGAAGGTCTTTGAGAGGCTTAGGTCCAAGGGCATAGCGTATGACAATGGTATACCTGAACTTTACCTTAGGTACTGTGACTACTTGGTGCTGGGAACCACCGATGAAGGTCTTGTATAGGTTTAGGCACAATATCACGAGCATGAAGGGTAAAGTTCATGGTGATGATGAAAGTAAGGAATGAAATGATGAAATAATGAAAGTATGAACGAAAGAATGATGAAGATAATAATGATATTATCTGTATGTACGTACGATGTATGATCACGAACGAATGTAAGGTATATTATGATTTTGAAAGGAAGAATGGTTTTACGAATGAAAAGTTTGTTTTATTATAAAACTAGAACTCACTTAGCAACACTAACTTTTATGCATTTTCAGTTGGCAGGTGAACGTTGCTGAGGATGGCACGAGGCAGCTGCTCAGCTCTTTTGGGTGGCATCCATTTATACAAAGCTTTTGTGATGTAATACAACAAATGTAATTTTGTAATCAACAAATGATGCATTATTTTGTAAAAGTTTTTATGATGAAATGAAATGCCATTTTTGAATGTTTCCGTTGTGAATGTTTATTTAAAATAACTGTAAATCTATGTTTTATGTGCAATGGTTGACCATCTATAAGTGTCCCAGAAACAGGGTCTTACAGAATCATTTTCAACTTCTTCTTCAGAAACCATAGGTCTCTTACATTTATCTGAGGTAGAGATTGAAGTAGTTATGACCGCTAGAGGTCTATTAGTTACACCTGATGTCTCACTAAATGACTTGAGATCATTAGAAGTTGTTTGAACTCTCTCACATCCTTGGTGACTTTTGTGAAGGGTTTGCTAGAACATAAAATCAATGTTTAACCACTTAAACTTTCTGAAAAACGCAGCGGAGTTACAACTTAATAAAACCCATTTTATAAGCTGAAAATAATGTTCTTTAGTGACCATTTTTAGATGAAAACAAACCCAAACAAAAGGATCATAATATGTGAATGAACAAGCTATGAAAATGTACTAAAACTACATTTAAATCACAGCCACAATGAGCTATGATTCTACCTCTTTGAGCAGCAAGAAACGACCAAGGAGAGGGCTGTTGTGAGCTTCAAAAAAACGTCCAAGATAGTGCTGAATGAGGGCTGATTAATGGCCAAGACTTCAAGCTAGAAGTCCTCAAACGTCTATACCCACAAGCCTTCAAACAAACACCTTAGTTGCTAGGATTTTGGTCACCAAAACTTCAAGAAGTAGCTGTTACAACACCTTCAAAACCGTGAGTTTGGAGAAGAAGGAAGAGAGAGTTTTTCTTGGAGTTTAGTTGCATGTGTATCTCAAGATAGCTGGTCCAAGAAGGCATTCCAAGACCCTTAATTGGTTGTGTTTAATCAACAAAGTTGGTCCAATGAACAACAAGGGGGGGCGGCCGAATTTTTTGTGTTGAATAAGGGTTTCCCCCCTTTTTTTTTAAACACAAACACATGTTACAAATGGTCTTATAATTTGTCCCTCTTAGAAAATGTATACAACTAACCCATTAATTGTATAACATATATAGCCATTATTAATTTGTAATGTCATCTAAATAACATTACAAATAATATCATTGAACAATATATCCTAATAAATTGTTCCATGTATATGCAACTTGTTTAGAAAACCCGTTTTCTAAATTGGTGTTAATATTTCATTGCATGATCATATCATCAACTAAATATTATTTGGTGTTTGCTAAGCTTGTTATTGGGTATAACCCGACTTGGATCATAACGTACTAACCACATCAATATTCTAAGTGTCTTGGGCACATAGAATCCTACAATCTCCCACTTGCCCAAGATTCATAGAAGATTGATGCAAGCAGTAAATACCGCCTAACAACGGTTTACTACCCTTAATACGCATGACTTATAGCCATTCAATAACATCATCCCTTTCAAGTACCCTACTTGAAATGATTTAGGTGAATTAATCATTTATCCTTTTGTTACAGATGTCATGTTAATCCAAGGACACAGAATGATCATACCTTGTTGATTTAACTTAATCAGGCCTTAGACATCTAACTCTCAACGAATAAGAGGAACAAATTCCATCTTGACTACATACGTTTCTCACAATCACCTCGTGTTATACCTGAACATATCCTTATGTACTGTCCACTATTTCAGGACAGTGAAGAATAGGCTCGAGGTGTAACACTTGGTGAATATCAAAACCCAATATGTATCTCAGGTCGGAGGATACCAAATGATATTCGCCTTTACTCAAAATTACTTATGATCAATCAATAAGATTCCATGTAGTAAAATTTGAGATGCGGGTTAGTCCAATATTTGTATCCCATAAATATCTATGAACCTTGGTAGCAACCCATTGCTCTATATTCATCCTTATGAATATCAACCAATCCAAGTTCATAATAGTCTTACCTTCAAACTTGTTCCCACAAGTATGAACGACTACGGACATTTAGAGTAAACATTTTACTCATGGATTAAACATGCTAAATTGGAATATTATTTGAAACATTATAACCAAATAACTTTATTCAAATAATAGAAAGTTCCACATATCCAAATACAAAATTTACAGATCAAATCCAATCACTAGAATATCGAAGTCCCATGGCACAAGTATGACCTTCATGCTTTGCCTTTTCAAGGAGCTTCGTGAGAGGATCCGCAACGTTTTGATCGGTGTGAACTTTGCGAATACATATCTTTCCCTTTTCAACTTCATCTCGTATGTAGTTGAATCTCCGCTCAATGTGCCTAGTCTTTTGATGAGCACGGGGTTCCTTGATTTGAGCGATCGCACCCTCGTTATCACAAAAGATCTCTAGGGGGTCCTGAATGGAAGGGACAACCCCTAGATCGGCAATGAATTTCTTCAACCATGCAGCTTCTTGGGCTGCCAATGAGGCGGCGACGTATTCTGATTCTGTAGTTGACAGAGCCACCACATCCTGTTTGGAGCTCTTCCAAGAGACAGCTCCTCCATTCAGAATAAAAATGTATCCCGATTGAGACCGTGAATCATCACGATCGGTTTGGAAACTCGCATCCGTGTAACCTTTTACAACGAGTTCCTCGTCACCAGATCCATAGATTAGGAATATCTCTTGTCCTCCTTAGGTACTTAAGTATGTTCTTAACAGCCATCCAATGACTGTTTCCAGGATTTTGTTGGTAACGGCTTGTCATACTTAAGGCGTATGACATGTCCGGTCGAGTGCATATCATTGCATACATGATGGATCCAATAGCAGATGCGTATGGGATTGCCTTCATTTTATCTTGCTCATCCTTTGAGCTTGGACATTGAGTCGTACTCAACATCGTTCCTCTTTGAATAGGTACGGTACCTTTCTTAGAGTTTTCCATCTTGAACCTTTTCAAGATTTTATCAATGTATGCACTTTGATTCAAACCAATCAACCGCCTTGATCTATCCCTATAGATCTTTTTCCCAGAATATAGGCGGCTTCACCAAGATCCTTGATGGAAAAACAACTTCCAAGCCAGGTTTTTACACCTTCCAAGGTTGGAATGTCATTTCCAAATAGTAGTATGTCATCAACATACAATACTAGGAAAGTTATTGTGCTCCCACTAGCCTTCTTATACACACAAGCCTCATCAGCGTTTTTGATGAAACCAAATTTCTTTACTTCCTCATCAAAACGGTGATTCCAGCTTCTCGATGCTTGTTTTAATCCATAAATTGATTTCTTTAACTTGCATACTTTATTAGGATGTATTGGATCGACAAAACCTTCAGGCTGAACCATATAGACATCTTCCTCAAGATATCCATTTAGGAAAGCGGTTTTGACATCCATTTGCCAAATCTCATAATCATAATGAGCAACTATGGCAAACAATATCCTTATAGACTTTAGCATCGCAACAGGTGAGAAGGTTTCATCATAATCAACCCCTTGAGTTTGAGTGAAACCTTTTGCTACAAGTCTAGCTTTATAAGTATCCATGTTTCCATGCATATCGGTTTTCCTCTTGAAAACCCACTTACTTCCAACTACCTTGGAATTAAGAGGTGGTACTACAAGTTCCCAAACTTGGTTGTCATACATGGATTGCATCTCAACGTTCATGGCTTCTAGCCATTTGTCACAATCCGAATTGGACATTGCATCATGGTATGTGGTTGGTTCATCAGAATCTATCACATAGCATCCATCCATGAAAAATCCATATTTTTCTGGTGGATTACTAGTTCTACCACTTCTGCGAACGTGTTGTGTGTATTGATCAACCACTTGATCATCCTCAACATCCTCATGTTGAGTGCTAGTTTCAACCAAACGCGCATCGGGCTGTGGTTCTTGATCTTCCTCAAGATCCACTGTTCTACTGCTAGCTCCTTCCATAAGGAACTTTGCTTCTAAGAACTCACCCTTTCTGGCAACAAACGCCTTTTGTTCATTGGATCATAGAAATAATATCCCATAGAATCTCTAGGATATCCAATAAAGATACACTTGGTGGATCGGACATCCAATTTGTTTAGGGTGGGAGTCTTAACATAAGCCTCACATCCCCAAACCCTTAAGTACGATAGGGATGGAACTCTTCCATGCCATATCTCAAAAGGTGTCCTTTTACCTTTTTGGTTGGGGCCATATTTAGAATACGGGCGCGGAGAGCAGAGCGAAACCCCAAAATGATAGAGGTAATGTGCTTCTAGCCATCATAGATCGGACCATATCCAATAAGGTTCGATTCCTCCTCTCAGACACACCATTATGTTGTGGTGTTCCAGGTGGAGTGAGTTGTGAGACAATCCCACAACTCCTAAGATGATTTTGAAAGGCATCACTTAGGTATTCACCTCCTCTATCGGTACGAAGAATTTTATTGACTTATTGAGTTGATTTTCTACTTCATTCTTGAAGGTTTGAATATTTCAAAAGCTTCATCTTTGTGCCTCAATAAGTACACATACCCATAGCGACTATAGTCGTCGGTAAAGGTAATGAAGTATCTTTCACCATTCCTAGTCATTGGCTTAAAAGGACCACATACATCCGAATGTATGTCCTAATAAATCTTTTGCCCTTTCGGTAGTTCCACTAAAGGGTGCCTTAGTCATCTTACCTTGTAAACAAGATTCACAAACATCAAATGAATCACATTCATCTGTTTTTAAAAGACCATTCTTTTGAAGTGTTTGTAAACGTTTCTTGTTTATATGACCAAGACGACAATGCCAAAGATAGGTATCACTCAAGTCCAACTTGAGTTTCTTGGTGTTAGTTTGGTACAATGAACTATTTAAAGTATTTTCATGAACCAATTCATAAATACCATTAATTGGAATAGCTTTAAAATAGAACATACCATTTAAAGAAACATGAATATCATTTTCAATAAAAGATAATACATAATCATAATGTCTTAATTGGGATACAGAAATAATGTTCCTAGTCAAACTAGGAGCATACAAAACATTCTTCAAAATAACTTCCAAACCACTTGGAAGTCTTAGGATGTAGTCTCCACGAGCTTCAACTAAGACTTTAGTTCCATTTCCCATGAAGAGGCTAACATCCCCTTGTTTGAAGTCCCTACTTCTTGTGAACCCCTGCAACAAATTGCAAATGTGAGTTCCACATCCGGTATCCAATACCCATGTGTTAGAAGATGTAACATTAAGATCAATATGAATCATGTATATTGTACCTGAGGTCTGCCCGGCATCCCTCTTCGCTTTCAACTCTTGGAGATGGACAGGACAATTCCTTGCCCAATGTCCAATCTCCCCACACTTGAAGCATGGGTCATTAGTAGCAACCTTTTGCTTCTTCTCTTGTGGTTTGGGAGGCACCCTTGCCACCCCTTTCCCTTTTCCCCAAGTAGGTCCCTTACCCTTGGCAACCTTTGCCTTGGGTGCGGGACGAGGCCTTTTATTGTTCCCACCTTCATTGATGGTGAGAACGGGTAAAACCCTTTTACCCATGGCCGCCTCGGCCGTTTTGAGCATTGAGTGAAGTTCACCAATGCTTTTGTCCCATGCATTCATGTTGTAGTTCAACACGAATGTCTCGAACCTCTTGGTAAGGCCATTGAGGATCAAATCCGTGGCCAATTCCTTCGAGACGGGACAATTAAGCCTCTCGAGGCGGTCAATGTGACTTTTCATCTTAAGTACATAAGATGAAACAGATTGATTGTCATCCATACGACATGCATGGAGTGCTCGAACCGTTTCGAAACGCTCACCCCTCGCTTGCTGTTGGAACGTTTCCTTCAGCTGGGTTATCATGTCATAAGCCCCGTGGTGTTCATACTCCTTTTGGAGATCCAGAGTCATGCTCGCTAGCATGAGACAAGACACTTGGACGGAGTCCTCAGTGTATTTCAGCCAATCATTAAAGGCCTCCTCATCATCCTCGCTAGGTTGATCGGGGACAGGGTCGTCTAAAACATACGATCGTCTCTCTTGCTTGAGAACAATTCTCAAGTTTCGATACCAATCGATGAAGTTGTTATGGTTTAGACGTTCTTTTTGGAGGATCGCCGTAGAGATTGGTTGGACGCGGATGAGTTATCGGAATTATCATTATTAGAGGCCATCTACAAATTTTAACAAAGTTTTATTTAGTATTTTCGATATTATCAATTTTAATAATTAATGCCTATTAAGGTCAATTATATATTAAAATCTAGAACCCAACATTACATTTAAATTGTGGTTAGGTGACCTTTATCCCACGATTTAAATTAATAAGGTGGTCAACGATTGACGGTTGCAACCATTTGCAACTTCTAGAGGTATGGGATCGACTCTTGAACATCATATGTAAAGTCGGCATGTAAATCCCATCAACACCATTTGGAAACCACATTGTAGGTGATCCATTTAACATGGTTTGTAAATCAAGACATCCTACTTACACCCACGTGTGAGTTGCCAAAACAAATGGTTAGGTGACCTTTATCCCATAAGTAAGGCATTCTCACCTCAAATCACAAGTTCCCTCAAAATGGTTAGGTGACCTTTATCCCACTAAGAGTTCCCAAGTGACTCAAGTGTTGCGTAAAAGGACGGTGTTGATCTCGTTTTTAAAATTTTAGAGACTTCTTATTCTAGTTTAGAAAACTCTATGTACTTGTATTTGTATGCTTTCAAATGCAAGGTATCCTATGGTTCTTAGATTAAAACCAATTTTAATCTTTAAAATCATTAAACCATTTTAATAACTTTTATTAACTATTAAGAACCATCGATTTCAGCTTGTTAAGTTTGTTAATGAGTTTGTAATGCATGTCAAAACATCAACCAAACAATGAAACAATAAACAATCAACCAAGCATAAAACATAAACAACCATATGTGCATAACCATAGCCCTTATGTTGACAACACTTGTTTGCCATCACAAGTGTTGTCTTTGGTCTTTCTAAGGGTCAAACATCATAAAAAGGTTCCAAGAACCTCCCACTAGAAACCGCATCCAAATGCTCCATGTTTCTTGTGTCTTTGTGTCCATCTTTGGGTCTTGATCTGTACATCTTCCTTTTACAAAATTGTATCCTAATACATTTTTCTAGTAAAGGAAATTAACCTAATCTATTATTACATAACCAAATGAATGAATAATTACAACCCAAAGGAATAAACACAAATATTACAACCAATTGAATGAATAAAACAACCACTAGAAACATCCAAACAACACAAGGCCACAAGCTAGGTTATGCACTAAAACAACCAATGATCAAATCATCTAACCATATAATGAAAACCCCATTTAAAACCCCAAATTTCAGCCAACATAAACTGAAATTTTGGGTTTTAATCATTGTCCAAACAACCAACATGCATAATATGTTTCTTTCAAGGTCTAATCACTAGCATGTGTGATATGACCTTGAAAGTATGGGGAATCATTCATATAAACTATAACAGCCAAAATCAGCCTATAACATTGCTAATATCATCTTTTAAAACCAATTTCAAGAGATAAATCAAGCAAGTCATCCACATAACCTGGCTCTTGATGCCATTGAAGGGTTTGCTAGAACATAAAATCAATGTTTAACCACTTAAACTTTCTGAAAAACGCAGCGGAGTTACAACTTAATAAAACCCATTTTATAAGCTGAAAATAATGTTCTTTAGTGACCATTTTTAGATGAAAACAAACCCAAACAAAAGGATCATAATATGTGAATGAACAAGCTATGAAAATGTACTAAAACTACATTTAAATCACAGCCACAATGAGCTATGATTCTACCTCTTTGAGCAGCAAGAAACGACCAAGGAGAGGGCTGTTGTGAGCTTCAAAAAAACGTCCAAGATAGTGCTGAATGAGGGCTGATTAATGGCCAAGACTTCAAGCTAGAAGTCCTCAAACGTCTATACCCACAAGCCTTCAAACAAACACCTTAGTTGCTAGGATTTTGGTCACCAAAGCTTCAAGAAGTAGCTGCTACAACACCTTCAAAACCGTGAGTTTGGAGAAGAAGGAAGAGAGAGTTTTTTCTTGGAGTTTAGTTGCATGTGTCTCTCAAGATGGCTGGTCCAAGAAGGCATTCCAAGACCCTTAATTGGTTGTGTTTAATCAACAAAGTTGGTCCAATGAACAACAAGGGGGGGCGGCCGAATTTTTTGTGTTGAATAAGGGTTTCCCCCCTTTTTTTTTAAACACAAACACATGTTACAAATGGTCTTATAATTTGTCCCTCTTAGAAAATGTATACAACTAACCCATTAATTGTATAACATATATAGCCATTATTAATTTGTAATGTCATCTAAATAACATTACAAATAATATCATTGAACAATATATCCTAATAAATTGTTCCATGTTATATGCAACTTGTTTAGAAAACCCGTTTTCTAAATTGGTGTTAATATTTCATTGCATGATCATATCATCAACTAAATATTATTTGGTGTTTGCTAAGCTTGTTATTGGGTATAACCCGACTTGGATCATAACGTACTAACCACATCAATATTCTAAGTGTCTTGGGCACATAGAATCCTACATTTTGGGCCATCTGTTTTCACATTCACCTCAGAGCTAACTATGGTTTAAGTTTGAACATCTGGTTGACCAAATATCACCTCGGTTGATTTCTCAAGTTCAGACCTAGGTGTGTCCTTGTGTACTTTATAAAGTTGGCCTGGTTCATCTTCAAGAGTCACCCCATGTCTTTTCATATCATCTTTCATGGTCTGGATTAATCTTGTTTAAACAATGATTCTTACCGAGAGTTCATCTGCAAAAAAAGCCTCTTATCTGGTTGTTTTGACAATTGCATCAATATTTAATTTCTTTAGCTCTTCTGAAGCTTCTAATATCCCTATCAATAGTGGAGCCTCATTTTTAGTAGATGCCTTAGGACTGGCTTTAAGTCCTAACACATGCTCTTTTTCATGATTTCTCATCAGATCTTTTCCTTTTGAGAGATATCAAAGAAGAAATGCAAGATCTTGTATCCATCATTTTTTTCAATGTTGAACCTTTTGGTTCATTATACTCATTACTCTTCTTGCTTCCATTTCCTTCCCTTCTGAGTTATCATAACTATATTTATCTAAAAGCTCTATTAGTTTGGCTTCAGCTTCAAATAGAGGCTCATAGTCTTCATTCCATCTTGAAGAAAATGAAATTAGATGTGAATAATGTACAAATTAATCAACCAAACCTAGAATAGTGCCTTCAATTTCTTCGAGCTCATCTTCCCCCTTTTTGGTAGACTCATTTGAGATTCCAGATGACACTAAATGGGTGGAGGAAGGCCTATCTAAAGGTTCTTGTGGTGGTGATGAGACTTTGAGTTGTTTCTTGCAAGGATTCAACCTTAAGTTCAAAGTCCATTGCCTTGGTCACTGACTGCTAAAGAGTTATTAGTTGATATTCTGAGGAAGTAACTCTTGCAACCTGATCTTAGATAGTCCTGAGTTGAGCGTCATCCTTAAGGACTCTATCTATTGACACCTTTAGCAAGCAATTCTAAAGTTCAAGAACTATGACTCTTTGAACATAACCTAGAAGCCTTGCATTCTCTGCTTGTAAGATGTTTAATCTTTGTTCAAGTTCAAGGTTATGGGTCAGCAGTTCCTATATCTATTGTAGACTTCCCTCATCCGTAGTTTTGGAATACTTAGGACTAGATAAGGTCCTAGGTTGAGCCTCTACACCCTCACCAACAAATGTGGTTTGTTGGCGCCCTAGATTCCTCTCCTTAAGAGATGACTCCAAATAGACATTCTCAAGGTAAGTTGTCATGGTTGAGATCTTAGTTATCTTGTCTTTGCCATGCTTGATCAACAATAGAGATAGATTCTTCCACATTGACCCTTTCTCTCCAATGGTCAATCTCTTCATGTAGTGTGTGGTATGGAGAAGACAGTGGGTCATGTTGAATGGAAGATTGAAGATCATTGTTCTGGGTAATAGACATGTGAATCGGAGTATGATGAGCTGAGTCTAATGGCCTGTGATGTGTGCCAAATTTAAATAAGACTTCTTTCTTAGGTTATGTCTCAACTGTAAGGGTATCACTTATTGGTTTCTCAATAGAGTTTTAGTACTCTAATTAAGGGCTAGATGGGATGATATTGGTTTGCTTATAAGAATGAAGCAAAACCTTCTTCTTTAAGCTTTCTTAGGTGTGGCTGACACCTTTGACTTAGCTAGGACCTAAGTTTCCAGGCTTAAGTTCTTTGGTGGAGGTGAATTGGGGGCCTACATCTTCTTAGTAGATGATGCAAGGGTTTTTTTCTTTTTAAATACTTTTGGCTTTAAAGTGGAAGGTTTAGGGTCAGCAGTGGAGAGCATAGCCATGTTGTCACTCTAAGGCTCAATAACCTCAAGCATCCATGCAACTAAAGGAGTAGCCTTTCCTGAACATAATTTAGGAGTTGTCTTGAACTTTGAAAAAATTACTTTGTTTAAATTTCCTAAGGCATGTATACCTCCTTTAATATTAGGTTTATTACACAGTTCTTCATATAAGATAAGTAGAATGAATTTGGAATATATCAAAAAACTAATTTATTCATAGCAGTAACATTTTTGCAAAGATTTTAAAAGACGAAGTTTGAGAAACTATAACTCGGTTGTTTTACAGGTCCATGGATAGCCCTTTCTAAATCTAATAGAACCCCATCCACCCGACATGTTAGATAAATAATGAAGAATGATACTCTAGTTGTAATATACCATTGATTTGGAGAAGGTGGATGTTGGGAGTGGTCGTTCATATCATATGCAGGACCGTTTAAGGGATGCTCAATACACTTAGTCTCATAATTAGGAGAGTGTTAGACCACTTAACAGATCAAATAGGCAAATATGCCTTTTGACTAGTGACTATGATATGCCATAGCTCACATCCTAATATATTTCAAAAAAGATAAAAGTATATGAAGTAGAAATTTATAGACTCAAAACCTCAATGTAAAGTTACAAAAAGCATAAACCATTAACCAACTTGTATAAGTTGGTGAGTCTTCAGAGTTTCACTGGAAAGTTGGTTAGGTTTATGAAAAGTACATCAAAAAAGGTATGTTCTTCAAAGTTTTCAGAAGAAATCTATCTTCATTTCTTAGGCTTCGAAAGACTTTGTCTTTGAAGCTTCAGAAGACTTCACGTTTGGCTTTGGAAGATATTGGTATTGGCTTCGAATGATTTAACACTTAGAATATTTCTGATGCAGGGTGTAAAACTTTCGAGCAACTTCTACTTTGCCCTAAGTGCATGCATGCAAGAAAGACTTTGTCAGTTTTGGGTGCATCAACATTTCAATAAGCCTTACAAACTCCCCCTAGGCTGATGCTACCAATAATAGAGAAGTGCTTAGATATTGACAGTCCTCATCATGATCATGACCATTCCCTTCTTCATTAATTGGTTAGGATCATTCAGACTCTCAAGTATCTTCTTATTTCAAAGAGATCATGCACAGGTAAGTGAAGCATGTCTTGCCAGAAATAAACATCTTGACCACCTTGATCTGTTGTGACTTACCATCTGTCTGGATTAGCAGCAAAGGTCCAAGACAAGATGGGTCTTCCTGATGCAATAGGCTCTACTTTTATGCAGTTGGTTGAGCAACCTCTTCATGCACTTGCACAGGATGGTTTGACTTATCTTGAGGGTTGGAGGTGGTTGCCTTTGATTTCTTCATCTTCTTTGATGTAGATCTAACAACCATCCTTTTCCTCCTCTTTCGAAACTTCAACTGAGAAGACTGTCCTTTAGCACCAGGTTGTTTTTATCTTGTCTTTCTCAGTTGGGTCCTCTTCCCTCACATGTTCAGAAGGAGAGGGAGTTGGACCTCGTTGTGGATCAAAAGAAGAAGCTTATTGATGTTCAATAGGAGATCCAGATTGTGTTGTCTCAAAATGTTTAACCTTAGCCTCCACTTCTGGAAGAGCTTCACTTGATGGAAAATTTAAGTCAACTAGCTTTCCCCTCTTTATCTTCTACTTGATCACCATGATGTGCTCATCCATGGTGGATAGAGGCATTGGACCAATCCTCCTTTCGGATGATGGCTCTTCATCCTCTACCTATTAGCAAACTTCTTTTGACTCTTTTGGATGATGGCTCTTGACTTTGTTGCTTGTTCCAGCATCTTCCTCTTAGTAGTTTTTTGCTCCTCATGAACTTGTAGCTTAAGCTGCTTGAAGTATTCAAATTCGATATACTTATATGACAAGGGAAAAAGTACAGTTGCCTGATAAAGACCTATGGCACTTAGGTAGTTGTTCATGTTTTATCTGTCAGCTTCTTTGTCTACCTTAAGTTATTAAGTTTTCACAACCTCTCTTGCATATCCTTTCCTTCCTTTTTTCTTCCTTAATCTTGAGGAGCAACTCTACATCCTCTACTCCTTCCTCTCCATAGACAATTCTTTGTCTACCAGTTCATTCAATTCCTCTAAGGGGAGGGAGATGGTCTCATTAATATCAAAGTTCCTAGTCCCCAAATAGTGTATATGCTCTCAACTCATCATTTTGAGTGTTAGTTCTATAAGCAGCTCTAATAGAAGCTTCTATAAATCCTGAGGACCCACCAAAGTTTTCTCCCCTTAGCTTCCTCTTCTTTTCTCTTTCCTCCTCTTTAATCTCCTCAAGAGTCAATATCATTTTCTCTTTGTCACTCATAGACCTTTATGACTCAGGATGGAGAGAGCTTTGGCCTTTATTGTCTCATATAGCAGTCTGACTCTGGCTAGAGAGAGGCTGTGAGACACATTCACCAGTAGGTGTTTCACTAAGGGAATAGGATGTTGAAGTTGTTGATTTTGTGATAGTGCTCACAGGTTCTATCATTATGCCTTCAGTCAAGGTTTCTCCTTTGAAGCTAATCTTAGAGTCCACCTCAAAATCCAATTGACCGATGACATTGTCTTCTCACATTTGTCTCCTTGCTTTGAACATTTTAGCAATCCTGTCTTGTATCCTTTCAGCCATTCTTTCAGCTTGCGTATGATGAGTTGGATTGCCTTGTTGCATGTTGACTAAATCAAAACCTTCATACTAGTTCAAGGTTAGAAAGTTGAAGATCTCTTGCTACCCTTAAAATCTAAGAAGTATGAGGGCTCTTCTCTGAGAGTCATACCTTCACACAAGTATGTAATACGAGGCTCCTTGGGCTGGGAATTACATTGCCTTTGAAATTCTCTCCTCAAATAAATGCTAAATGAGTTAGTCCACATCAATGTGAACCTTGAGAAGGTTATTGAGTATGGACAACTGTAAGTTAGGGTGGTGAATCCTCTATTTCCATACCCTGTGAAGAACTCCTAGGTTTTGTGATGGCTAGGACTTTCTCCCCCTTTTTGGTAGCATCATCCACTTGAAAAGGTGAGCTAGGGGTTAGGTTTATCACATCCATAGGTTCTTGTGTTCCTGGATAAGCTCTCCTTAAAGGTCTCCTAGCTAGTTTGTCCTTGAGATAAGAAATATCAAGTTGTTAATCATTGACCCTGTTCTGTAAGGTAGTCAACTTAGATTCCAAGTGAGTAACCTTCGGCTCTAAGTAGGTGCATGTTTTTTATAGTTTTTGCAGCTGTAGCCTCAGGTTCCCCTTATCTTTATCAAAAGAATAAAGGGGGATAAGAGAATAGGATCAAAGTCTTCTCTCTTACCACCATCATAGTGTTCTTGGCTGTTGGATTTCCCCTGCTCACTGACAACTTCAAGTGAGGTGTCAGTGGACTAAGTTGCCATGGTTGAGGATCTAATGATGTGATCACTTACAGAAGTGAGACCCTCTTTCATATAGACCTCCTGAATAGGTTCTGGGAGATCCACCTCAGTAATGGGTGAATGATGTGGACTAGGCATGGGAGTGGTAGGAGTACTCATCTCTCTTTGATTAGGGAAGGAGAAGAGAGAGTCGTGGTACTCACTAAATCCCATGTCTTTATCATCATAGAATTCTAGGTTGGGTATTGGTTGATTGAGATCAAGAAGTTAGGATGGTAACTGTCCATTGAATGTTGTTAACTAGAGTTTTGAGACTCTGAGTGTATGCTTAAGGTTGTTTGGTTAATGAGCTCATCACGATGAGCATGAGGAACCTCAACACTGATTTTTTGTAAGATATTAGTGGTTTGCTCCTCAAGAGAAGTGGGAGCTCTAGTGTCCATTTCTTCCTATATGAGTAGTGATATGGGGGCTTGCACAAGCTTAAGAGTTTGTGTAGGTATTTGTTTGGATTTTCTCTGGTAGGTGTGGATAATTTGTGGTTGTATTGGTGGGGTTGAGGAGTAAAAGGTGTGGGTTCAACACTAGCTTGTGCTGCTAGGTTGTCACCTTGAGTAATGAGCTTTAACATTTTTTGGACAAGGGTTGTTTCTACCCTAGAGAAGCCAATAGTTGGCTTCTTTATGGCTTTAGAGATGTTGGGCTTCATCAATCCTAATTTAAAAATATTACCTTTTCCCCTCAAGTGTGAGTCCAGTTCACAATTGAGATTGTGTTGAACATATCTAGGGAACATTTAATACTCTAAGGAGTCTAAATTCCAAGTAAATTGGTATACACAAATTGTGAGTACCTAAATTTGACACCCTAGACCACTTCATGTACTATAAAGGAGAGATCTTCTAGAATCTAGTCCCATTCCCCATGCTTGTTGGACAAGTTGTGGATGACCACATGGAGTAGGTGCTTCCAGTGATATGAGACCTTTCCTTCCATGAATGTCTTTACAGAGAAACCTTCGTCATAGCCCATCTGCTCAAAAGAGTGGTTTACTTCAGCTTTGGGGAAGGACAGTTGTAACACCCGGAAAATTTAAAAAAGAAAGAAAAAGAGATTAAAAAGGAATAAATGCAATTTGACCCAAGTTGATGGGTTGAATATGTAAAAAGAATAAAATATTTTAATATTTTGTACAAAAAGTGGACATGGTCGCCCGCTCCTTGCACATCACCTTTTCATCGGTTTTAGAGAGAGAGAGCGAAGAAGAAAGCTATCGGGGTTTTGAAAGAAGATCAAGAAGAAGTCAAAATTCAAGGTTAGTTTTGGGGTTTTAAAGTTTCTTGGCTGATTCTAGCCTCGGGTATGTGCTTATATGTGTTTTGTGGGTTGTTTGTGTGTTTTTAGTGGCTTTTTAGGCGGTTAACCTCAATTGCATTCGGGTTTGAAGAAGTCTACCCAAAAGTTGTCATAGGTGTGTTCTAGATCCCCATTTTTACATGTTTTAACTTGTTTTCGGGCTGGAAATGCATTTAATATGTTTTTATAAGGTTTGGGTGTGTATACCCGTATGTATGTGTGTCTGAATGTGGTTGGGTGCATGTTTGGGATGATTTATGGTTATGTTTTTGTTATGAGCCTATTTATGTTGCTTAGAATGTAATAACTAAGCTTAGAACATGTTAGAGTTGGATTTGGGTCTGAGTTATGATGATGTTAGTTACAAGTTGTCTATGCGCTTGAATAGTAACCCATGCGCCCAACTACCAAAATGCCTAAGTGTTCTCAAAACGCCCAAAGCTCATATGCTCCAATAGTGCCCAGACGCCCAAAGTGCCCATGTGCCTAAGTCAGGGTCATGCGTCTGCATAATGCCCATGCACCTAGAATGTTGCCCAAAATGATAAAGTGTAGGCCATGTACCTGTATAGTGCTCATGTGCCTAAGATTTTTTCATGCGCCTAAGTATTCCCATGCGCCTGACGGTTCATGCACCCACATAGTGGTCATGCGACTGCATAGTGCCCATGCTCCTAGAGACTTAGAATTATTTCTGAAATTTTTGGAAAAAGGAAGTTTTAGGCTATGATTTGGGAGGTTCCCGGGGATGATATGTGATGATGATATGTTGTTGTATGTGATGGTTTGTTAGAACACAAAACATAGTTTAACCTCATAAATGTTTCTGAAAACGCAGCGGAATTACAACTTTATAAACTTGTTTATAAGCTGAAAATTATGTTCATTAGATGACCATATTATTGTTTAAAACAAACCCATATATCAAAGGATCATTATATGTGAATATACATGCTATGTAAACATAAACAACATAATATGACAGCCACAAAGGGCTCCCATAACTATCTTCCAGCAGCTCAAAAACGTGAATGAAAGGGGATGATGATGTCGAATATGCAGCCTAGACTCCAAGAAGAGGAACCCTCAAGCTAGTATACCCCAAGCCTCCTTGCAAGCACCTCTTGTTTGGGAGATTCAACACCAAACACACCACCTTAAACCCGAATTGCTCTTTCTTTGTGCTGCTTTTCGAGAGGTGTAGAGAGAGAAAGAGTTCTTGTTTTGGGGTTTTTGCGTGTCTTATGAGAGGTGAACCTTTTGGGTGTAAGAAAAGTTAAGTGTGTGTGTGTGTGTTTGAAGGGAAAAAGGGCCAATGCACCGTGCTGGGCGGTCGAAATTGGTTTTAAAAGAGGGTTTCCCTCTTAAACATACACACACACAATATACAACAAGTCACTAAATTATTTATACAATTAACCATTTAATTATATAAGTTATACACCCTTTTGTTATTTGATGTTATCTAACCTACTTAGATAACATTACAAATAATATTCTTGAACAAAATATCCTAATAAGTTGTTCCATCTCATATGCAATTTAATTAGAAAACCTATTTTTCTAAATATGGTGTGTTTATTTAATTGCATGATCATATCATCAATTAAATAATTGTTTGTGTTTGCAAAGCTTGTTATTGGGTATAACCCGACTTGGATCATAACGTACTAACCAAATCAATATTCTAAGTGTCTTGGGCACATAGAATCCTACAATCTCCCACTTGCCCATGATTCATAGAAGATTGATGCAAGCAGTAAATACCACCTAACAACGGTTTACTACCCTTAATATGCGTGACTTATAGCCATTCAATAACATCTTCTTATTCAAGTATCCTACTTGAAATGGTTTAGGTGAATTAATCATCTATCCTTTTGTTACAGATGTCATGTTAAATCCAAGGACGTTGAATGATCATTCCTTGTTGATTTAAGTAATCAGGCCTTAGACATCTTTCTCTCAACAAATAAGAGGAACAAATTCCATCTTGACTACATACGTTTCTCACAAACACCTCGTGTCATACCTGAATATACCCTTATGTACTGTCCATTATTTCTGGATAGTGAAGAATTAGTTCAAGGTATAATACTTGGTGAATATCAAAACCCAATATGTATCTCAGGTCGGAGGATACCAAATGATATTCGCCTTTACTCAAATTTACTTATGATCAATCAATGAGATTCCATGTAGTAAAGTTTGAGATGCGGGTTAGTCCAATATTGGTATCCCACAAATATCTATGAACCTTGACAACAACCTATTGCTCTATTCATCCTTATGAATATCAACCAATCCAAGTTCATAATAATCTTACCCTCACACTTGTTCCCACAAGTATGAACGACTACGGAAATTAGAGTAAACAATTTACTCATGGATTAAACATGCCAAATTGGAACATTAATTGAAACATTAAAACCAAATTTTTATTCAAATAATAAAGATCCATATATCCAAATACAATTTTACAGATCAAATCGAATCACTAGAATATCGAAGTCCCATGGCTCAAGCATGACCTTCATGCTTTGCCTTTTCAAGGAGCTTCGTAAGAGGATCCACGATGTTTTGAGGTGTGTGAACTTTGCGAATACATATCTTTCCTTTTTCAACTCATCTCGTATGTAGTTGAATCTCCGCTCAATGTGCCTAGTCTTTTGATGAGCACAAGGTTCCTTGATTTGAGCAATCGCACCCTCGTTATCACAAAAGATCTCTAAGGGGTCCTGAATGGAAGGGACAACCCCTAGATCGACAATGAATTTCTTCGACCATGCAGCTTCTTGAGCTGGGAATGATGCGGCGACGTATTCTGATACTGTAGTTGATAGAGCCACCACATCCTGTTTGGAGCCCTTCCATGAGACCGCTCCTCCATTCAGAATGAAAATATATCCTGATTGTGACCGAGAATCATCACGATCGGTTCAGAAACTCACATCCGTGTAACCTTTTACAACGAGTTCCTCATCACCAGATCCATAGATTAGGAACATATCTCTTGTCCTCCTTTGGTACTTAAGTATGTTCTTAATAGCCATCGAATGACTGTTTTCAGGATTTTGCTGGTAAGACATGTCATGCTTAGGGTGCATGACACGTCCGGTCGAGTGCATATCATTGCATACATGATGGATCCAATAGCAGATGCATATGGGATTGCCTTCATTTTATCTTGCTCCTCCTTGAGCTAGGACATTGAGTCGTACTCAATATCGTTCCTCTTTGAATAGGTACGGTACCTTTCTTAGAGTTCTCCAGCTTGAACTTTTCAAGATTTTGTCAATGTATGCACTTTGATATAAACCAATCAACCGCCTTGATCTATCCCTATAGATCTTTATTGCCAGAATATAGGCGGCCTCACCAAGATCCTTGATGGAAAAACAATTTCCAAGCCAGGTTTTTACACCTTCCAAGGTTGGAATGTCATTTCCAAATAGTAGTATGTCATCAACATACAATACTAGGAAAGTTATTGTGCTCCCACTAGCCTTCTTATAACACAAGCTCATCAGCGCTTTTGATGAAGCCAAATTTCTTTACCTCCTCATTAAAATGATGATTCTAGCTTCTCGATGCTTGTTTCAATCCATAGATTGATTTCTTTAACTTGCATACTTATTAGGATGTTTTGGATCGATAAAACCTTCAGGCTGAACCATATAGACATCTTCCTCAAGATTTCCATTTAGGAAAGCCGTTTTGACATCCATTTTCCAAATCTCATAATCATGATGAGCAGCTATGGCAAATAATATCCTTATAGACTTTAGCATCGCAACAAGTGAGAAAGTTTCATCATAGTCAACCCCTTGAGTTTGAGTGAAACCCTTTGCTACAAGTCTAGCTTTATAGTATCCAAGTTTCCATGCGTATCGGTTTTCTTCTTGAAAACCCACTTGCTTCCAACTACTTTGGAATTAAGAGGTGGTACAACAAGTTCCCAAACTTTATTGTCATACATGGATTGCATCTCTACGTTCTTGGCCTCAAGCCATTTGTCACAATCCAAATTGGACACTGCATTCTGGTACGTGGTTGGTTCATCTGAATCTACCACATAGCATCCATCCATGAAAAATCCATATCTTTCAGGTGGATTACTAGTTCTACCACTTCTGCGAACGTTTTCTGTGTATTGATCAACCGCTTGATCATCCTTAACATCCTCGTGTTGAGTGCTAGTTTCAACCAGACGTGCATCGGGTTTTGGTTCTTGATCCTCCTCAAGATCCACTGTTCTACTGCTAGTTCCTTCCATAAGGAACTTTGCCCCTAAGAATTCACCCTTTCTGGCAACAAACACCTTTTGTTCTAGTGGATCATAGAAATAATATCCCATAAAATCTCTAGGATATCCAATAAAGATACACTTGGTGGATCGAACTTCCGATTTGTTTGGGGTGGGAGTCTTAACGTAAGCCTCACAACCCCAGACCCTTAAGTATGATAGGGATGGAACTCTTCCATGCCATATCTCAAAAGCTGTCCTTTCCACCTTTTGGTTGGGGCCATATTTAATACGGGCCGATGAGAGCAAAGCAAAACCCCAAAATGATAGAGGCAATGTGCTTCTAGCCATCATAGATCGAACCATATCCAATAAGGTTCGATTCCTCCTCTCAGACACACCATTTTGTTGTGGTTTCCAGGTGGAGTGAGTTGTGAGACAATCCACAACTCCTAAGATGATCTTGAAAAGCATCATTTAGGTATTCACCTCCTCTATCTGTGCGGAGAACTTTAATTGACTTGCTGAGTTGATTTTCCACTTCATTCTTTAAGATTTTGAACATTTCAAAAGCTTCATCTTTGTGCCTTAATAAGGACATATATCCATAGCGACTATAATCGTCGGTAAAGGTAATGAAGTATCTTTCACCATTCCTTGTCATTGGCTTAAAAGGACCACATACATCCGAATGTATGATTCCTAATAAATCTTTTGCCGTTTCGTTAGTTCCACTAAACGGTGCCTTAGTCATTTTACCTTGTAAACAAGATTCACATACATCAAATGAATCACATTCATTCGTTTTTAAAAGACCATTCTTTTGAAGTGTTTGTATACGTTTCTTGTTTATATGACCAAGATGACAATGCCAAAGATAGGTATCACTCAAATCCAACTTGAGTTCTTGGTGTTATTTTGGTACAATGAACTATTTAAAGCATTTTCATGAACCAATTCAAAAATACCATTAATGGAATTGCTTTAAAATAGAACATATCATTTATAGAAACATGAATATCATTTTCAACAAAAGATAATACATAATCATAATGTCTTAATTGGGATACATAAATAATGTTCCTAGTCAACTAGGAGCATACAAAACATTTTTCAAAATAACATCCAAGCCACTTGGAAGTTTTAGGATGTAGTCCCCACGAGCTTCAACTTGGATTTTGGTTCCATTGCCCAGGAAGAGACTAACATCCCCTTGATTGAAGTCCCTACTTCTTTTTAACCCCTACAACAAATTGCAAATGTGAGTTCCACATCCGGTATCCAATACCCATGTGTTAGAAGATGTAACGTAAGATCAATATGAACATGTATATTGTACCTGAGGTTTGCCCGACATCTTCTTTGCTTTCAACTCTTGGAGATGGACAAGACAATTCTTGCCAATGTCCATCTCCCCACACTTGAAGCATGGGTCATTAGTAGAAACCTTTTGCTTCTTCTCTTGTGGTTTGGGTGGCACCTTGCCACCCCTTTCCCCTTTCCCCATGTTGGTCCCTTACCCTTGGCAACCTTTGTCTTGGGTGCGGGATGAGGCCTTTTCTTGTTCCCACCTTCATGGATGGTGAGAACGGGTAAAACCCTTTTACCCATGGCTGCCTCGGCCGTTTTAAGCATTGAGTGAAGCTCACCAATACTCTTATCCCATGAATTCATGTTGTAATTCAACACAAATGTCTCGAACTTCTTGGTAAGGCCATTAAGGATCAAATCCCTGGCCTATTCCTTCGAGATGGGACAATTAAGCCTCTCGAGCGGTCAATATGACTTTTCATCTTAAGTACATAAGTGAAACATATTGGTTGTCGTCCATACGATATGCATGGAGTGCTCAAACCGTTTCGAAGCGTTTAACCCTTGCTTGTTGTTGGAACGTTTCCTTCAGCTGGGTTATCATGTCATAAGCTTCGTGATCTTCATACTCCTTTTGGAGATCCGGAGTCATGCTCACTAGCATGAGACAAGACACTTGGATGGAGTCCTCAGTGTACTTCAACCAATTGTTGTAGGCCTCCTCATCATCCTCAGTAGGCTGATCGGGGATAGGGTCGTCTAAAACATATGATCTTCTCTGTTGCTTGAGAATGATTCTCAAGTTTCGATACCAATCAATGAAATTATTATGATTTAGACATTCCTTTTGGAGGATCGCTCGTAATGATTGGGTGGACGCGGATGTTATCATGATTGTCATTATTGGTGGCCATCTACAAAATATAACAAAGATCTATTTACTATTTTCGATATTGCTATTTTTAATAATTAATGTCTTTTAAGGTCATCTTATATTAAAATCTAGAACCCAACATACATTTAAATTGTGGTTAGGTGACCTTTATCCCACGATTTAAATTAATAAGGTGGCCAACGATTGACGGTTGCAACCATTTGCAACTTCTAGAGGTATGGGATCGACTTTAAACATCATATATAAAGTCGGCATGTTAATCCCATCAACACCATTTGGAAACCATATTTAGGTGATCCATTTGACATGGTTTGCAAATCAAGTTACCCTACTTGCACACACGTGTGAGTTTACCCACATAAGTGGTTAGGTGACCTTTATCCCACCAATGTGGTATCTGCACCTTAAGTCACAAGTTCCCTCTAAATGGTTAGGTGACCTTTATCCAATTAAGAGTTTCCAAATGACTCAAGTCTTGTGCAAAAGGACGGTGTTAAACTTGTTTGACAAAAGTTTAGAGATTCATAATTCTAGTTTAGAAAACTCTATGTACTTGTATTTGCATGCTTTCAAATACAAGAACCCTATGGTTCTTTAATAAAACCCATTTTATTATAAAATCATTAATCCTTTCGATAACCATTTATTAACACTTAATGATTAAGAACCATTTATATTAGCTTGTTAAGATCATTTTATTGAGATTGTTAATCATATCCAAATATCATACAATCATTCATAAAACCACAATCAAACAAGCATAATAAAACAATCATAATGTGCATAACCATAGCTACTATTGTGACCACACTGTTTGCCATCACAAGCGTGGTCATTAGGTATTTGTTAAGGGTTGAATACAACACAAAATTGAGGTCTTCATAGACCCCCACTTGAACTTGCATCCATATGCTTCAAGTCATTATTTTGTGTCTTCCTCTTGTGCTTCCTTCCCGAGCATCTTCTTTTACAAAATATATATCCTAATACATATTTTCTAGTAAAAGGAAATTACTCCTAATCTATTATTACATCCCAATGAATAAATAGACAAAATACATTTTAAACAAAGCACAAATTAATATACAACCCCATTAATGAATATAATCAAATAAATACATTCAATCCAAACCAAACAACACAAGGTCAAAGCTAGGTTATGCACCAACATGAACATACATCATATCATCCAAAATAACTAAGAATCCCCATTAAAACCCACGATTTCAGCCAACATAAACTGAATATACGGGTTTCAAACATTGTCCAAACAATATACATATCATCATACATATCTTTCAAGGTTTAATCACAAGCATGGTGATATAACCTGTAAGCTTGGGGATTCAACATACAAGACATTTCAGCACTTAAAAGGGTTATAAAATCCCATAAAACAAATTTTATAAGGATACTAACAAGCATGCTGTCCACATAACCGGCTCTAGATGCCATTGATGGGTTTGTTAGAACACAAAACATAGTTTAACCTCTTAAATGTTTCTGAAAACGCAGCGGAATTACAACTTATAAACTTGTTTATAAGCTGAAAATTATGTTCATTAGATGACCATATTATGTTTAAAACAAACCCATATATCAAAGGATAATTATATGTGAATATACATGCTAAGTAAACATAAAACAACATAGTATGACAGCACAAAGGGCTCCCATAACTACTTCCAGCAGCTCAAAAACGTGAATGAAAGGGGATGAGATGAAGGTGATGATGATGTCGAATATGCAGTCTAGACTCCAAGAAGAGGAGCCCTCAAGCTAGTATACCCCAAGCCTCCTTGCAAGCACCTCTTGTTAGGGAGATTCAACACCAAACACACCACCTTAAACCGAAATTGCTCTTCTTTCTACTGCTTTTCGAGAGGTGTAGAGAGAGAGAGAAAGAGTTCTTGTTGGGGTTTGCATGTCTTATGAGAGGTGAACCTTTTGGGTGTAAGACAAGTTAAGTGTGTGTGTGTGTGTTTTCAAGGGAAAAAGGGCCAATGCACCTTGCTTGGGCGGCCGAAATTGGTTTTAAAAGAGGTTTCCCTCTTAAACATACACACACACAATATACAACAAGTCACTAAATTATTTAAACAATTAACCATTAAATATATAAGTTATACACCCTTTTGTTATTGATGTTATCTAACCTACTTAGAACATTACAAATAATATCTTGAACAAAATATCCTATAAGGGTTCCATCTCATATGCAATTAATTAGAAAACCTATTTTTCTAAATATGGTGTGTTTATTAATTGCATGATCATATCGTCAATTAAATAATTGTGTTTGCAAAGCTTGTTATTTGGGTATAACCCGACTTGGATCATAACGTACTAACCACATCAAATTCTAAGTGTCTTGGGCACATAGACTCCTACAGTATGATGATATGTGATGATGATAGTGATGATGATATGTTGTTGTATGATGATGTGTGATGATGTTACACATGATTATATTATGTTTTCTTACGTTGTGTGATTATGTTATTGATCGTAAAGTATTCTCTTAATAAAGCAAAAGAAGTAAGATAATGAAAATGGAACATAATGAATGAATGAATGAATGTCTTGAAAGCAAAAAGAAGAAAGTTCACAAATCCATGAGAGTTTTTATCTCAACTGTGCGAATTATATAGCATGCGATCTTGGCTATCCGATGAGGGTTCACACAGGGGAGTTAGTCTATGTGACTACTCCATATTTGCGATATGGGATATTTGTCGCTTAACCCTAGATGAGATGGCTTTATGCCCAAGAGGGGGGTTTATCATATGACATATTGGATAGAAGTGAAAAATAATAAAAGTGTGAAAATGCGAAACATGAGATATGAGTGAAATGAATGATGACGGAAGATAATAAATATTATCTTGATGTAGGTACGATGTATCATCATGTGCAAAAGTAAGAAATGTTTAACGTATGAAGGTGATATATTTTTATAAAAATAGAACTCACTCAGCAACGCTGACTTTTATGTATTTTCTAGTTGGCAGATTAAGTTGCTGAAGATGACACGGAGCAGCTACTTGGCTAGTTTGGATGGCATCCATTTTGTATAACGATGATGTTTTTGCATTGTAATGCGAACAAATGATATTTTTTAACGGTTAACATTGTTGTATTATTTTTGTAAAAGAAATGATTAATATATGAAGTATTTTAGTTAAGTTATTCCGTTACTAATTTCTTTAAACATAAATGTATGTTTTATGTTTTATGTTTTATGTTTATGTTTTATGTTTTATGTTTATGTTTTATGTTTTATGTTTATGTTTATGTTTATGTTTTATGTTTTATGTTTATGTTTTATGTTTTATGTTTTATGTTTTATGGTTTATGTTTATGTTTTATGTTTTATGTTTATGTTTTATGTTTTATGTTTATGTTTTATGTTTTATGTTTTATGTTTTATGCTTTATGCTTTATGTTTATGTTTTATGTTTTATGTTTTATGTTTTATGTTTTTTTATTTTATGTTTTAGGTTATGTTTTATGTTTTATGTTTATGTTTTATGTTTTATGTTTTATGTTTATGTTTTATGTTTTATGGTTATGTTTTTTTTTTTTTTTTGTTTTATGTTTTATGTTTTATGTTTTATGTTTTATGTTTTATGTTTTATGTTTTATGTTTTATGTTTTATGTTTATGTTTTATGTTTTATGTTTTTGTTTTATGTTTTATGTTTTATGTTTTATGTTTTATGTTTTATGTTTTATGTTTTAGTTTTATGTTTTATGTGTGATGATTGACCAACTGTGAGTGTTTCGAGTACCAGGCTTCCAACAATTCACCTTCTACATCATCCAGCTGAAAGTGTGTATTGATGATGCTAGAGTGATGAAGATTGTCCTCCTCTCACTATAGAGGATGGTGCCTTCTCCCCATCCATAATGACCTCGTGATAGGTCTTAAGAATTCCAAAAGATGATCCTCATAGAGTGGAGGATCACTACTAAGGGAGGTGAAGTAGTTAGATAAAGAAAGGAAATGACAGATCATTGAGAAACTTTGATCTTTCTCAAAGTCAAACAGGGCAACCTGATTGTGGTGCCTGTGGATCTAGATGGAAAATATATGTTATTTAAGTCATTTTGCAAAATTAATCTCTCATTTTCACACTATCAACCTGTGATGTCCCTTAGGGCTATTCCATGACCTTTTGCTTGTGATTTTCTGATTCTCAGCTTTTGTTACTGATTGAGTGTTGATTCAAGTTCACAAGTGAGTCTCGAACTCGAGACCATCATTTAATCTTGTTTATAATATCACATTTTGGGTTTATTTAATTGAGACTCTTCGTTACCTTCGCTATTCTTCCAGCGAAACTACCGATAGTCCAGCGAAATTGAACGAAAGTTCTTGATTCCTCCACGAAACTGTAAGGTTATGCTGTCCGTGCAAACTTAACAGTTTCGCTGACTAATTATCAGTTTCGCAATGCCGAAACTATAGTTTTGGCATGTCGAAACTACATTTCTATTTGAGCGAATGTGATGTGTTCTTGCTAGCGAAACTATACTTTCGCCTACCAAAACTATATCTCTTCCTGCGAAACTATATTTTCGGCCAACGAATTTATTAATTTTATTTCATTTTATTTTTTATTTATTATTATTCTTTATTCGTTTCTTATTTCTATGTATTCATACTTAATACTTTATTCTAATGTAATTCATTTGATTTGTATCTCAGGTTAAATAGCAAATCTAAACTTCGATAAGAGAAACAACATCACTGCTATTCTGGACGATACACACCCTAAAGCTGTCGGGTTTAGAGACTGTATTCGGTGGTTGCGAAGATCTCCTGTAGCTTACGCTATTTCTCATTCCACCACCATATATGATCTTCATATCAGAGTTTTTTGCGATCTGCTGAATATGATACTAGAGGAAATACTCAAAGAATTACTGCCAAAGTCTTAAAGCATAAGGTGACCATTACTGCAGAGACAGTTTCGAGGATTTTGAGGCTAGAGGAGGATTCTGGTGAAGAGGTTTCTATGTCTGATACAGAGGTGTTTGAAGCATTGAGGAGCATGGCTTATGAGGGACCAACTTTTGGTTCCCGAGAGGAGATCAGGAAGTCATTTCCCTCCAAGGAATGGAGATTTACTGCTCACATCTTCATCACGTGTCTAGATCACCGTAAAGGTGGATTAGACGGGCTAAACATTTACTGGGCAAAAGCATTGTTGTTGTGTTGCAAAGGAGAGAAGGCAAACATAGGTAGACTGATATTCGCTTGCATGGCAGAGAATGTGATGGCCCTGAAGAAGGATAAATGGCTATTGTATCCTCGATTTCTTCAGATGATCTTCGATGACCTAATTCCAAATGTATCGAGACACGGAGATGTGAAAAGGTTGGTGCAGATGAACCCACGTATTTTTGTAGATTATTGTGCTATCCGCCATGACTTTAGTGGGAAGATCACCCATCTCTGGGAAAACATGTACCCACCAGAGAGATGGAACTACATTAGAAGGGTGGATGAGTCAGAGAATAAACGAGCTGAAGAAACCAGAGCCCAACAGTCTGATGCAACCAAGAAGAGAAAGAGATAGGCCAAAGAGAAAGATTATGATTTTGAAGAAGAAGTAAATGAAAGAGCCAAAGAGATACGGATAGAAAGGAGGAAAAGATCAAAGAAGAAAGCTAATACAGCAGATTCAGAGAGGAGAACTAAACGAGACATCAAGCATTCACTAAGAGAAGGGGGGGAGAAGAGGAAACTTAGTGAAGATATGATTCGTAACCTTAATAGTTCTCTAGAAAATGAACTGAGCATGATAAAGACTAAACTCACCAACCAAGAGATAAGGGAGAAGCAAAAAGATGAAGTGATAGAGGGAATGAAGAAGATGCTTGTTGATCAAAACTGTCTGCTGAAGAAGTTGTTTAAGGAGATTGCCCAACAAAAAGCTGTTGCTGGCCTGTCTAATCAACTAAATCAGTCTGAGTTAGATGATTTGATTGATACTTCCAAGTACCCATTCCTGAATGTGGGTACTTCATCTAGGGAAGGAGAGGGCACATTTGGTGCAGCAACTGTTGGTGCTGAAGATCTTGAAATACGACATGAAGATGAAGGGAGGGAAAATGAGGAAGATATTTAGGAGGTTGGGTTTATATACATGGGATTTGATGTTGAAAAGGATCGAGTTGGAGAAGTGGTGAGGGAGAGTCAGTGACAGAGATGGTGAGAAAGGAAAGGGCATAGTTGATGAAGAAGAAGATGATGAATAGTTAGTAGACTATGATTCCGAACCAGAATTCTATGAAGTTGATGAGAGGCCATTGATTTATGTAGCCAAGAAAGGAGAGCTTGATGAAGATGTATTTGAGATGGATAAAGCTGAGTGGTTTGTTAAGGAGAAAGAGCCAGAAGAACTAACTCCCCTTTTCCAACACATGGAAGGGTGAGTAGGAAAGAGGCTGACAAGCGGATTATAAATTGGTGCTATAACCCCAACCTCAAAATGTTCATGATAAAGAGGAGAGGGGGTGGAATTAGCTACATGCACAAGAAGAAGGCTTTCAAGACCTTGCCTAAATGGGATCTGAGGCGGCTGGCAGCTCTGCCATTACAAAATACAAATCTAAGTGAACGAGCCTCTCTGTTGGAGAAAGAAATTCAGAATGGGCTAATTGAAAACTTTGAGTCTTTTGGATACATGAAGGCTAAGAGGAAACGTTCAAAGAGAGACAAGGATTGGGAGACCAGCAAGGGAAAGATTGTACTAAGGGTGAAACCCCCAAGGGCCATGAATAGGGTCAGATTGGCAGATATCCTCCCCTAACGACTATAGAATTTTGAAAAGTGGTTTTATGATAACAATATGGGGGAGGCAATCATCAGAGTGAAGAATGGTGCTGAGTTCAAAGTTTTTGATCCAAGGGAACTTTTAGTTTTTGTGATGAAGAACTGCTGGTTCTTTGTGAGAATCATATCAAAGCAAGTGTAGGTAAGGAAACAAGAAAGGAAGCCAGTCTCTTTATGGATAGCAAACAAGATCAGAGGTGTGAGGTAGAGGTGAAGAGATTAGCCGAGAGAGTAAGGGCCCAAGAGACCTAAACATGGATATACAGGATTTGGCCAACCAGTTTGAGCGAGAAAGTGCTCATTCCGAAGGGGCTCGTGAAGCAGGAGGAAACCATGGAGAATTATGTGTTGAAGCCTCCAGGAAGTCGTTGTAGGAGGTGCTGAAGATTTATCAAAGGCAACGATGGACACTGGAGCTGAAAAAATATCAAGATGAGTGAAGGTGGTGAGTTCCAACCTAGGAGGAGTATTGAAGATCATGTATTGGTTAGGCTCAACTTAGTTTAGATTGTTTACTTTTGCTTGTAATAGGACTTTTGTTAGTTTCCTTTTGTATGTCTTTAGATTTATGTAGTTTTGCAGTCCAGCGAAACTATAGGTTTGCTCACAGTCAGCTAATTAGTTCGCTCGGCAAAACTACTGTTTCTACCGGGTGAGACTTTAGTTTCGGCAGTACAGTTTCGCTAGCAGGGAAACTGTTTGCGAAACTAAGACTGCTATATATAGATTTGATCTTTTTCATTGGTGGGTAAGCTTGCAAAACCCTAATCATTAACAATTGTTGCAAGTTACCATTTCAAAGTAGTTATTACACAGAAATATCATTGTGCTTGATGTTATTGATTGCTATGATGTTCATTGTTTTATTTTGAATGAGTTCTTACTGTGTTCAATCTTCTTTGCGCATGTTGTTTAGTTTGTTTGTTGGATATTGAACGATTCTTCATCTCATTTGCATAGTTATACGATCAAATGGACCAACAAGGGTTGTTTCTATTGTTGTGGTTGGCCATTTATGAAAGCTTAATGATGAATGAAGATAAGAACAATATCAGTTTTGGGTGAACTTAGGTCTAGAAGTGTTTTCAGATCAAGGAGAGAGTGAAAGAGGGGGATCCATTGGGTATATTTATATAAATCGGATTTTAGAGAAAGTCAATGAAAGAAGAAAATTGAAATTCGGATGTCGGTCCCACCTCTGAAAAGGTGGCCAAAAAGTTAGTTTTCTTGGATGTCTAAAATCTTTCGAAGGTAATTTTCTGTTTGGAAGTTTTGATAAAAAAACTTCCAAAGCTAAAACGGCTTTGGAAGAAATTTCAAAGATTATAGAGAGATTTGCTTCGGAAGTTATTTAGACTTGTAGATTATTTTCTAAGAGGAATAAAAGCTTCTGAGATTTAATTGCCTTCAGACCAAAATTGTTCTTCAAAAACATATAATTAGTTATATTTATTTATGCTTCGGAAGATATTTTAAAAAAAATCATCTGAATGTAAGTTGAAGTAAGTAGTTATTTATTTTGGATGACATAAGTTTCTTCCGAAGGTAAAGAAATATCTTCCAATGTAAAATATGATCAAAATTCTAAATAATCTAAGAGATCAAATTTTAAAAGATTTTTCTTCCAAAGAAAACAAGGGTTTATAAAGGTGATGAAATAGACAACTTGGGACACATATTTTGGAAATAATATGAATTAAGTTGAAAGAAAATCTACTCAAAGTTAGTCATCCCAATAGCTTATATTAGATATTTAAATCTCTATTCATCAAAACCTTTGGTAAACAAATCTTCATATTGTTTATTTGTGTTAATTTTGACTAGTTTGATTAATCCCTTTTCAAAGTTATCTCTAATTAAGTCATACCTGATGTTAATGTGTTTTGTCCTTAAGTGTTGCACAGGTTCCTTACACTCCCTAGAAAAGTGTCCCATTTGGTTACAGTTGTAACATTTCACCTTGCTTTTTTCTAGCCCAAACTTTCCACTAGCTTCATTGCTAGGAAACTTTCCACTAGTCCTTTTATAGAACATCTTGGCTCTATGAGTGAGAAGAGCCATTTGCTTAATTATCTCAATGTACTCCAAATCATCTGGATAAATATAGTCAAGATCTTCAAGGTTCAAAAGAAAGTTTCTAGTACTTTCATCAGTAGACACAAAAGCTTATGAAGAGCTTGTCTCTTGGAATGGACTTCCTTGAGTGTAACTGTCACTTGGTGTCTCCGGGAAGGTGATGAAAGGACCATTTTGTGAGTTGTCAACTTAGCTGAAAAGTTGATGTTATGGTTCTCTACAATCCCTTTCAATCATATAAAGGGCTATACTCAGTTGATTGCTGGAGTTACCAGATGGTTCTTAGTTCTCTTATAACAACACAATAATGTCTCTATAGTCTAGGAAGAGAGGACATGAACTTCCATATGAGTGAGAGTCTTAAGGTTCTCAGTTCTCTTGATACAAAACAATAATGTGTCCATTTTCTAGGAAGAGAGGACACGAACTTCCTTACAATGTATCTGTTTTCAAGAGTTACTCCAACATCCCTTAGAGTATCCACAATCTTAACATATATGAAGTATTTTTGAGTTATTATTTCACCTGTGTTGAAGGTGAAGTTCTCAAACTGCTGCTTTAAGATGTCTTTCTTGTTCTCTTTTGCTTCAGTGGACCCCTTACACATGAGCTTCAGTGCATCACATACTTGCTTAGTAGTTTTGCACTTCTTGAAGCCCTTATATATGGAGTTTGGGAAAGAAGTTTGGAGGGAAGTCATAGGTTTCTGATCTATATCTATTCTCTTCCTATCTTCTTCAGAATAGTTAGCCACTTCCTTTGGAATCATACCACCTCAAGAATCAGCTGAAGAGTTACATGGTATGTGAGGTCCAGAGGCAACAGATTCCCACATACTAGAGTCTTGAGACATGATAAAGCCTTCCATTCTTTGATGTTGAATTCTTTATGCCCAAGACACATAGAACATTGATGTGGTTAGTACGTCATGATCCAAGTCGGGTCATACCCAATAACAGCTAAGCAAACACCAAATAATATTTAATTGATGATATGATCATAGAATTAAATATATATATATACACCAATTTAGAAAATGGGTTTTCAAAATAAGTTGCATATGAGATTGACCAATTTATATGGATATTTTGTTTATAGATATTGTTTGCAATGTTATTTAAGTTACTTAAATAACATCAAATATAAGAGAGTGTGTATGAGTTATTCATTAAAAGGTTAATTATATGAATAACTTATGTTAATGACTTGTTATGTGTTTTATTAAGGTTTTAAGTTTTGGGGGGAAAACCATTGTTAAATGGTATTCGGCTGCCCCCTTTATGGGATTGGCTTCTTTTATCTTTTCCCTAGTGGTCTTGGAGAAAACATCATACACAAGTCATTCACTCCTCTCCTCTCTCTCTCTCTTACATGCAAAAACCCTCTAGAAAGAAAAGGATTCTCTCATCTTGTTGAAGAGTTTCACTGCTGAAACATTCCAGCAGCTCTTGTTTGGGGTTTCTTTGGGTGTTCAACTCCTAGAAACAAGGTGTTTGTGATATAACTTGGGGTATGCAAGCTTGAGAGGACCTCCTTTGGTGCCTTTAGTCGTTTCCTGGTCTTCATCCTCTTCATCTCTTCCTTTTGCTACTGAAAAGGTAGTCTATGGCAGCCTCATTATGGCTGTCCATGATGTATCTTTGTGTTTTCTTGCTAGTCTTATTCACATAAAAAGATCCTATGCTTTATAACTTCGTTAAATCAAGATGAAACTCGAATTTTCAGTTCATTAACTAAGTTATTATGCTTGTTTCCGCTGCGTTTTTCACTAAGTTTAAAAGGTTAAACTATGTATCTTCTTCTAACAAACCCCAACATTGGCATCTAGAGCCGGTTATGTGGATAGCTAGCTTGTTTTGTCTTTGTTATTTTTCGTTTTTTGGGACTTTGAAACCCCTTTTAGGGGCTGCTATGTTCATGTTTTATGAATCCCCTACTTTCAAAGTTATATCACACATGTTTGTGATTAAACTTTGAAAGACATCTATGTTATATTTGTTGTTTGCTTGGGCATGATAAAACCTGAAATTTCAGTTTATGTTGGCTGAAATTTCGTGGGTTTTAAGTGGGGTTTCATTGTTGTTTGGATGATATGTTCATTGTTCATTATGGTGCATAACCTAGCCCTTGACCTTATGTTGTTTGGATGTTTGTAATGGTTATATTTATTCATTCAATTGGGTTGTATAATCTTTTATATGTGCTTAGTTTAAAGTGTAATTTATTTATTATTGGGCTGTAATAAATAGATTAGATACTTTTCATATTACTAGAAATCTTGTATTAGGACATAATGTCTTGTAATATGAAGATGTACATGTTAGAAGCATAAAGGGAAGACACAAGAAACATGGAGCATTTGGATGTGGTTTCAAGTGGGAGGTTCATGGAACTTTTGTGATGTGTTTTGACCCTTAGGAATGTCCTATGGTCCACACTTGTGATGGCAAACAAGTGTGGCCACTTTAGATGCTATGGTTATGCACTTACATTTGGTTGATTCATGGTTGTTTGATTATGGTATTGTGGTTGATGTCTTTACATATGATGTTTGCTTAACTATTATTTCAATGATTATAACAAACTATCTCAATGGGATTTAATCATTAAAAGGTAATAAAAGGTTATTAAAATAGTTTAATGATTTCAAAGATTAAAAGGGGTTTTAATCAATGTACTATAAGGTATCTTGTTTTGAAAACATACAAAGATGTAAAAATAATGTTTTCTAAACTTGTATTATAATATCTCAATACCTTTTGTAAAATAAGATCAACACCGTCCTTTTACACAACACTTGAATCGCTTGGGAACTCTTAGTGGGATAAAGGTCACCTAACCATTTTGAGGGAACTTGTGACTTGAGGGGAGAATGCCATATTTGTGGGATAAAGGTCACCTAACCGCTTATTTTGGCAAACTCACACGTGTGTGTAAGTAGGGTGTCTTGATTTGCGAACCATATCAAATGGATCACCTATGATATGGTTTCCAAATGGTGTTGATGGAATTAACATGCTGGCTTTACATATGATGTTTCAAGTCCATCCCATACCTCTAGAAGTTGCAAATGGTTGCAATCGTCAATCGTTGACCACCTTATTAATTTAAATCGTGGGATAAAGGTCACCTAACCACTATTTAGATGTAATGTTGGGTTCTAGATTTTAATAAGCAAATAACCTTAAAAGGTATTAATTATTAAAACAACAATATCGAAAGTACTAAAATTGATCTTTGTTAAATTTTGTAGATGGCCACCAATAATTTTGATAATCATGATAATTCATCCACGTCCGCCCAATCTTTTCGAGCGATTCTCCAAAAGGAACGTCTAAATCATATCAATTTTATCGATTGGTATCGAAACTTGAGAATCGTTCTCAAGCAAGAGAAATGATCATATTTTTTAGACGACCATGTCCCCGATCAACCTAGTGAGGATGATGAGGAGGCCTATAATGATTGGATAAAGTACACTGAGGACTCTGTCCAAGTGTCTTGCCTTATGTTGGCAAGCATGACTCCGGATCTCCAAAAGGAGTATGAGCATCACGGAGCTTATGACATGATAACCCAACTGAAGGAAGCGTTCCAACAGCAAGCGAGGGTTGAGCGCTTCGAAACGGTTCAAGCTCTCGAAACGGTTCAAGCGCTCCATGCATGTCGTATGGACGACAACCAATCAGTTTCATCTTATGTACTTAAGATGAAAAGTCACATTGACCGCCTCGAATGACTAAACTATCCCGTCTCAAAGGAATTGGCCACGGATTTGATCCTCAATGGCCTTACCAAAAGGTTTGAGATGTTCGTGTTGAACTACAACATGAATGCTTCGAACAAAAGCATTGGTGAGCTTCACTCTATGCTCAAAACGGCCAGGTGGCCATGGGTAAAAGGGTTTTACCCGTTCTCACCATCCATGAAGGTGGGTACAAGAAAAGGCCTCATCCCACACCCGGCAAAGTTGCCAAGGGTAAGGGACCCGTAATGGGAAAAGGGAAAGGGGTGGCAAGGGTGCCACCCAAAGCACAAGAGAAGAGGCAAAAGTTGCTTCTAATGACCCATGCTTCAAGTGTGGGGAGATTGGACATTGGCAAGAAATTGTCCTGTCCATCTCCAAGAGTTGAAAGCAAAGAGGGATGTCGGGCAGACCTCAGGTACTATATACATGATCCATATTGATTTAAACTTAATATCCTCTAACACATGGGTATTAGATACCGGATGTGGAACACACATTTGCAATTTGTTGCAGGGGTTCAAAGAAGTAGCAACTTCAACAAAGGGATGTTAGCCTCTATATGGGCAATGGGGCTAAAGTTCAAGTTGAAGCCCGTGGTGACTACATCTTGAAACTTCCAAATGGTTTGGAAGTAATTTTGTACAATGTTTTGTATGCTCCTAGTTTGACTAGGAACATTATTTCCGTAGCCCTATTAAAACATTTTGGATATGTATTATCATTTATTGGAAATGAAATCCATGTTACTTTGAATGACATGTTTTACTTTAAAGCTATTCCCATCAATGGTATCTATGAATTGGTTCGTGAAAATACATTAGATGATAGCTTATTGTACCAAACTAGTACCAAGAAACTCAAATCGAATTTGAGTAATACTTATCTTTGGCATTGCCGTCTTGGTCATATAAACAAGAAAAGAATACAAACATTACAAGAGAATGGTCTTTTAAAACAAATGAATGTGATTCATTTGATGTATGTGAGTCTTGTTTACAAGGTAAAATGACCAAGGCACCTTTTAGTGGCAAAGCCGAAGGGCAAAGGATTTATTAGGTATCATACATTTGGATGTATGTGGTCCTTTTAAACCTATGACAAGGTACAATGAAAGATACTTCATTACCTTTACTGATGACTATAGTTTATATGGGTATGTGTACTTGTTAAGACACAAAGATGAAGCTTTTGAAATGTTCAAGATCTTTCAAAATGAAGTACAAAATCAACTCAATAAGTCAATTAAATTCTCCGCACCGATAGAGGAGGTGAATACCTGAATGATGCTTTTAGGGACCATCTTAGAAGTTGTGGGATTGTCTCACAACTATCTCCACCGGAACACCACAACATAATGGCGTGTGAGCGGAGAAATCGAACTCTATTGGATATGGTTCGATCTATGATGGCTAGAAGCTCATTACCTCTATCATTTTGGGGTTTTGCTCTGCTCTGCGGCCCGTATTTTGAATATGGCCCCAACCAAGAAAGTGGAAAGGACACCTTATGAAATATGGCATGGAAGGGTTCCATCATTTTCATATTTGGGTGTGGGGGTGTGAGGCTTATGTGAAGACTCCCACCTCGAACAAGTTAGAAAGCCGCTCCACTAAGTGTATCTTTATTGGATATCCAAGAGATTCTATGGGATATTATTTCTATGATCCAATACAACAAAAGGAGTTTGTTGCCAAAAAGGGTGAGTTCTTGGAAACCAATTCTTTATGGAAGGAACTGGTAGTAGAACTATGGATCTTGAAGAGGATCAAGAACCGCAACTCGATACACGTTTGGTTGACACTAGCATTCCACATGAGGATGTTGAAAGTGATCAAATAGTTAATCATATGCACAGAAAACGTTCGCAGATCTGTTAGAACTAGTAATCCACCTGAAGGTATGGATTTTTCACTGATGGATGCTATGTGATAGATTCTGATGAACCAATCACATACCATGATGTGTTGTCCAATTTTGATTGTTGAAATGGCTTGAAGCCATGAACGTTGAGATGCAATCCATGTATAAAAATCAAGTATGGGACTTGGTTACACCACCTCTTAACTCCAAAGTAATTGGAAGTAAGTGGATTTTCAAAAGAAATCTGATATGCATGAAAACTTGGATACTTATAAAGCAAGACTTGTAGCAAAGGGTTTCACTCAAACTCAAGGGGTTGATTATGATGAAACTTTCTCACCCGTTGCAATGCTAAAATCTATTAGGATATTGTTTGCCATAGCTTCTCATTATGATTATGAGATTTGGCAAATAGATGTCATAATGGCTTTCCTAAATGGATATCTGGAGGAAGATGTCTATATGGTTCAGCCTGAAGGTTTTGTCGATCCAAAACATCCTAACAAAGTATGCAAGTTAAAAAAATCAATCTATGGATTGAAACAAGCATCGAGAAGTTGGAATCACCGTTTTGATGAAGAAGTAATTAAATTTGGATTCATCAAGAACGCTGATGAAGCTTGTGTATATAAGAAAGCTAGTGGGAGCATCATCACTTTCCTAGTATTGTATGTTGATGACATACTACTATTTGGAAATGACATTCCAACCTTGGAAGGTGTAAAAACCTAGCTTGGAAGTTGTTTTTCCATCAAGGATCTTGGTGAAGCCGCCAATATTCTTGGAATAAAGATCTATAGGGACAGATCAAGGTGGTTGATGGGTTTAAATCAAAGTGCATACATTGATAAGATTTTGAAAAAGTTCAAGATGGAGAACTCTAAGAAAGGTACGGTACCTATTCAAAGAGGAACGATATTGAGTACGACTCAATGTCCAAGCTCAAAGGATGAGCAAGATAAAATGAAGGGAATCCCATAGGCATCTGCTATTGGATCCATCATGTATGCAATGATATGCACTCGGTCGGACGTTTCATGCGCCTTAAGCATGACAAGCCGTTACCAGCAAAATCCTGGAAGCAGTAATTGGATGGCTGTTAAGAACATACTTAAGTACCTAAGGAGGACTAAAGATATGTTTCTAATCTATGGATCTGGTGATGAGGAACTCGTTTTAAAAGGTTACACGGATGCGAGTTTCCAAACCGATCGTGATGATTCACGATCACAATCTGGATACATTTTAATTCTGAATGGAGGAGCCGTCTCTTGGAAGAGCTCTAAACAGGATGTTGTGGCTTTATCAACTACAGAATCAGAATACATCGCCGCCTCATTGGCAGCTCAAGAAGCTGCATGGTTGAAGAAATTTATTGCCGATCTAGGGGTTGTCCCTTCCATTCAGGACCCCCTAGAGATCTTTTGTGATAATGAGGGTGTGATTGCTCAAATCAAGGAACCTCATGCTCATCAAAAGACTAGGCACATTGAGTGGAGATTCAACTACATACGATGAAGTTGAGAAAGGAAAGATATGTATTCGCAAGTTCACACAGATCAAAATATTGTGGATCCTCTTACGAACCTTCTAGAGAAGGCAAAGCATGAAGGTCATACCTGTGCCATGGTACTTCGATATTTTAGTGATTGGATTTAATCTGTGTTTTCGTATTTGGATATTTGGAACTCTCTTACTACTTGAATAAAATTATTTGGTTATAATATTTCAATAAATGTTCCAATTTAGCATGTTTAATTCATGGGTAAATTGTTTACCCTAAATGTCCGTAGTCGTTCATACTTGTGGGAACAAGTATGAGGATAAGATTATTATGAATTTGGATTGGTGGATATTCACAAGGAATGAATATACAGCAAATGGTTGCTGCCAAAGTTCATAGATATTTGTGGGATACAAATATTGGACTGACCCGCATCTCAAATTTTACTACATGGAATATTTAGATTGATCATAAGTAAATTTGAGTTATGGTGATATCATTTGGTATCCTCAGACCTGAGATACATACTGGGTTTTGATACTCACCAAGTGTTATACCCTGAGCTAGTTCTTCACTGCCCTGAAATAATGGACAGTACGTAAGGCTATGTTCAGACGTGACCCGAAGTGGTTGTGAGAATGTATGTATTCAAGATGGAATTTGTTCCTCTTATTCGTTGAGAGCAGGATGTATCAGGCCTGATTAAGTTAAATCACAAGGAATGATCATTTTGTGTCCTTAGATTTAACATGACATCTGTAAGAAAAGGATAAATGATTGATTCACCTAAATCATTTCAAGTTGGATACTTGAAGGGGATGATGTTATTGAATGGCTTTAAGTCATGCGTATTGAAGGTAGTAAACCGTTGTCAGGCGGTATTTACTACTTGCATCAATCTTCTATGAATCTTGTGCAAGTGGGAGATTGTTTAATTCTTTATGCCCAAGATACATAGAACATTGATGTGGTTAGTACGTCATGATCCAATCGGGTCATACCCAATAACAAGCTAGCAAACACCAAATAATATTTAATTGATGATATGATCATACATTAAATATATAATATATATATACACCAATTTAGAGAAGGGTTTCCTAAATAAGTTGCATATGAGATTGAACAATTTATATGGATATTTTGTTTATAGATATTGTTTGCAATGTTATTTAATTATTATGCTTGTTACCGCTGCGTTTTTCACTAAGTTTAAAAGGTTAAACTATGTATCTTGTTCTAACAAACCCCAACATTTGACACCAAGTATCAAAGTCTTCAAGAGTGATCAGTGGGGACTTTTTCATGGTTTCAGTTTCCATATCAACCTTTGTGAGAGTTTTTAGTTGAGTTGTTAGTATTTTGTGAGAGTGAGGGATCTAAGATGGTGAGATCTTACAATCAAGAGCAAGAATGCTTCGATACTAATTGCAAGACCATTTAAGGGATTGCCATACACTTAGTCTCATTGTGAGGAGAGTGTTAAAACACTTAACATATCAAATAAGGAAGCGGGACTTTAATTATGATACTATGAATACAAATAAGCAAGAGACATAAACTTAAGAACAACAAAGATATTGGTTTTCAAGATTGTAATATATGCTTCTCAATTTCTTTTACAAGTGATACAAAGCATAAAAGAAAGATACAAAGACTTGAGATACTTTATACTACATCCTACATACGGAAATACTTAGAAGGCCAGCTGGAAACATTGATCTTAACAACAAAATCAATGTATAGTCAAAAGGAAAACCTACCTTTTGATTAGTGACTATGACATGTCATAGCTCACATCCTATTTGCAGGACAATTAGAAGGGGTGATCCACTTTACAACACTATCAACATAATTGAGGAAAGTTCTTTAGAACACTTAAAAGATAAAATAGGAAACTGGTTAACTAAGTAAATGATGGTAAGAACACATGTAAATAAGAGACAGAACAAGATAGGAAACAACACAAGGATTTTGTTTTCAAGAATACTATATATTGCTTCTCAAGTTCTATTACAAAGTGTCACCAAAGCATTATAGAAATTTACAAGTACTTGAGATACATATACTACATCCTACAACCGGCCATACTTTGAAGGCCAGCTGAATACATAAGACTAGACAACAAAATCAAATGTAGAGTCAAAGGGCAAATTTCCTTTTAACTTGTGACTATGACATGTCATAGCTCACATCCTAATATATTACAAAAAGGATTAAGTAGATAAAATAGAAAGCTCAGACTCAAGTCCTTAATATATAGTTTTCCAAAAGTATGGACCTCTTCACCAACTTATAAAAGTTGATAAGTCAAACAAAGTTACAGCAGAAAGGTGGTCTAGCTTTATGGAAAAGTACATGAGATAATACCATGTACATAGAAGTTGTCAGAAGAAATTTGCTTCATAAACTGGCTTCACAAGACTTTGTCTTTGATGTTTTGGAAGACTTCATTTTTGGCTTCGGAAGATATTGGTCTTGGCTTCTGTAGTTTTTATACTTAGAAAATTTCTTGTGTAAGATGTAAAACTTTCGAAGCATTTCAAATTTTGTACTTTAGTGCATGCATGCATAGAGACTTTGGATGCTTTGAATGTTTTTACTGCATCAGACTTATTGGAATCCTTACAAACTCCCCCTAGGTGATGCTACCAAAACATTTGAAGATCTTCATCAGTTGATAGTCCTCATCATGATGATGACCATGCCCTTCTTCATTAGATGTCAGGATCACTCAGACTTTTATAGTATCTTTTTATCTCAAAGAGATCATGTATAGGTATGTTGAATAAATCTTTCCATGTGTATACACTCACACCACCTTTATCTCTAATCACATGCCATCTTTCTGGATTACATGTGAAGGTCCAGGATACAATAGGTCTCTTAGAAGCAAAATAAGCCTCTTGAATTGGAGTTGATTGGGCGACCACTTCATCCATATCCTCAGGTTGATCTGACTCACACTAAGGTATGGAGGTGGATGGTTTAGACTTCTTCTTTTCCTATTGACTATTATTTAGAAGACATCCTCTTCCTCCTCTTTGATGACTTTAACTAAGAAGATTGATCAGTCTTGTCTTGCTCAGTTGGGTGTTCCTCCCTCATATGTTTAGAAAGAGAGGGAGTTTGACCTGGCTATAGATGAGAAGATGAAGCTTGTTGAGGCTCAGCTGGAGGTTTAGGTTATGTTGTCTCAGGTTTTTCAACCTTAACCTCCACTTCAGGAAGAACTTCACTTGGAGGGGAGTGTAAGTCAAGTAGCTATCCTCCTTTGATCTTCTGCTTGATTACCCTGATGTGCTCATCCATAATGTATAGAAACATAGGGCCAAGTCTCCTTCCAGAGAATCCATACAACTTTAAGAGCTCATCATCCTTTGTCTGTTAGCAGATTTCTTCATGCTCTTCTAAATGACGACTCTTGAGCTTGTAGCATCTTCCCTCGTTTTTCTTTTCATTGATTTTTCTTCTTTGAGTACTTAAAGCTCAAGCTGTTTGAGATACTCAAACTCTATGTACTCAAAGGACAAGGAAAGAAGTGCAGATGCCTGGTATAGGCTTGTGGCCCTCAGGTAGTTGATCATATTGATCCTATCAGTCTCTTTGTGTACCAGAGGTTCTTGTGGAGCCATAATCTCTTAACCAAGACTTTCTTGAACTGGAGAGAGAGTGGGAACATGCTTGTACAATCTCTTTTGTCTCTTCTCCTCTTTGATTTGGAGAAGTATCTTTGCATCCTGTGCTTCCTTCCTCTCTCTTGAAATTCCATTTCAGCCACTTCATTAAGTTTCTCTAAGGGGAGAGATATAATCTCATCAGTGTCATAGTTCTTGGTTTGCAGGTAAGTAATCCTCACTGCCCTTACTCATCATCTTGAGTGTTTGGTCTAGGGCAACACTAATTGCAGCTACCATGAATCCTGCAAACCTACAGGAACTTTCGCCCCATAGCTTCCTCTTCCTCTCTCTTTCTCTCTCCTCCTCCTCCTCCTCAATCTCCTCAGAAGTCATTTTCCTTTTTCATTTGTCACTCACAGACCTTTGTGACTCATGGTGGAGTGAGCTTTTGCCTTTATAGCTTGGTGTAGCTTCCAAGCTCTAGCCAAAGAGAAGTTGTGATACAACTTCACTAGCAGGTGCTTCACTGAAGGAATGAATTGCTGAAGTAGTTATACGTGTGATAGGGCTCTCAGGCTCTACCACTGGGTCTTTAGTCAAGGTTTCCCCTTCAAAGCTAACTTAGGGTCTGCCTCAACATAGTTGACCAATAGTATTACCTAATTGCCTTTGTCTCCTTCTACGACTAATCTCTTTAGTAATTCTGTCCTAAATACTTTGTGCCAGCCTCTTAGCTTGTCGAGATTTGCTTGGATTGACAAGTGGCATGTTGATCAGGTCAAGACCTTCATAGTAGTTCAAGGATAAAAATAGAAGACCTCTTGCTGCCCTTCAACTCTTTGAAGAATAAGGGCTCTTCTTTTAGCATAATATATCCACCCTATGATGTAGTTAGAAGTTCCTTGAGGTGGAGATGACACTACCCTTGGTATACCTTCCTCAAAAAGACTCTGAATGAAGGATTATATACAGTCCACATCAATGAGAATTTGAGGAAGTTGCTGAGTATGGATAGTTGCAAGCGAAGATGGTGAGTCCTCAATGTCCATGCTCAGTGAAGAACTCCCAGGTTCTGTGTTTGTGATGACTTTCTCCCCTTTTTTGGTTGCGTGATCCACTTGCATAGATGAGCTAGAGGTTAGATCAATCACATTCACAGGTTCTTTTGTTCCTGGTTGAGCTGTTATTAAAGGTCTTCCAGCTAGTTTTTCCTTATGACAAGATATCTCAAGTTGTTGATCATTGACCCTTTTATGCAAGGTAGTAACCTGAGATTCCAGATGACTAACCTTGGAGACTAGGTAGGTGCATATTTTTGATAGTTTTTGCACCTTTAGCCTCAGATTCCCCTCATCTTCATTAGAAGAATCATAAGGGGATGAGAGAATTAGACCAAAGTCTTCTCTCTCACCACCAGCATGAAGTTCTTGGTTGCTGGTTTTTCTTTGTTCAATGACAACTTCAGTTGTAGTTTCAATGGGCTGAGTTCCCATGGTTGAGGTTTGAATGATGTAATCACTTGCTAAAGTGAAAGCCTCTTCCATATGGATATTCTGAACAGGTTCAGAAGTATCCACCTCAGTAATAGGTGACTGATGTGGGCTAGACACAGGTGACTCAGGAGCACTCATCTCTCTTTGAGTAGGGGAGGAGTAGGGAGACTCATGTTACTCACTAACACCTAAATCTTCATTAGTATAGAAGTCAAGGTTGGGAATTAGGTGGTTTAAGTCTAGAGGCTGGGGTTGGTAACCGTCCCCATTGTTCACCTGAGTGTTAAGACTCAAAGTTAAGGCTTAAGGCAGTTGGGCTTGTGAACTCATCAGGTCCAAGCGAGTGGTTTCTAGCTATGGGTGTCTAAACAACCTTACAATCAATCATGTCGCATCTTTTAAGTATGTCTTCAACATCCTTTGACTGACTTATGAAGATGCCATTGTTAGTGTGCTTCACTTGAATTCCTAGAATGAAATTGAGTTCCCCCAGGGCACTCATTTCAAACCTATCCTTCATCAACATTTCAAAGTCTTTGCAGAGCTTTAAATTGCGCCCCTCTAAGGTGCACCATGTTGATAGGAATCGACAAAGACCTTCTTGTACACATCCTCAAGGGCTGCATTCATGGCAATCATCACTAGTTTCATTGCTTACTGTGGCCACCTATCGCCTTCCCTTAAGGTTGTCATCATGCTAGAACTCTCAAATGCTTGTCAAGGATGGATGTAATTTAGGAAGCGCTTGTAATGTGAGTGAAGCGGATTGACCCAAAGACAATATCATCCACACATACTTGAACTAGCATAATGTCATTGCTGTTCATTTGATGAAAAGAGTTCTATCAATAGTACCCCTCTTGTAGCCATGCTGACAAAGATACTATGATAGAGTCTCATACCACTTCCATGGTGCTTGATGCAGCCCATAAAGAGCCTATCAACTTTGTATACATAATTAGGATGGTCAGGATCTGCAAACCCAAGTGGTTGTTTGACATACACCTCTTCATTAATCACACCATAGAGAAAAGCACACTTGACAACAAGCCGGTAAACCTTGAAGTTGTTGGATGCAACAAAAGCTAGGAATATCCTGACAGCTTCAAGTCTTGCTACAGGAGCAAAGACATCTATGTAGTCAATTCCTTTTCTTGGGTATATCCTTGAACAACCAGTCTTGCCTTGTTCTTAATGACAAGTCCTCTATCATCCTTCTTATTTTTGAACTCCTATTTGGTTTGTATAGTAGTCTTCCTATGAGGAACATGACATAGGTTCCTTACCTTTTGCCTTTTGAATTGAAGCAGCTCCTCTTGCATAGCTTTAACCCAACTTCCATCCTTTAGAGCCTCATCAATTTTTTTGGCTCTATCTGGGACAAGAAACAAGAGTGAAGGAAAAAATTTGCATCATGGGTTTGTGCTCTTATTCTTACCCTCGTATCAACATCTCCAATGATGTTGGTAGAAGGGTGAGACTTGTGGATCCTTAGCTAAGGGATCACAACAAGTTTCTTAGATAGATCTAAATTAGAGAAATTTAGATCTGGCAATGAGGATTCACCCTCCATATCAGCACACTTATCAAGAATAACTTGATCCAATGAGTTTGTGACATCATTTATTTTGTCATCAATGGAGTGGTTATTAGCATCAAGAAATTCTTCATCACTGTCACCACCACCATGCTCTCCAGCATTGAAAGCTCCTTCTTCTGAGTTGTGTGCCTCTAAGCTGCAATTTGAAGGCATTTCAGAAGCAGCAGCAGGATTTGTCATTGATGTGCTGGTAGAAGCTTTATTTTTATGATTTATTACTAGTGGAGCTGAAGATGTGTAGCTTGAAGGTCTTCTTAGCTCAAATCTTGGATCAGGATCACGTGTAGGTAATATATTTGTAGACCTTGAAACATGCTCACAAGATTTGTTAAAACAGTTGGTAACTCAATCAAGATCAAATAGCCAATCTGGACCAAAACCTTTAACACTAGGAGTGTGTTAATTGAAAGTCACATTGGTTGACTATTCAATTATTCTTGTTCTAAGATTGTATACTTTGTAAGCCTTAGCTTGGGAAGAGTATCCAATAAAGTGTCCATCATCTGATTTCTCAGCAAACTTGGCAATTTGATCTTAGTATTCAAGATGGTGCAAGGACATCCAAATGACTAGATAAAACCAATGAAAGGTTTTCTCTTGTGCCAATGTTCATAAGGAGTCTTACTATTAGTCTTAACCACTAAAACTCTGTTTTGCACATAGCAGGCTGTATTGACTACCTCGGCCAAGAAGGTGATGGGAAGTTTAGAGTAAGACATCATAGTTCTTGTAGCTTCAATAAGTGTTATGTTTCTGCTTTCAGGAACACCATTTTGCTAAGGAGTCCTAGAAGCACTATATGTCTTGTAATACCCTTTTCATCATAAAATGTGTCAAGGATTTGGTTCTGGAATTTAGTTCCTTGATCACATCTTATGGTCTTGACTTTGTGATCACATTGATTCTCAATCTTTAAGATGAAATTCTTTAGAATCTCAGGAGTCTCATCCTTAGTCCTAAGGAGAAGACCTATGGGAATCTTGTAAAGTCATTTGTGATCACTAAACAGTAAGAGGTCCTTCCTAGACTCATTACACTGGTGGGCCCAAAGAGATCCATATGTAACAAGTCTAAGGGAGTAGAGATGTAATTTCTTTCCTTTGGCTTGTGAGATACTTTGTGTTTCTTTCCTTTCAGGCATTCCACACAATGATCACCACTTGTAAAATCTTTCTTTGGCATTCTAGTTACCAAATCATTATTAATAAGTTTATTCATGTTTTTAAAGTTTACAGAGGAAACACTCATCACTATTTTCTTTAGACAGAGAGCATGAAACTTTTCCTAAGGGAGATGTCTCTTGCAAATCCATCACGTACATGTTCCCTCACCTGGGGGCTCTGAGCAGGAAATGCTCATAAGGAATGACCACCCCGGGCTTGAGAAGAATGCACTCATGCTCAGTAAAGAGCATGTTATGACTCTGATCATAAAGTTATACCCAAGTTCCTTGACAAAATTTACGTTTTCAATGTTGAGCTTACCATTTGTGACTTTGCCCCTTCCGGTAATGTAACCTCCAGCATCTCCTCCAAAAGCAACTGGTCCTCCATCAATTCTTTCAAATTGTTGAAGTAGTGACCTATTACATGTCATGTGCCTGGAATAACCACCGTCAATGATCCATACATTCTTGTTTGTCTTGAGTTGTTCCTGCACAAAATACATGGTTAGTTACATTTGGAATCCCAAGCCTCACTGGTCTTGGGTTCATCAAAAGAAGTTGAAGACAATACAATAGTAATTAATCCTTTAGTCATGCTAGAGAGATCATTTGCTGAAGTTGATGAAGAACTCTCAAACACTTGGTCTTTCTTTGACTACCACACCACCTTTGGAAGCTAAGACTAGACCTTCAATACTTCAGAAGTTTTGATGACTGGGCCTTTCAAAGATCTTGCTTTCACTGCAGTAGGCTTCTGTACTTCGGAAGTATTCCTTCCTTCCGAGACCAAAGTTTCTTCTGAAAGAAAGTTTCCACTTGTCTTCTTCTTCGTTTCGGAGATTTCGAAGGAAATTAATTTTCCTTCCGAAGCTTGCTTCTTCTTCTCCAGACTCTTAGAAGTTTCTTTCTTTGTGATGTGGAGAGTACTCTTTGGATTGTAAACACAATCCTTAGCAAAGTGAAAGGTACTCCCACACTTAACATAGTCCATTTTCTTCCTTCTAGGATTCTTTTTTTGTGAGCAAGGCTAAACTTGATCACTTTCACTCTCTATCTTTATCTTCTCAGATGATGTGACAATTCTTATGGGGTTAGAACTACCTTTGGAGCTTGATGGTTCATGTTGTATAGCAGTGGTGCACAACTTATCAACCTTATTCTTGATGATGGGATGATTTGGACATGAACTAGAACTCTTGTTGTTGGAGTTCAAGTTTGTGTCCTCAACTTTAACGACTTCAAATCCTGCAAAAATAAAGACTTTTTTATGTGCAGAGTTGAAGGTGGCCTTGATCTCTTGAGCCTTTTTTGCCTTTCTCTTTCTCTTTCTGATCAAGTTCGTTATCTTTGACATGGTTATCCCAATAGCTTTACTCTCCTTAGAGGGATGATGACCCTTCTTAGAATGTTCTTCTTCACTCTTCTCAGAGTCATTCTTCATCATCTCCTCTCCATCCTCTTCAGTTAAGGGGTCTATAAGGAGAAGATCATATTCACAAGTTATACACCTAGGAGATCTAATAGACAAAAATGTGTGTGGAGGAGCTATCTCACAAGATCCTAGTCCTTGCTTATTCTGATAACAAACTTTTTCATGTAAGGATAAAGATATCATGTTCTTGATGGTCTCTTCTTCAAGAACACATTTTTCTGCCTTGGCTTTGCTGATCACAAGCTTAGCCTGACATTCAGTCAAATTGGTTATGAGATCTTTCATCTGAGTCCTATAATTCGTGTGCTCATGTATAAGAACTAAAATGGTTTCTCTAAGTCCTCTATCTTTAACTTATAATCAATTTCAGCCATTTTAAAATCAGATTTTAAGATATTCAATGACTCAAGGTCAGATCTCATCTCTAATTTGTAGGACCTGTATCTATTAACTTTAGCAATACATTTAGGAGTGCATAGATGTTCCAATACCATGGCTTCATCATGGTCAGCCATGAGTGCTTGATTTGGAGATGCATCTTCCACCTGAAAGCTCCAGTCAAAGCCTCTTTCTTTAACAGCAACTGCAGCTTGCTGCTTTGGCTTCTCATTCTGGGGAGCTCTCTCAGTGTAGTTTGGTTTAGCTTGAGTCTGGCAACCATTTGTTCTTGTTCCTTGCACTCTCTAGCAATGTGTTTTATCTGGTTACAGTTGTAACACTTTACCTTGCTTTATCCAACCTAAATTTTCCACTCGCTGCATTGGTAGGAAACCTCCCCCAGGTCCTCTTGTAGAACTTCTTGGCTCTGTGAGTGAGAAGAGCCATTTGTTGAATTGTCTCCATATACTCCACATCATCTGGATGTATACAGTCCAAGTCTTTAAGGATAAAGAGAAAGTTGTCTGTGGATTCAATAACAAACCAAATACTTGAGAAGAACTTATTTGTTGGAAGGGACTTCCTTGAGTGTAACTTTCTCTTGGAGTCTCTGGGAAGGTGATGAATGGACCCTTTTGTGATTTTTCAGGGTAGCATATGAGATGATTTTGAGGTTCTATGCTATCCTTTTCAGTCACATGAAGGGTTGAACCCATTTGATTGCTAGAGTTACCAGATAAGTTTTGCATGTTCATCTCCATACGGTATCCCCTAAGAATACCATACAACTCAGTCAGAGTAAGAGTCTTAAGGTTCTTAGTCCTCTTGATAACAACACAGTAATGTGTCTATTGTCTAGGAAGAGAGGACATAAACTTCCTCACAATGTCTCTATTCTCAAGAGTTAGTCCAACATCCATTAGAGTATCCACAGTTAAATATACCAGAAGTATTGTTGAGTCATGGTTTCACCTGTTTTAAAGGTGAGGTTTTCAAACTGTTGCTTCAGGAGATCCTTCTTGTCCTCCTTGGCTTAGTAGAACCCTCATACATTACTTTCAATTCATCCCGCAACTATTTAGTTGTTTTGCACTTCTTGGAACCTCTGTAAATGGAGTTTGGAAGAGCAGTTTGAAGGGCCATGATGGCCTTTTGATCAATCCCGCAACTAGAGGTGCTTGGTATGTAAGGTCCTTCAACAACAGAGTCCCACATCTTGGAGTCTTGAGACTTAATAAAGCCTTCTATTCTTTGATACCAAGTATCAAAGTCTTCAGGAGTGATCAGTGGAGACTTTGTCATAGTTCCAGTTTCCATATCAACATTAGTGATAGCTACCATTTGAGTTGTTAAGTGTTTTGTGTGTGAGGGATGTTAAGATGGTGAGATTTTACATCAAGAGCCTGGAATGCTCTGATACCAAATGAAGGACCGTTTGAAGGGGTGATGCACATTACAACACAATCAACAAAATTATGGAGAGTTCATTAAAAACTTAACATATCAAATATGGAACTGGTTAACTAAAGTAATTGATGCTAAGAACACAAGTAAATGAGAGACAGAACAAGATACCAAACAACACAAGTATTTGGTTTTCAAGAATGTTGTATATTGCTTCTCAAGTTCTATTATAAAGTGTTACAAAAGCATTATATAAATTTACAAGTACTTGAGATACATATACTACATCCTACAGCCGACGATACTTTAAAAGCCAGTTGGATACATAAGACTAGACAACATAATCAAATGTAGAGTCAAAAGGCAGATTGCCTTTTGACTTGTGTCTATGACATGCCATAGCTCGGATCCTAATATATTACAAGAAGGATTAAGTACATAAAGTAGAAAGCTCAGACTCAAGACCTCAATGTACAGTTTTCCAAAAGCATGGACCTTTTCACCAACTTGTGAAAGTTGGTGAGTCAAACAGAGTTGCAGCGGAACGGTAGCTTTATGGAAAAGTACATGAGATAATAACGTGTACATAAAAGTGTTCGGAAGAAATCTGTTTTCATAAACTGGCTTCGGAAGACTTTGTCTTTGAAGTTTTGGAATACTTTATATTTGGCTTCGAAAGATATTGGCCTTGGCTTCGGAAGTTTTTATGCCTAGAATATTTATTGTCTAAGATGTAAAACTTCTGAAGCATTTCTATTCAGTAATTTAGTGCATGCATGCAGAGAGACTTGGATGCTTTGAATGTTTTGACTACATTAGACTTATTGGAATCCTTACACTAATATATTACAAAATGGATAAAAGTACATAAAGAAGAAAGTTCCAAACTCAAGACCTAAACGTACAGTTACAAAAAGCATGGACCATTCGCCAACTTGTATAAGTTAGTGAGTCTTTAGAGTTGTAGTGGAAAGATGGTCAGCTTTATGAAGAGTACATTAGAAAAGGCATGCTCTTCAAAGTCTTTGGAAAAACCAGTGTTCACTTCTTAGGCTTCCGAAGACCTTGTCTTTGAAGCTTTGGAAGACTTCACTTTATGCAGGACCGTTTAGAAGGGTTTGGTGACCCACAACACAACACATAATGAAGAGAGTGATATTTAGAACACTTAACAAATCAAAAAGGGAACTGGCAACAAACAAGATTCATACTTAGAACACAAGCAACTATGAGACAGAACAAGAACAAAACAACACAAGTATTTGGTTATCATGGATGTTATATATTTCTCTCAAGTTCTTTTAAAAGTGTACAAACATATGCTATGTTTTAAAGACCTGAGATCTTTATACTACATCCTACAAACGACCATACTTTAAAGGCTAGCTGGATATATGATCTAGACAACAACAAAATCAATGTAGAGTCAAAAGGTAGATTGCCTTTTGACTAGTGACTATAACATGCCATAGCTCACATCTTAATATATTACAAAAAGGAGAAAGTACATAAAGTAGAAAGTAAAAGACTCAAGACCTTAATGTATAGTTACCAAAAGCATAGACATTTTCTCCAACTTGTGAAAGTTGGTGAGTCAGCAGGGTTGCAGCGAAAAGTAGTCTAGCTTTATCGTAAAGTACATCAGATAAAACCACGTCTTCAAAAGTTTCTAGAAGATAATTTGTCTTCACTTCTTGGCTTCGGAAGACTTTGTCTTTAAATCTTGGGAAGACTTCACTTTAAGAGTCAGAAGATGTTGGTCTTGGCTTCAGAAAATTTTACACTTGGAATTTTTTCTAGTGCATGGTGTATAACTTCTAAAGCATTTCTACTTATCCACTTCAATGCATGCATGCATTAACACTTGGATGTTTTTGGTGCATCAGCCTTTATATAAACCTAACAAACTCCCCCTAGGCTTATGCTACCAAAACATATGAAGATCTTAGATGTTGAAAGTCCTCATTATGATAATGACCATGCCTTTGTTCATCAAGTCAGGATCATTCAGACTTTCATAGTATCTTCTCATCTCAAAGAGATCATGCGGAGGTAGATTGAACATGTCTTGCCATGTGTAAACATCTTCAAAACCTTGATCTCTCATAACATGCAATCTCTTTGGATTGGTAGTGTAACTCCAGGATAAGATGGGTCTTCCTATTGCTAGATGAGCTGCTTGAATAGGAGTTGTTTGAGCTTCCTCTTAATGCACTTCCTTAGGATGTTCTGACTCATCCTGAGGTCTGGAGGTGGATGACTCTGTCTTCTTCTTATTATACTTTAGTTTAGATGCCATCCTTTTCCTCCTCTTTGAACTCTTTAATTGAGAAGACTGGCCTGTAGCACCTTGTTGATCATTCTTGTCTTTCTTAGTTGGGTCTTCCTCTCTCTCAGGTTTAGACTGAGAGGGGACATGACTCTGTTGTGGATCAGAAGATGAAGCTTGTTGAGACTCGGCAAGAGGTCCAAGTTAAGTTGTCTCAAATGGTTCAACCTTAACCTCAACTTCTTGAGGTGCTTGACTTAGTGGGGAGTGTAAATCAATGAGCTCACCTCTTTTAATCTTTTGCTTGATCACCCTTATGTGCTCATCCATGGTGGGTAGAGACATAAAGCCAAGTCTTCTTCCAGAGAATCCATACAGCTTCAAGAAACTTATCATCCTTTGCCTATCAGCAGACTTCTTTTGACTTTTTTGGATGATGGCTCTTGCTTTGGCATCGTCTTCCCTCATTTTCCTCTTTGTTTCCTTCTACTCTTTGAGTACTTGAAGCAAGTTGTTTGAGATACTCAAACTCAATTTACTAAAATGCCAAGGGAAGAAGTGCATCTACATAGTAGAGACTTGTGGCACTCAGGTAGTTGATAACCCCTATAAGTGTTAACTTATCTACAGGCAGTGTAGTGTGATCCTAGCCTATAAAGCTAAGTTTAGAAATTTCTCACAGTATCCAGGTGAGTTCTAGATCCCCTTATTTGTAAGTTTTTTCATGTTTTGGGGTTATTATGCATACTAAATATACATTTTTAAATGACTGAAATTTTATGAGGTTTTAACAGGAAGATCGAATTTTCTATAACGAAATGCGATATACAAAATTGTAATGATAGGAAAATTTCGCGCTGACCTGCCAGCGCGACCCTAGCCAAGGGCGTTGCCCCTTGCACCCCACTAGGGCCTGCTGCCCCTAGAACCCCGCTGTCAGGGGCTGCTGCCCCTGAACCCCCGCTGTCCCGCAGAGGGTCGGTGATGTTTTATGATGACTAGTACTTGGCATGCTATGCGCTTAATAAGTTAAGTATTATATAATAAAGTAAAAGATGATACTAATGAAAAGTTAAACTTAATGAATGTTACCCCTGGGCCCGTTTGATGATGAAAATTCTTTCAAGGACTATGATAGACTTCACTTACGTGAGTCTGATGTATGATGATCGATCTGTTTTCATGAGTGGGCTATGTACCTTATAGTGTGGATCAACTGTCGGGGGTTAGCTACCATGATGATGTGCACCGATAGGGATCGACATTCGTTGTCGATCAACATGGAGCTCTGCTTTGCGCAATCTTGTTGATGATGAAGTGAAAGATAATGAAAGAATGAAAGATAATGAAAGAATGAAAGATAATGAACATGCTTATTAAGACGCAAATGTTATGTATTCTGATGTATGCATGGTCATATATGATGGATAAAGTTTATATTTTCTTATAGTAACTAAAACTAGAACTCACTCAGCAAATCTGACTTTTGTGCATAATAGTTGGCATGTAAATTGCTAACGCTGAGGATGGCACTTGGGGGCTACTTGGTGTTTGTGAAATATTTTATTGTAATTCAAGAAAAAGTACTATATTTTATTTACAAACGAAGGACAAATGTATGAGTACAATATGTTTTCCAAGTTTTAAATGAATGTCTAATTATTTCTGCGACGTTGTTTTGTTATTAAAATGAGTTTATGCTATGATTAACCAACTGTGAGGCTTCCCGGGAACGGGGCCTTACAATTGTTGATGAGAGTGATGTCTTTCACTTGAAAGCTCTAGTCACTCACCACTTATCCTGAAGCTATAGTTATTGTATGTCTTTGATTGCTAGAAGTAGAAGGGTATTGGAAGGTTGTTCATGGTTTGTGTTTGAGGAGCCTTGTAAAATTAGGTTGGACTTAGGTGTTATATATTCTTTGGCAAAGTGTCCCAACTATTTTTTGTAGAAACACCTAACTTTGCCCTTGTCAAACCTAAATCCTGATCTTCTTTTCTTTAAAAACTTTCTTCCTGTTCACTACTAAAACTATTTAGCCCGGAAGGAGATCATGTCTATTTGATTTTTGATATCCATCTCTTCATAATCATCAGGATAAATGCATTCAAGATCTTCTTCAGAGAGTTGGAAGAAGTTAGTCTGCTCACTTACAAACGCTAATCCTGTTAGGGAGGACCATGTACGTACGGAGTACTAACTGATTATGCGTTTAAACCAGATCAAATAGTGCGAAATCCTATTTTATTGGCGATCCCATCAGTGAGAACGATAACCCGATCGATATAAGATTGAACTAAACGTTAAGAACGAGTAGGAATCGATCAGGAACAAACTATGAACTTTGACAGGCTGTTTGGGACTCTCTGGACGGTTGGGGTTTATGTGTACACGAAGTATCTCTCAAAGTGTTATGTTTTTCCATGAATTAGGTGGTATTTATAGGTTAGTGGTTTTCATTCGTACGACTGAACCATTAGCATGGTTCAGTCATGCGACCGAATCATGCGATTGATTCATACGCATGACTGAAGGTTCAGTCGTGCGACTTAGTTAATCTTATGTCTCAATCATACGACTGATCCTGGAATTAGGGGTTGTAGTATTTGCACTTAAAATCTGGAGACATTACCTGTATGGAACAAAATGTATAATATGTACATATCATAAAAGCTTACAGTATATATTTGATCAGAAAATGCTAAATATGAGATAAAGGATATGGGTAGAATTACTAAGTGATTATGATTGTGAAATCAAATATCATCCAGGAAAGGGAAATATAGTAGCTGGTGCTTTAAGTAGAAAAGAAAGAACAAAACCATTATGAGTACGTGTCATGAGAATGAAATTATGTTTTGAATTGATAAGTCAAATTCGGGACGCTCAGCAAAAAGATAAGCTAATCATAAAAGGGCAAATAAAAGATTTGGAAGAAGATACCAATGGAATTCTGAAATTCAAAGGAAGAACTTGGATACCAGATAATGTTATACTTAGAAAAATCATCCTACAAGAAGCACATAAATCAAGGTATTCTATGCATCTAGGAAATAACAAGATCTACAAAGATCTGAAAGGTCAATAGTGGTGGCCAGGTATGAAGAAATCGATTGGAGAGTTTGTAGGTAAATGTGATATTTGTTCAAGGGTAAATTCTAAATACCAAAAACCCTTTGGATACTTGCAACAACCAAAATTCCAGAATGGAAATGGGATCAAATAACCATGGATTTCGTAACCAAATTACCAAGGACTTCAAACGGATATGACACTATTTGGGTTATAGTGGATAGGTTAACAAAATTAGCACATTTTCTACCAATCCGGAAAGATTATAAAGTGGAGAAGTTGGCAAGAATTTAAATAAAAATAGTTGTATCCAGGCATGGAATACCCATTTCAATTATATCAGACAGAGATAGCAGATTCAACTCCAGCTTCTGGCAAACTTTACAAAAGCTTTAGGAACTCACATAAATCTTAGTACAGCTTATCATCCACAGACAGATGGTCAAAGTGAGAAGACAATTCAAACTTTGGATGATATGTTACGAGCTTGTGCATTAGATTTTGGTAGAAATTAGGATATGCATCTTCCTTTAGTAGAATTTTCTTATAATGATAGTTATCATTGGACAACCCCATTTGAAGCTTTATATGGAAAAAAGTGAAGATCACCGCTATGTTGGAATGAAATAGGAGACAAACAACTTACAGGTCTTAAACTGATACAGGAAACATGAGATAAGATTCTTGAAATTAAAATAGATTGAAAGCTGCCTGGGATCGACATAAAAGTTATACCGATAAAAGAAGAAAACCCTTGGAATTTTAGATTGGAGATAAGGTATATTTAAAGGTATCACCCACAAAAGGCATAGTTCGATTTGAAAGGAGAAATAAGTTAAATCCTAGATATATTTGCCCATTTGAAATCACAGATAGAATTGGCTTAGTAGCATATAAGTTAGATCTGCCTCCATAATTAAGTGAAGTACACAACATATTTCATGTGTCCAATATAAAGAAATGTCTAGCAGATGAGACATTAAAAGTACTAGTTCAAGAGATAAAAGTAGACAAGAAGCTTCATTTTATGGAAGAACCGATAGCCATATTTGATAAAGAAGTGAAAAGATTAAGAAGAAGCAAAATTCCCTTAGTAAAAGTCAAATGGAATGCTAAAAGAGGTCCAGAATGTACTTGTGAAAGAGAAGATGAAATTATGAGAAAGTATCCCCACTTATTTGAAGTCGGTAACCAGATAAGTTCTTTTCAACTATAGATATTATTCTCTAACAAATTTCGGGATGAAATTACTTTATGGGGGAGAATGTACGACCCTAAAAATAAGGTTAGGCAAAAATTAATCTATGAACAAATTCACTTATATGTTTGACTACCCTATATATATTATATGTGTTTATGCGTATATATATGTTGCACGTATGCATGGTTACATGCATGCACAAATTTTACATGTACATGTATCCATATTCATAAGTTTTATATACAAAATATTCTGTGATCAAATGTTATAACTTCGTAACATCAAATCATTCACCAAATGATACAAAAACACAACCCAACCAAACACCACAATACAATTTAACATCAAAGAAACTTACATCAAAACAAAACTAAGTAAATCTTATACACCCAAACCTCAAAACTAAGCACCATTTAAGATTAAATCTCTATCCTAAAGCCATTAACCACCCGATTAAGCATGATACTTAATACAGTAATCGATCAAGGACACCTCACCCTCTATATGGCCGCCACCTTGCCACTAATGCTTGGAGAAATTGACACATGCATGGCTTACTCATTGGAGCTAGAATAGCCTCCATTATTACCCCTCATTAATGGCCATCGACCGAAGATCCATATAAACCACCATTCGATCATTACACAAACTAAATCACCCTCATCACCTCACTCAACCACCTTATAACAACCATCAACCTAGTTCCCTCGGGTACTACTCCCAAACATTACCACTATGAGTTGCTAAATCACACCAACCACACACATCTCTACTCCCTTTAAGTTCACGATCACCGAAACTTCAATCATCCTCATCTTCACCACGGTCACTTATATACTACCACTTCTTTCTCTCAGTTTCAAGGAGAACAAAGCTTTAAAGTTCAAAGATCATTTCATTTGATCCATCAAGGAAGAAAGAACTACCAACATCTTCTTTTCACCCTCTCCTTCTGTCAAAATCAAGGTTTCATCCTCTAAACCATAACTAGTTAAGATTACAAAGGCTATATATGTGTTTAACTAAACACATATGACTAAGCCTTATGGTTTAACATTCAAGATCTTCATGAATCTTACAAATACATAACTTGATTTAAAAACCAGTAAGGAAGGTTTTATAAGCCAAAAAGGAATAAATAAAGATAACTGTAGGATTGTTAAAGGGGTTGAGTTACAACACAACAACAAAAGAGGAGATTAACTAAACTTAATAAAACAGTAAACTGGATTAACCAAGGTAAGACACTACGAACACAAGTAATGTAAGAGACAGAACACAAAGAACACAAGTATATGGTCTTCAAGAATCCAGTATATTGCTTTCTCTATGCTCTATTACAAGTGTTACAAAGCATGATTCAAAGATACAAGGACATGAGATACTTATACTACATCCTACAGCCGGCTATACTTTGAAAGCCAACTGGATACAATTGACTAGATGCAAAACAAAATCGATTGTAGAGTCAAAAGGCAGATTGCCTTTTGACTAGTGACTATGACATGCCATAGCTCACATCCTTATCTATTACAAAAAGGATAAAGTACATGAAGTGAAAGTTTACAGACTCAAGACCTCAATGTACAATTACCAAAAGCATGGACCTTTCCACCAACTCATGTAAGTTGGTGACTTTACAGAGGTGCAACGGAAAGGTGTCCAACTTTATGGAAAAGTACATCAGATAAAGCATGTGTTAAAAGTATTTGGAAGAAATCTGTCTTCATGAGTTGAAGCTTCGGAAGACTTTGTCTCTGATGCTTCGGAAGACTTCATATTTGGCTTCAGAAGATATTCGTCTTGGCTTTGGAAGATTTAACACTTAGAATTTTTCTGTTGAATGTGTGAAACTTCCTCAGCATTCTTCTTTAATGCACTTGTGCAGCATGCCTGATAGACATTGGATGTTTAGGTTGTAGTAGCCTCTTCATTGATCTTTACAATCTTCCTCTAGGCTGATGCTACCAAAACACTTAGTAGGCTTCAGATATCAACAGTCGTCATTAAGATGATCACCAATCCTTTCTTCATAAGGTGATCAGGATCCTTTAGACTGTCACAATGTCTTCTCATATCAAAGAGGTCATGCAGAGGCAACTGAAACATATCTTGCCATGCGTAAATGTCTTTAGTGCCTTGATCTCTAATGACACGCCATCTTTCTGGATTTGTGGTGTATGTCCAAGACAAGATGGGTCTTCCTGATGCTAGAGGAGCTGTTTGAATTGGAGTTGACGTAGCATCCTTTGGCTGCACAACCTCAAGATGTTTTGACTCATCCTGGGGTTTAGAAGAGAGTGCAGTCTTTTTCTTCTTTAGCTTTGGTTTAGAAGCCATCCTCTTCTTTCTCTTTACAAGTTTTAACTGAGAAGACTGGCCTGTAGTACCAGATTTATCTTCACTGTCTTTCTCAGTTGGGACTTCCTCTCTCTCAGGCTCAAAGGAGAGGGAGGTTTACCCTGCTGTGAATCAGAAGATGAAGCTTGCTGAGTTTCAGCACGAGATCCAGGTTGTGTTGTCTCTAGTTGTTCAACCTTAACCTCCACTTCAGGTGAGGCTTGACTTGGAGTGGAGTGTAAGTCAATGAGCTCTCCAATTTTGATCTTCTGCTTGATCACCCTAATATGCTCAACCATAGTGAATAGAGACATGGGGCCAAGTCTCCTTCCGGAGGAACCATATAGCTTCAAGAAACTCATCATCCTCTGCCTATCAGCAGACTTCTTCATGCTCTTTTGGATGGTAGCTCTTGATTTTGCAGTTTCTTCCCTTAGCTTCTTTTTAGTAGTCTCTCTATCCTTGATTATCTCAAGTTCAAGCTGTTTTAAGTACTCAAACTCAACATAGTAATAGGACAAGGGAAGGAGTGCATCTGCCTGATAGAAGCCTTTGGCACTTAGGTAGTTGATCATCTTGATCCTTTTTTCTTCTTTGCGTACCTGAGGTTCTTGTTGAACCACATCTTCTTTTGCAGGACTTTCCTGAACTAGGGAGAGGGTAGGCATATTTTTGTACAGTTTTTCTTCTTCTTCTTCTTTGACTTGTACTAGAAGCTCTGCATATTCTGCCTCCTTCTTCTCTCTAGACCTTTCCAGGTCAACCAGTTCATTCAGCTCATCGAAGGGAGAGAAATGACACTCTCTATGTCATAGTTCCTAGTCTGCACGTAATTTATCCTGACTACTCTTAACTCATCATTCTGAGTATTTGTTCTGGGGGCAGCCCTGATAGCAGACTCCATGAGTCTTGAAGACTCAGCAGAGGAACTTTCTCCCCTCAACCTCCCTTACCTCTCTCTCTCCTCCTCATCAATCTCCTTAGATGTCATCTTTCTTTTCCCTTTGTCACTCACAGACCTTTGTGACTTAGGGTGGAGAGGGTTTTGGCCTTCATTGCTTGTTGCAGCATCTAAGCTCTATCCAGAGAGAGGTTGAGAAGCACCTTCACCAGCAGGTGTTTCAATAGGAGTGTGGATCTCTGTAGTAGTTGATGATGATGAGACAGGGTCTCAGGTTCTGCCACTGGGCCTTCGGTCATGGTTTCCCCTATGAAACTAATCTTAGGGTCTGCCTTAACATCCAGTTGACCGATGACATTGCTTGATTCCCTAAGTCTCCTTCTTAAGCTGAAATCTGCAGTGATCCTGTCTTGGATTCTTAAGCCAGTCTGTCAGCTTGTCTTGATTTGCTTGGATTGACAAATGGCATGTTGACTAAATCCACACCATCATAGTAGTTCAAAGTCTTAAAATTGAAGACTTCTTGCTGTCCTTGAACTCTTCTGATGATTAGGGCTTTCCTGAAGTTATCATACCTCCACCCAATGATATGATTGGAAGATGGTGAAGATGACATAGCCCTTGGTATCCCATCCTCAAACAGACTTTGCATGAAGGAGTCTGTGTAGTCCACATCAATGTGAACTTGACGAGCTTGCTGAGAATGCACAATTGCAAGTGAGGATGGTGAGTCCTCAATGTCCACTCTCTTTGAAGAACTCCTAGGTTCGGCAGATGTGATGACTTTCTCCCCCTTTTTGGTAGCAACACCCACTTGCATAGGTGAGCTGGAAGATAGGTCAATCACATCCACAGGTTTTTGTGTTCCTGGTTGAGTTCTTCTTAAGGGTCTCCCAGCTAGTTTTTCCTTAAGATATGAAATCTCAAGTTGCTGATCATTGATCCTGTTGTGTAAGGTAGTCACCTGAGATTCAAGGTGACTGACCTTTGAGACTAAATAGGTGCATGTTTTAGTCAGTTTGTGCACCTTTAGTCTCCGATTCCCCTCATCTTCATCAGAAGACTCATTGGGGGATGAGATGATTGGACCAAAGTCCTCTCTCTCACCACCAGCTTCAGGTTCTGGTTGTTGGTTTTCCTCTGCTCACTGGCAATCTCAGCTGAGATTTCAGTGGGCTGAGTTGCCATGGTTGAGGTCTTAATGATGTAATCACTTTGAGAAATAAGAGGTTTTCCATATAGACATTCTGAACAGGTTCAGAAGTGTCCACCTCAGTTGTAGGTGACTGATGTGGGATAGATGTAGGAGACTCAGGAGCATTCATCTATCTTTGAGTAGGGGTAAAGAAGAGAGACTCATTATACTCACAGAAACCAAGATTTTCATCAGTATAGAAGTCATGGTGGGGAATTGGTGGTTGAGATCTATAGGCTGGGGATGGTAACTGTCCCCTGAAGGTTGATCACTTGAGTGTTGAGACTCAGAGTGATGGCTTAAGGCAGTTGGGCTAATGAGCTCATCATGCTGAGCATGAGGAACCTCAGCACTGATTCTTGAAGTGATGGGATTGGTCTGCTCCTCAAGAGAAGTGAGAGCTCAAGTGTCCCCTTCTTCCTATATGGGTGAGTATGGGGACCTCCACAGACTGAATAGCCTAAGCAGGGGTTCGTTTGGATTTTCTTTGGTAAGTGATGGTAATTAGAGGCTGTGTGGGTGGTTGGGAGGTAGCAGGTGTGGGCTCAACACTAGCTTGTGCTGCTAGGTTGTCACCTTGAGCAATGAGCTCTAATATTTTGGGGAGAAGGGCTGTTTCTACCCCAGAGAAGCCAACAGTGGGCTTTCTCAGAATTTTAAAGATGCCAGGCTTCATCTGTCCCAATTTAAGAATGTTACATGTTTCCCTTAACTATGATCCTAGTTCACAGTTAAGAATATACTGGACATATCTAGGAAACATGTAATACTCTACGGAGTCTATATTAGCAAGTAAACTGGTATAAACAAACTGAGAATACGTGAATTTGAACCCCTGAACCAATTCCATGGATTATGAAGGAGAGATCCTCAGGAATCTGGTCCCATCCACCATGCTTGTTTGATAAGCTGTGGATGATAACATGGAGCAGGAATCTCCACTGGGATGAGACCTTCCCTTACCTAAAGGTCTTTACAGAGAAATCTCCCTCATATCCCATCTGCTCAAAGGAATGATTGACAGCTTCCTTTGGGAAGAACACCTCACCTTCTTCATCATCCAGCTGAAGATGCCTATTGATGATGGCTGGAGTGATGAAGATTGTTCTCCCCTGCACTGTGGCAGACAGTGCCTTCTCCCCTTCCATAATGACCTCTTGGCAGGTCTTCCAGAAATCAAGCAGATGATCCTCATAGAGAGGAGTATCAATGGTTAGGGAGGTGAAGTAGTTTGATAAAGCTAAGAAACGACAAACCTCTGAGAAATAAGGATCTTTCTCAGGCTTAACAGAGCAACCTGATTGTGTTACCTGTGTAGCTGCCTGGTAAAGTTGGGATCATTTCTATGAGCAGGTTGGCCATTGTTAGGTAGCTTAAAGATGAACAAAGAAGGAAGAAAGAAATTTCAGAGAGAAATTTGGGTTTTTAGGTTTGGAGGAAGAATAGATGATAGAAAGAGGGGGAAACCGTTAGGTTTAAAAGTGAGAGGGATTTCAGATAATGTTTAATGAAAGAGGATAATCTTTGAAAAAGTTGTTTATTTTTGCTCAAAAAGTAGTTTTCTTGGAAGTCAAAAAGCTTCCAAAAGTTAATTATCTTCGGATGTTTTTTTATTTAAAAAGATTCCGAAGCTAAAATAACTTCGGAAGAATTTCTTAAGAGTTTTGAGAATTTTGCTTCAGAAGAGAAATTAAAACTTGAGTGCTTTGTATATAAAACAACAAAGCTTCCGAGAGTTAATTTTGCTTCAGAAGTGAATGGTCCTTGAAAATAAGTAATTGTCGGAGACAAGTATTTAAGCTTCGGAAGATAGATCAAAGAACTCTTTCGAAGGTAAAATTTTTCAGACGGTTATTTATTTTGAAGACATGATTTTCTTCCGAAGTTAAAAGCATAACTTCCGAAGTATCAGAAATATTCAAAAATTTAAGGAAAGTCTTCAAAAAGAAATTTTCATCCAAAGAAAACATGAGCTTATGAAAGTGATGAACTAGACAACTTAGGACACACTTATTTTAAGAAATAATAGGAATTAGTTCTTAGAAAAAACCTACTCAAAGTTAATCATCCCAATAGTTGATATAAGACATTTAAATCTTTGTTCATCAAAAGCCTTTGTAAACAGATCAGCATGTTGTTCATCTGTGTGAACATTGACTAGTTTAATTAATCCCTTTTTATTGTTATCTCTTACTAAATAATACCTGATATTGATGTGCTTTGTCCTTGAGTGCTGCATAGGGTTCTCTATGATTGAGATAGCACTATTGTTGTCTATGTGAATGGGAGTCTCCTTGAAGTTTAACCCATAGTCTAGCATCTGATTTTGAATCCAAAGCACTTGAGCACAACAGCTTGCAGCAGCAATGTATCAGCTTCAGCAATTGATGTAGAGACACATGATTGTTTCTTGCATTGCCATGAGACAATCCTTCCACCAAGGAATTGATATCCCCTAGATGTAGACTTTGCAGTCATGTTGCAACCACCATAATCACTATCTGTAGGCATACAGATTGAAGTCAAGATTCTTAAGGTACCATAAACCAAGTGCTTATGCACCTTTGAGGTATATTAGAATCCTCTTGACAGTGATGAGTTGAGACATCTTAGGGTTAGCTTGATATCTTGCACAGATGCATGTAGCAAACATGATATCAGGCCTGCTAGCAGTAAGATACATAAGAGACCTAATCATAGCCCTGTATAAGTGCTCATCTACACACTCCCCCTCAAGATCAGGTCTAAAGTAGTGGTTTCTAGCTATGGGTGTCTTAGCAATCTTACAATTAGTCATGTTGAATCTCTTGAGTATGTCCTGAACATACTTTGACTGACTTATGAAGATGCCTTCTTCAACTTGCTTCATTTGAATTCCTAGAAAGAAATTGAGTTCCCCCATGGCACTCATTTCAAATCTGTCTTTCATCAGCTTCTAAAAGTCTTTGCAGAGCTTTGGATTAGTTGAACCAAAGATGATGTCATCCACATACACTTGAACTAGCAATATGTTATTTCCCAGTCCTTGATGAAGAGAGTTCCATCTATAGTACCTCTCTTGTATCCATGTTTACAAAGATACTCAGACAGTGTCTCATACCATTTCCTGGGTGCTTGATGCAGCCCATAAAGAGCTTTGTCAAGCTTGCAAATATAATCAGGATGATCAGGGTCTACAAAACCAGGTGGCTATTTGACATATACCTCTTCATCAATCACTCCATACAAAAAGGCACACTTCACATCAAGCTGAAAGACATGAAGTTCTTAGATGCAGTAAATGCCAGGAATATCCTAACAGCTTCTAATCTTGCTACTGGAGCAAAGACATCAGTGTAGTCAATCCTTTCTTCTTGTTTGTATCCTTGAGCAACCAATCTAGCTTTGTTCTTGATGATGATGTCTCTATCATCTTTCTTGTTTCTAAACACCCATTTGGTTCCAATGCTAGTCTTCCCACAAGGAAGAGGACAAAGGTTCCAAACTTTCTGCCCTCTTGAATTGAAGTAGTTCTTGTTGCATAGCTTCAACCCAACTTCTATCCTTTAGAGCCTCATCAACTTTCTTTGGCTCTATCTGGAATAAGAAACAAGAGTTAAAACAAACATTTGCTTCATGGGTTTGTCCTTTTATTCTTACCCTTGAGACAACATCTCCAATGATGTTTGTGGTGGGGTGACACTTATGGATCCTAAGATGAGGGATCATAGCAAGTTGCTAAGAGAGATCTAAATTAGAGAAATTTAGATCTGGCATAGATGTTTCCTATTTCAAGAGAGACTTGATCCAAGTAGTGTGTGACATCATTGATGTTCTCATCTATGGTGTGGTTAGTGGCATCAAGAAATTCTTTGTCACTGTCACCACCACCATTGTTGTCTTCTACAATTGAGGTGTTCTTATCTAGTTGTGGAGCCTTTGAGCTGGAATTTGAAGGCACCCCGATGTTTCAGCTGAGTTTGTCATTATAGTGTTAACAGAAACCTCATTTAAAGAAGTAGTTCCAACTGGAGCTGAAGATGTATGACTTGAAGGTCTCCTTAGTTCATATCTTAGATCAGGATCACCTGTATTTAAATTTTCTGCAGATCCTAAAACATCCTCACAAGATTTGTTAAAACAGATGGTAACCAGATCAAAATCAAATAACCAATCCAGACCAAAACTAGCAACACAGGGTGTGTGTTCATTGAAAGCCACATTGGCTGACTTGTTAACAACTCTAGTTCTGAGATTGTATACTCTATAAGCCTTAGCTTGAGAAGAGTATCCAATAAAGTGTCCATCATCTGATTTCTCAGCTAACTTGGGAATTTGATCTTTGGTACTCAAGATGGTGCAAGGACAACCAAATGACCTGAAAAAACCAATGAAAGGTTTCCTCTTATGCCAAAGTTCATAAGGAGTCTTGCCATGAGTCTTAACTACTAAAATTCTATTCTACACATAGCAGGCAGTGTGACTGGCTCTGCCCAGAAGGTGATGGGCAGCTTAGAGTCAAACAGCATGGTTCTTGCAACTTCAATCAGTGTTTTGTTCTCCTTTCAGCAACACCATTCTGCCGAGGAGTCCTGGGAGCACTGTATTGTCTTGTAATACCCTTTTCATCACAGAACGTATCAAGGATTTTGTTCTTAAATTCAGTTCCTTGATCACATCTTATGATCTTGACCTTGTGATCAGATTGATTCTCAATCTTAAGATGAATATTCTTTAGAATCTCAGGAGTCTCATTCTCAGTTCTAAGGAAGAAAACCCAGGTGAATCTTGTAAAGTCATCTGTGATCACTAAGCAGTAAGAGGTCCTTCCTAAACTCATTACACTGGTGGGGCCAAAGAGATATGTAACAAGTGTAGGCGTGTAGTGATGGAGTTCTTTTCCTTAGGCTTGTGAGATACCTTATGTTGGTTCCCTTTCAGGCATGCAACACAATGGTCATCACTTGTAAACTCTTTCTTTGGCATTCCAGTTACCAAATCATTTTTAATTAATTTGTTCATGTTCTTAAACTTTACATGGCACATTCTTTTATGCCATAGGAAAGACTCATCACTATTAGCTTTAGACAGAAAGCATAAAACTTCTCCAGAGTGAGATGTTTCTTGCAAATCCATCTTGTACATGTTCCTTTTCCTGGGGGCTCTAAGTAGGATATGTTCATGTGGAATGACCACACCAGGCTTGAGAGCAATGCACTCATGCTCAGTAAAGAGCATGTTACGACTCAAATCACAAAATGAGATACACTCAAAAGATTGTATCCAAGCTCCTTAACAAAGTTTAACTTTTCTATGCTGAGCTTACCATTTGTGACCTTGCCCCTTCCAAAAATGTAATCACCTTCATCTCCTCCAAAAGCAACTGGTCCTCCATCAATCCTTTCAAAGTTCTCGAGTAGTGACCTATGGCCTGTCATGTGCCTAGAACAACCACTATCAATGATCCAGACATTTATTTGTCTTCAGCTGTCCCTACACAAAGAAAATGATTAGTTACATTTGGAAACCCAAGCCTTGCTTGTCTTGGGATCACTAATAGAATGTAATCAATAGTAATAGATCCTATAGTTGTACTAAGAGAATCTTGAGTTGTTGTTGATGGAGAATTCTCAGTCACTTGGTCTTTCTTAGACTTCCACACCACCTTTGGAGTCTTGGACTTGACCTTCAAAACTTCGGAAGCTTTTGGAACTTTGGAAGTTTTGATGATTGAACCTTCGGAAGATTCTACAGACATTGCAGCAGACTTTAGTGCTTGGGAAGAACTCCTTTCTTCCTAGACCAACTTTTCTTCCGAGGGTAATTTTCCACTTCCCTTCTTCTTAGACTTGGAGTTTCCGAAGGAAACAGGTTTTCCTTCCAAAGCTTGAATCTTCTTAGAACTCTTTCAAGTCTTTGTACTGGTCATATGGACAGTACCTTTAGGATTGTATGGACAATCCTTAGCAATGTGAGAGGTACTTTCACACATGAGACACACCATTTTCTTCTTCACAAGAGTCTTTTGCTGGGAACAAGACTTCCTTTGGTCACATCCCTTCTCCACCTTCATCTTTGCAAATGCTGAGACAGTTCCTTTGGGCTGGGAACTGTTCTTGGAGTTTGATGGTCCAGGTTGTGCAACAGTGGTACATAGCAGATCAGTCTTCTTCTTGTTACTGAGATGAGTTGAAGAAGAACCAGAACTCTTAGCATAAGAGTTTTGGTTGATGTCTTCAGTCCCTACCACTTTAAACCCTACAGAGATGAAAACTTGTTTCTGCTTAGAGTCAAAAGTAGCCTTGATCTCTTGAGTCTTCCTTGCCTTTCTTTTGCTCTTTCTGATCAAGTTCTTTCTCATGGACTTGGTCATCACAGTCTTCTTTTTCTCCTCAGAAGGATAGTGGCCCTTCTTGGAATCCTCCTCTTTACTCTTCTTGGAGGAATTCTTCACTATCTCTTCTTCATTCTCTTCACTCATAGGATCTATGAGAGAAAGCTCATCTTCACAAGTTCCACACCTTGGAGATCTTATATACAAGATTGTGTGTGGAGGAGCTATATCATTTGATCCCAGTCCCTGCCTATTTTGATAGCACACTTTGTTGTGTAGGGATGAGGATATCATGTTCTTGAAGGTCTCTTCTTCAAGAACACTCTTTTCTGCCCTGGCTTTGCTGATCACAAGCTCATCCTGGCACTCAGTTAACTTGGTTATGAGATCTTTGATTCAAGTCCTAAAGTCTGTGTGTTCATGTTTTAAAACTTAAATGGTTTTCTCAAGTTCCTTTATCTTCAGTTTATAATCATTTTCAGACTTTATAAAATCAGATTTTAAAATGTTTAAGGACCCAAGGTCATATATCATCTCGAGGTTATAGGACCTGTATCTATTAACTTTTGTAATGCATTCAGGAGTACAGAGATGTTCCAATACCTTGGCTTCATCATGATCTGCCATCAATGCTTGGTTAGGAGAAGCATCTTCCACCTAAAATCAACAGTGCAAGCCTCCTTCTTCAATAGCAACAGCAGCCTGCTGCTTTGACTTCTCATTCTGGAGAGCTTTGTCGGTGTAGTTTGGTCTAGACTGTGTTTGGCCACCATTTGTTTTTGGTGCCTTACATTCTATGGCAAAGTGGCCCATCAAGTTGCAGTTGTAACACTTGACTTTGCCTTTGTCCAGGCCAAACTTTCCACTGGTTGCATTGCTTGGAAACTTTCTTCCAGTCCTCTTGTAGAACTTCTTGGCTCTGTGAGTGAGAAGAGCCATCTGCTGGACTATTTCCATGTATTCTAGATCATCTGGATGAATACAGTCTAGGTCTTCAAGAGTGAAAAAAGAGTTGCCACAGCTTTCATCAGAAGACACAAAAGCTTGAGAAGAGCTTGTCTCTTGAAATGGGCTTCCTTGAGTGTAGTTCTCTCTTGGTGTCTCTGGGAAGGTGATGAAAGGACCCTTTGGTCAGTTGTCAGGGTAGCATATGAGATGATGTTTGGGTTCTATGCTGTCCCTTTCAACCACATGTGGGGCTGAACCCATTTGATTGTTGGAGTTGCCAGATGACCTTGCATGTTCATCTCCATCTGGTAGCCACTGAGAATCCCATATAACTCTGTCAGACTAAGAGTTTTGAGATTTTCAGTTCTCTTGATCACCACACAGTAGTGTGTCCATTGCCTAGGAAGTGAGGACATGAACTTCCTATAATGTCTCTGCTCACAAGAGAAACTTCTCCATCCACTAGGGTATCCATAATCTCAACATACCTGAAATACTGCTGAGTCATGGTTTCACCTATTTTGAAGGTGAAGTTTTCAAACTGATGCTTCAGGAGATCCTTCTTGTTCTCCTTGGCTTTAGAGGAACCCTCATACATCAGTTTCAGTGCATCCCACAGCTGCTTGGCTGTTTTGCACTTTTTGAAACCTCTGTACACATAGTTTGGAAGGGCAGTTTGAAGGGCTATCATGGCTTTTCTGTCTATCTCTACTCTCTTCCTATCTTCATCAAAGTAGTTAGCCACATCTTTGGAAATTGTACCGAAGGGGTGCTGGGTATGAAAGGTCCATTCTCAATAGACTCCCACATTTTTGAATCAAGAGACCTGATGGAACCTTCCATTCTTAAACACCAGGTATCAAACTAATCAAGAGTGATTAGTGGGGACTTGTTCATGGTTCCAGTTTCCATATCAGTTTTGGAAATGGTTGCCATTTTAAAAGTTTAGTATTTGTGTGTGTGAGAGATCTTAAGATGGTGAGATCTTATATCAAGAGCCTGAAAAGCTCTGATACCAAATGCAGGATCGTTGAAGGGGGTTGAGTACAACACAACAACACAAAGAGGAGATTAACTAAACTTAATCAAATAGTAAACTGGTAACCAAGGTAAGACACTAAGAATACAAGTAATGTAAGAGACAGAACACAAAGAACACAAGTATATGGTTTTCAAGAATGTAGTATATTGCTTACTCTATGCTCTATTACAAGTGTTACAAAGCATGATTCAAAGATACAAGAACATGCGATACTTATACTACATCCTATAACTGGCACTTTGCCTTTTGACTAGTGACCATCACATGCCATAGCTCACATCCTTATCTATTAGAAAAAGGATAAAGTACATGAAGTAGAAAGTTTACAGAAGACCTCAATGTACAGTTACCAAAAGCATGGACCTTTTCACCAACTCATGTAAGTTGGTGACTATACAGAGGTGCAGCGGAAAGGTGTCCAGCTTTATGGAAAAGTACATGAGATAAAGAATGTGTTAAAAGTCTTCGGAAGAAATCTATCTTCATGAGTTGAAGCTTCGGAAGACTTTATCTCTGAGGCTTTGGAAGACTTCGTATTTGGCTTCAGAAGATATTGGTCTTGGCTTTGAAAGATTTCACACTTGTGCAGCATGTAGGATAGACATTGGATGTTAAGTTGCATCAGCCTCTTCATTGATCTCTACAAACTCCCCCTAGGCTAATGCTACCAAAACACTTAGTAGACTTCAGATATCAACAGTCCTCATTAAGATGATCACCAATCCTTTCTTCATAAGGTTATCAGGATCCTTCAGCGTTGGACCAAAAGAACCAATGAGCCGGATTAGAAAAACCTTTAAGTCCCACACACATCACAACAACTACTGAAGACCACAACAGCTGAAGACAACAGCTGATTACAAAGTCTGAACACAAGTGCTGAAGACAAAGTCTGAATACAAGTGCTGAAGACAAAGTCTGAAGACAAGTGCTGAAGACAAAGTCTGAAGACAAGTGCTGAAGAAAAGTCTAAAGACAAGTGCTGAAGACAAAGTCTGAAGACACAAATGCTGAAGACAAAGTCTGAAGACACAAGTGCTGAAGACAAAGTTTGAAGACACAAGTGCTGAAGACCAACGTATCAGACGTTGTCACAACAGTTGAAGAGGTCTTCTTCAGTAGTTGTGACGGTTTACCTTTCAGTAGTTTTATGTTTTATCTGTTCAGTAGTTTGACACAACAGCTAAAGAATACTTCTTCAGTTGTGTGCTCATCAGTAGTTTTATGTTTTTCAGTAGTTTTGTAAAACGACTAAAGAGCTTGTTCTTCAGTCGTTGTAGTTTCAGTAGTTTCTTATCAGTAGTTTCATATTTTGTACTTAACACTCTGATATGTTCTCAGTAGTTGTGAACATTCAGTAGTTTGTTAAGAGTTAGTTATTTTTGTAATAGATCTGGCAGTTGTCACTTTCCGTGATAACAGCAGCGATTGCACTCTATATAAGGAGTGTCACCCTATTGTAATATGAGGATGATTTGATCAGAAATATTCAATATTATAGAAACTTCCTTGTTACAGATATATATTCTCTTGTTATAACCGTATTTGTTCTTAATGCATACGAGTATCAAATTCTTGCTACAATTTGTCTAATTCTTGTTCTTATTCCGCTGCGTTACGCTCTAATACATCAAACTTGTGATCACTGATCCTGACAAATGGTATCAGAGTAGGTTAATCATTGATCGATCTAATAATTGATCATTGAAACTGCTATTCAAGATCCAAGTTTGATTGAATTAGCATTTTTTTTGCAAAAAACGGTTATAGAGATTGAATTTTCTGTGTTTCTGGTCATTCATCCTGAGATTTTCTCTTGGTTTTCATTGAGTCTGTTGTGGTCTATGTAAAAATGTTTAAAAGCTTGAATTAAATGTATTTGGACTGAAAATGACTACTCCTTCCAATGATCCTCACAATACTGGTTCCTCAACCAAGCCTCCAATGCTGGGTAGGAATGAGTATAACATGGCAATGACGAATGCTCCTCACCTGTCTTGTTAACGCAGGTTGTTGGACATCAGTGGTACATGGTCCACACAAGCTTATGGTGAATAACCGAAAACCAATCAAATGGTTCCGAAGAGGAGGGAGCAATACTCAGATGAGGATAAGAAATTGTTTGAGATTGATGCAAAAGCCCATGGAATTCTGGCCATGGCACTGCCCAATGAAATCTATTCTGGGCTAATGCATCATGAAACTGCCCATGACCTCTGGAATGCCTTGAAAGAACAATTTGGAGGAATAGATGAGGTCTTGGCAAATAATAGAGAAATCCTTGCCCAACAATACGAGACATTCTCTCATAGAAAGGGTGAGACACTGACTCAACAGTTTGAGTGGTTCTCTTGTTTGATCTCTGAATTAAAAATGGTCAAACTTGAGTACACCAATATCCAGATGAATAACAGATTTCTCAGATCACTGCCTGAGAGATGGGGCACATATACTATTGTCCTACGCTCTAGTGCAAATCTAGACAAACTATCTCTCACCCAACTCCATGGGAAATTGCTCACATTTGAGAGAGAGATAGAACATAAACGAAAATTGTCTTCATCTAGAAAGCTCACTGAAGACTTTGTACCAGGCAACACTGCCTTGGTTGGTCATGAGTTAGAATATGCTTCATCTGAATGCCAGTATGATGAGCATATTGATTTCTCCTCAAACACTTCTGATTCTGTGTTTGTAAGTGTTGATAGTCAGTTTACTGGGTGTAATAATGACAATCTATGCTTCATCATGGATGATCTCAAGGGGATTGCTGATGATGACTTAGAAGAGATGGATATTTTGAGCCAAATGGCCTTGATAAATATCAGATCTCAGAAGTTCTACAAAAGAACTGGAAGAAAGTTCCCAGGACTCTCTGGCAAAATCAAAGTTAGTTTTGACAAGAGTAAGTTGAAGTGTTACAAATGCCACAGGCTTGGACACTTTGCTAGAGAATGTAGATCATCTGGATCTAATTCCTCTACACCTTTTGTGACTTTCCCTGGCAATAGTCAACAACACAGAGGGCAACATCCTGTCACTTCTAGTCATCATTCTCAACCACAATCTCCTGCATATTTTGTTCCTCAGGGTCAAATGCCATATCCTTACCCTTGTTATTACATGCCACAGTCAAATCAAGTTCAAGTTCCTATAGTACCACAACCTCATGCACTACCAAACCTCAACCATCTCAATCTCATCAACCTCCTCAACCTCAACAACACAGCTTCTTCACCCCTGGAGTTGTTGACTGGAGCAGTTTACCGGATGACATGTCTAGTCATGAACAACTTTTCACAGGTGCTGGTCAACATAGTGGTGATAGTCCTTTTGGGAATCTGGCTCTCATGGCCCTGGAGTCTACTGAGGGTTCCTACTCAAATGCATCATCTTCACAGGTAACTCAGGTATCTTCAGAGGCTAAAGCCAAGTTATGTTCTGAATCATGCATTGCTGCCTTTGTCTCCATTAAAGAGGAAATGTAGCATTAATAAATCAAAAACTTGAGTTTGAGAAAACCATTTCCAAAAGAAAAGCTGAGTTTGAGTCTACTCTTAATAGTAAAAATGATGAGATTTATAAGCTTAAATGCCAATTAAATGATGAAAAGGACAAGCTAGAGGTTATTCAGGAAGACCAGAGAAGTCTCAAAGAAACCCTTGAAGTCACCCAGGTAGAGTGTGATCGATGGGTACAATCATGCAAAGGTTTTGAAGTGCTTCTTAGTAAGCAATCTGCTTCCAATGTGAAGTTTGGTATTGGTTATAATCACACTGCTCCTCCTACAGATTTTGCTTCAAGAGCAGAAGTGAAATCTGATGGAGAAAGCAATAACCAATCCACCTCATCATGTGATTCACTTTTTGATAGAGCATCATCAAAAGTTGAAGTCAGCACTAAGCCCTCTCAGAACCCATCAGCTAATGTTGATGGTTCCACTGCTGACACTCACATGATCAAAGAGATGATCAACTCAGGAGCTATCTCTGGAAGTCCTGAAAGGACTGGAGAGCAAGATTTAACACCTGAAGTTCAAACTCCAACTACTGTCAGCACTGAAGAGAAGAAAACTGTGAGTAGAAAGAGTTTGAAGACTACTAAAGAGGAAGTCAAGAAAGCAAATAATGCTTCCAAAGTACTGAAGAGCAAGTCTTCAGTAGTTTCATTCTCTTTAGTTGATGATCAACATAAGATGAAGAAGAAACCATGTGAAGTATGTGGTTTGTTCAATCGTCTTACAGATGATTGTTGGTACAAAAGGGGATCCAAACTCAAACATAAAGAGGAAAGTAAACAGAAAATGGTTAAAATGAAAACTGAGTTTGAAGCCACATTTGTACCAGCAACATCAAATCCTGTAACCCTTAAGTCAAAAAGGAAGGGGTTAAACAGGTAACAGCTGAGATTGCTCAAAAGAAGAAGGTGCAACATAGGAACTTATCAAACTCCAATGCCAATGTGTCTGAAGAGCTGAAAGCCTTATCACAAAATCAGACACAGCTGGTTATGATGGTTCAACATCTATGGGAAGAGTTAACCAATTAGATATTCCTATGTTGAAACCACAGAAAAGGAGGTCCAAGCCAAAGGATTCCTTTCTCTTCACCAGTTTCTTCCTCTGAGGCTGTTGTTTCAACAAACATGTTAGTTTACCATCTGTTGATGAGAACATGCCCAAAACCAAAAAGGTTTGGGTCTCAAAATCTAACTAATTTGTTGTATTTTGCAGGGTTCTTCAACATACCTCAGAGGCATCTGGTATGTAGACAGTGGAGGATCCATGCATATGACATGAAACAGATCACTTCTTAATGACTACTCTCAAGGAAGGAAGGGGTTTGTGTCATTGGCAATGATGCAAAGGGTTACATCATCGGAAAAGGCTTTGTTTCCAATGGGGAAATAAAGTTTGATGATGTTAACCATGTGGAAAATCTCAAGTACAACCTCTTGAGTGTCAGTCAAATGTGTGACAAAGGCCATGTTGCTCTTTTCACCAGTCAGAATTGTCGGATTCTTTCATTCAAAGTTCTAAGTTGATTGATAAGGTGTTGGATGAACACACTCTCCTAAAGGACAACAGGACAGGAAGAGTGTATGCCTTAGATCTTTCCAAGAAAATAGATCTCAAAGGCCATCCTTGCCTGTTTTCCAAGGCTTCCCCTCAAGAATTTATTCTATGGCATAGAAGGCTGGGTCATGTTAATCTCAAAAACATAAATCAGCTGATAAACCATGGTTTAGTAAGGGGTCTGCCTATGAAGGAGTTCAAGTGTGAAGATAACTGCACTGCTTGTTTAAAAGGAAAACAACACAAAGCTTCATTTCCCTCCATAGAAGAACCTAAGTCCACTGCCTTCTTACAGCTTCTTCACTGGATCTCTTTGGTCCTGTGAGAGTGATGAGTATGGCTAAGAAGAAATACTGTCTGGTAATTGTGGATGATTACTCCAGATTTGTATGGACTTTCTTCTTGCATTCAAAGGATGAGGCTGCGCAGTCCATTATGAACTTTGTGTTACACGTTGAGAAGCAGTATTCCCTACCAGTTAAGTGTGTGAGGAGTGACAATTGTACTGAATTCAGAAACCACACACTTGATGAGTTTTACTTATCAAAGGGAACAAGAGGCAGTATAGCATCCCAAGAACTCCTGAGCAAAATGGAGTAGTGGAGAGAAAGAACAGGACCCTTATTGAAGCTGCAAGGTCCATGTTGGCTGATTCTGGACTGCCAATGACCTTTTGGGCTGAAGCTGTAAATACAGCTTGCTATATACAGAATATAGTTCTAGTAAATCAGAGGTTGATGAAGACTCCATATGAAGTTCTTCATCATTTGGCCCCTCTAATTTCATTCTTCAGAGCATTTGGGTGTCCTTGTTTCATTCTCAACACACGGGATCAACTCCAAAAATTTGATCCTAAGGTGGATGCAGGGTACTGTGTGTTTATCATCAACTTGCAAAGCATACAGAGTCTTCAACTGTAGAAAAAAGATGGTTGAAGAGACTCTACATGTTAAGTTTATGAATCTCAAAGGACAAGATTCCACAAAGCCCTGTGGAGATATTGATTTGGACATACTGCAATATGTTCCTTATCAAACTCCTGCTGTTGCTCCTGTCAACAGTTCAACACCTGGTGGTTCTGCTGGTGCTGATGATGATGATGATGATGCAGTACTCACTCTTCAGGTTTAGTGATCAACTGCCTAATTCAGCTAGACCTGATGGTCCTGTAGCTCCAGTAGCACCATCCACAAAAAATGCTGATGAGATTCTTCAAATTCAACTTCCTTTGAATTACCATCGACTGATTGGTTTCAAGGAAATGATTCACCATCACCATCTGTTGTGTTGAACCTGCTACAAACACTTGCACAGATCTCATTGTGTATCAAGATCTAAAGAATCACCCAATGTCTCAAATCATTGGTGATATCACTGCTGGCGTATCAACAAGAAGTCAATTGTCAAATTTCTGCTTCTATGCTCTCTTCATCAGTCAGCAAGAGCCAAAGAATTATCACATTGCTTAAAGGACAATGGATGGGTTGATGCCATGCAGCTTGAGCTTCTTCAGTTCAAGAAACAACAAGTGTGGGAACTGGTTCCTCTACCTCCAGGTAAGTGTGCAATAGGCACTAAATGGGTGTTTAGGAACAAAACTGAGGAAAATGGGCTTATTGTTAAGAACAAGGCCAGACTAGTTGTTCAGGGGTTTGCATAAGAAGAAGGTATTGATTATGATAAAACCTTTGCCCCTGTAGCCAGACTGGAAGCAATTCGATTGTTTTTAGCTTATGCTGCTTATCAAAACCTTAAAGTTTTTCAAATGGATGTCAAAAGTGCATTTTTGTATGGGAAAATTAAAGAAAATGTTTATGTATGTCAAGCACCAGGATTTGAGGACAATAAACATCCTAATTGGGTGTATAACCTTGATAAGGCTCTTTATGGGTTGAAACAAGCTCCTAGAGCCTGGTATGAGACATGATCAAACTTTCTTCTAGAAAATAGTTTCACTAGAGGCTCCATAGATAAGACTTTATTCATTAGAAAGCTGGGCAGCATAATCTACTTGTTCAAATTTATGTAGATGATATTATTTTTGCATCCTCTGATCCACAATTGTGTGATGCCTTTACAAAGTTGATGCAACAGAAGTTTGAAATGAGTGCCATGGGAGAATTACAGTTCTTTCTGGGTTTGCAAATCAAACAAAGGGTGATGGAATTTTCATTCATCAGTCCAAATACACAAAAGATCTTTTGGAAAAGTTTGATTTACAAAACTGTAAGCCCTGTTCTACCCCCATGTGCAGCACCACACAACTGGATACAGATCAGAAAGGTAAAGTGGTTGATGAAACACTTTACAGATGTATGATTGGGTCCTTGATGTATTTAACAGCTTCTAGACCAGATATTATGTTTGCTACATGTGTTTGTGCTAGATTTCAGGCTGCACCTAAGGAGTCTCATTTGATTGCAGTCAAGAGGATCTTTAGATATCTGCAACGCACTCCATTTCTAGGTTTATGGTATTCTACTAGACATTCTCGTAAATTAGTTGCTTTTTTCTAACAGTGACTATGCAGGGTGTAAGTTGACCAGGAAATCAACTTTTGGTGGATGTCAATTCCTAGGCAACTGCTTGATTTCTTGGCAGAGCAAGAAACAGACTTCGGTTGCTACATCAACTGCTGAAGCAGAGTACATTGCCGCTGCAAGCTGTACATCTCAGGTACTCTGGCTTCAAAACCAATTATGGATTATGGCATAACAGAGACTAAGACCCCATTGTTAATGGACAGCTCTTAGCTCTTTGTATTGTCAAGAATCCTGTCCAGCACTCTAGGACTAAACATATTGAAATCAGACACCATTTTATTAGAGATTGTTTTGAAAAAGGTCTGATTGATCCAAAATTTGTTCCTAGTGCTCATGAGCTTGCAGACATTTTTACTAAGCCTTTGGATAGTTCAACTTTCCACAACCTGGTGTTAAGGCTTGGTATGCTGCAGCTAGAATAAGTGACAACTACTGATGATCTCAGCTCAAAAGTACCGATGATCATTAGTTCATTATTGTCACATATAAGTACTGATGAGTTTTTTTTCCTCAGTAGTTTTATAACTACTCAAGGCTACATACCTCACCAGTACTGAAGTACTTTATCTGTTAAAACAGCAGATGTAGCTACAACAGCTGATGCAGCTACAACTACTGATGTCAGAAATGCAGATTACTGATGTCCTATGAAACACCTGAAAAGCAGATGAAAAGTCTGACGAGTAAGTGTTGAGGACAGTGTGAAACAGCTGAAAAACTATGAATTGACGAAAACAGCTGATGAGTAATTACTCGTCAGTTGTTTCTACAACTGCTGTTTCATTAAAACAACTGAAGCCAAAACTATGTCTTCAGTAGTTTACAACTACTAAAGACTAACACCAAGTTTTCAGCTGTTTACAACAACTGCTGACAAAACCACTATCTTCAGTAGTTTCACAACTACTGATGACTAATACCAAGTCTTCAGTGTTTCATCACCTGAAGTCAAAACTGTCTTCAGTAGTTTTATAACTACTGATGACTAAATCAGAGACTTCAGCTGTTTCAATGTCTGATGGTTAAAACCAGTCTTCAGTTGTTTTATAACAACTGCTGATCACACCAATACGGTCAGCCTTTTCAAACCTCTGAAAGTTAATACCACGTCATCAGTAGTTTCAACAAGTGATGACTCACACCAAAACCTTCAGTCGTTTTCTAACCCGACCCTTTAAATACCTTATCCCACCTTCAGAGTTTTTATCTTCTCTTCTCAAACCTAACGTTCAAAAACTCTCTACCCTCTCTTCATCAATGCCAACCATGCAACTAAAACCATGACACAACTGTGTCGCACATCTCACCAAATCGCCATACTGGACCCAGTTTCACAACTCCATTGATTTAATGGTTCAGTCACCTACAAAACGGCTTTTCTAGTAAATCCCACCATATATGCCGAATCCCTTAACCAATTCTGGACAAACGTCACTCTGGTCTCTGAGGAGAATGACACAGAGTCTCTTCAATCGTTTGTCCATGGCCAAAAAGTGGTCATTACTCCAGACACTCTTCGCCAAACCCTTAATCTGGATGATGCCACTTTCCCAACTGGTTATCCAAAGGGCACAACAGATCAATAATTGCCCACCATGGATACCAGGGTAACCTGAGTGCATCTACCATACTGAAGAAACATTTCCCGGATGCCGAACGTCTCATATTTCATATGGTAAATGTATGCCTTGCCTCCAAGATTTCATCATCGGATCAAATGTCCATAAGGTGGCAACAGGTAATGTACTCCATCCTTGAGCAACAACCTTTAAATTTTTCTGAAATACTATTTTTAGAGCTCAAGGATATGGCCAAAAAAACAGCTTGCTAACCGTTGGATATTATATCCTCGGTTCATAATGGCCATAATTGAATACCAGCTTCAAACTGAGGGACTTGTTGGCCTGGGAGTCCCTGCTACGGCTGTATTGCCTGAAGTATACTCCCGGCACAACTCTGACCAATCACTCAAAATGGCTGCCAAGCTGCGCAAACCCACGCAGCTGGAACCCACAGCCACCACCTCCAAATCCAAAGTCCCCACCAAACCCACTAAAAAGAAGACAAAAAAGGCTACTCAGGGAAATGAGTCCCCTGAGGATGCCCCTGCAACACAAACGCAGGCTATATCCATTGGTTATAACCCCCTAGTGGATACAAGGACTTCACCAGCCACAGCCGCTCAGGATTCCTCTCAAAAGGAGCCTGCAGCAACCACATAAGGGGTACCCACAAATCTGGGATCTTCCTCATTTGAGGAGATTGCCATTGAAGAGCACCATTCTCCCCAGGTGCACACTGCTTTTACCCCATCTCCCCATGCAACCGCCACCCAAAGTCCAACCATTATCATTGCAAACGTGCTGACTCAGCTGCATGCCTCTCCTCCTCCCCGACAACCACCAACAACGGGGAGAACCATAGCTAGTGAGGACGAGGATCACCATGCTTCTGACAACCCACAGCACCGGGGTTTACATGTTCTATCTCCTGGTGTGGATATGGAGATTAGAACATCTAGTGAGGCTGCCACCTCTTCTGAATCAGCACATGATCAGAATGAGGCTGGTAACATAGCTAAGACCTCACTAGAGGCAACAGCTGATAAAGGACATAGTCTTGAGGCTGGAAGTCCCCAGTTCCAAGAAAAAGGGGCACATGCTAAAACTGGTCTACACCAGTGCATGTACATCCTGCTACAAGCAGGAGGTCAGGTGATTCAGCATCTGCTGATGATGACCTGGGCTTCTTTTATGATGTTCTGGCACAGAACACAATTCTTGAGGAAGAAGTCAGTAGACTACAAAGACTACTTGACCAATTCTCTCAGACAGCAAGTCCATCTGCCACCAACATAACCCCACAGATGGCACCTTCACCTGAAGGTCTCCCACACACTCAGCCACTCAAAACTTCCGAGCCACCAGACTCTATTCTGGCACTGCTTCTCAGGGAGAGAACCCCTCTGAGCAAACAGCTGCTATCTTTCAGCAATCCCTACCTCTCATCACCCCAATGATCACAGACATTGTGATCAAAACCATGGATGAGAGGCTTTCCTCAATCATACAACCCCTGGTGGAGGAGATTGTGAGCACAAGGCTTTCTGCTACTCAATCCCTTGCAACCAATGCAACCAAAATGGGGAGAGTCAGTCAGTGAAAGCAAAGAGGAAGAGCAAACTGAAAGAAAAGGAAACTGAGAAGGAAGAGGAGTCTGTGAAGGGAACCGAAAATGATCAAGTGGGTGAAAGTCACAAAGACTTTCATGTCACATATAAGAAGAGGAAGGGTGAAGGAAAAGAGAAAGAACTCCAACTCGATGAGATGATCAAAATGGCAGATGCTACACATAGTAAATCAATGGATGCCATTATTGATCAATTGTATAGACAAGGGTTCGATACTGCACAGCTTGACTCAGAGATCAGGAGACTTGAAGTTGAAGAAATTAACTCAAGATGGGCAGGTTATGATGCATTAGAAAGAGAGAGACTAGAGATCATGATCAGATTCATTGCAAAATATCTTGGGAGATCATTGATCGAGATTAAATCATGGACCAGGGACGGTATCTTGGCCATAACCCCCAAGATCTGTTCGTCTGAAGCATACACTAAGGGTTTAGTAGTCGAAGCTTTGAATGAAGCAGGAGCAGGGGGCAGGACTGAGCTAGCCAAACACTCAAAAGCCACACTCACCTCTAAAATGCTAACTCAGCCTGTCAACATTCCCTCTCCAAAACAACCACAACCACAACCCACAAAACCAACTACCGTACCCTCTAAACCAACAGCCGATGATGCACCCAAGAAGAAGAAGAGAAGGATGTTAAGGCTAGAAGAAGAAGAAGAAGAGGATGATGTGGAAGAAGATAGGCTGCCTCTGTCTGCAGTCCTAACATTGCATAAAGCCAAACCCATGCCCATCACTCCCACCTCACAGATGAAAACTGTGAGAGTAATGATTGAAGAAGAGCAGCAGCAAAGGCTTCATGACGATAAGATGTTGAAAAGCATCGACAAAACTTATGCTGCTTCTTCATCAATAATTACTATGAAGAATGAAGCTCTGAGGTTGTACACCCTTGCCAACACATTTCAATATTAGAAGGAAAAGGTGAGAGTATGGCCTGATCCTAGGGTGGCTCACAGGATTGTAAAGAAAGACATTCCTTCGAGATACAAGGGCCAAGTAAAAAGGATCGTAGATGAAGAGATCACAGTGGTCCTTGTAGTATCACCCTGGGAGATTGTAGAAGATTTCAAGAAGGCCTATGAGACTAAACAGCCACCCCAAAAGATGTTAGAGAACAGAGTTATTAAAATGGTGTTAGTCTACAAGAGGCTTGAGAACTTCAAACAAAATGAGCTCAGTCTGTTACTTGAAGGGACTCATCCTGATGAGTTTGCATACAGACAGATTACAACAGTTGAGCTCAAAAATGGCAAACAGGCCAAGTACATCTCAGAGCTGTATGGGCGTGAAGGATTGTTTGATGGTGAAGCTGAGAACCTGACCATGGAAGAACAAATTATGTTTCTCAGAGCATACACCAGAGAATCCTACAGGCTTATACATGGGAAGTCAGTCTCATGGATGGGGGAACAACTCAGTGTCCAATTCCCCAATACAGAGCTCCCATCCATACATTGCCAACCAAATCATCAGAGACTCATTCCCAGGCGAGTGCTTATATGGGTCATCTTCTCAACTGATCAAGAAGGAAAAAGACCAACCATTCTGCCAACAATAAGTGGGTCCTCAATAAAGTTAAAGGTTTTGACTGCATTGGTTCAGGGGGAGTTTGTTGGACCAAAAGAACCAATGAGCCGGATCAGAAAAACCTTTAAGTCGCACAGACGTCACAACAACTACTGAAGACCACAACAGCTAAAGACAACAGCTGATTACAAAGTCTGAACACAAGTGCTGAAGACAAAGTCTGAAGACAAGTGCTGACGACAAAGTCTGAAGACAAGTGCTGAAGACAAAGCCTGAAGACAAGTGCTGAAGACAAAGTCTGAAGACAAGTGCTGAAGACAAAGTCTGAAGACAAGTGCTGAAGACAAAGTCTGAAGACACAAGTGCTGAAGACAAACTCTGAAGACACAAGTGCTGAAGACCAAAGTATCAGACGTTGTCACAACAGCTGGAGAGGTCTTCTTCAGTAGTTGTGACGGTTTACCTTTCAGTAGTTTTATGTTTTATCTGTTCAGTAGTTTGACACAACAGCTGAAGAATACTTCTTCAGTTGTTGTGCTCATTAGTAGTTTTATGTTTTTCAGTAGTTTTGTAAAACGACTGAAGAGCTTGTTCTTTAGTCGTTGTAGTTTCAGTAGTTTCTTATCAGTAGTTTCATATTTTGTACATAACACTCTGATAAGTTCTCAGTAGTTGTGAACATTTCAGTAGTTTGTTAAGAGTTAGTTATTTTTGTAATAGATCTGCCAGTTGTCACTTTCCCGTGATAACAGCAGCGATTGCACTCTATATAAGGAGTGTCAACCTATTGTAATATGAAGATGATTTGATCAGAAATATTCAATATTATAGAAACATTCCTTGTTACAGAAATATATTCTCTCGTTATAACCGTATTTGTTCTTAATGCATACGAGTATCAAATTCTTGCTACAATTTGTCTAATTCTTGTTCTTATTCCGCTGCGTTACGCTCTAATACATCAAACTTGTGATCACTGATCCTGACATTCAGACTTCAAAATGTCTTCTCATATCAAAGAGCTCATGCAGAGGAAACGGAACATATCTTGCCACGTGTAAATTTCATCAGTGCCTTGATCTCTAATGACATGCCATCTTTCTAGATTTGTGGTGTATGTCCAAGACAAGATGGGTCTTCCTGATGCTAGAGGAGCTTTTTGAAAAGTTGACGTAGCATTCTCTGGCTGCACAACCTCAAGATGTTCTGACTCATCCTGAGGTTTAGAAGAGAGTGCAGTCTTTTTCTTCTTTCTCTTTACAAGTTTTAACTGAGAAGACTGACCTTGTAAACCAGATTTATCTTCACTGTCTTTCTAAGTTAGGACTTCCTCTCTCTCAGGCTCAGAAGGAGAGGGAGGTTGACCCTGCTGTGGATCAGAAGATGAAGCTTGCTGAGTTTCAGCAGGATGTCCAGGTTGTGTTGTCTCTAGTTGTTTAACCTTAACCTCCACTTCAGGTGGGGCTTGACTTGGAGTGGAGTGTAAGTCAATAAGCTCTCCACTTTTGATCTTCTGCTTGATCACCCTAATATGCTCATCCATAGTGGATAGAGACATGGGGCCAGTCTCCTTATGGAGAATCCATATAGCTTCAAGAAGCTCATCATCCTCTACCTATCAGCAGACTTCTTCATGCTCTTTTGGATGGTAGCTCTTGACCTTGCAGCTTCTTGCCTTAGCTTCTTTTTAGTAGTCTTTCTATCCTTGATTACAAAGTGTTAGGACCTGGTATTCGACTGAAATACCTAGAGATCACATGTACACTGGATCAAATAGTGCGGAATCCTATTTGATTGGCGATCCAATCAGTGAGAACACACGAAGAATCAATCAAGGATTGAAACTAACGTTAGGAATCGATAAGGAATCGATCTAATGTGTTCTATGAACTTGGAGAACGATTTGGAAGGTTTCTGGACGGCTAGGGTTCGTATGGAATTGAACTTGAACAAAACTCACTGTTTTTCACGAATTGAGTTGTATTTATAGGTTGGCACTCTTCAATCGTGCGACTGAACCATTAGTTTGGTTCAGTCGTGCGATTGAACCATGCGGTTGGTTCATTCGTGCGACTGAGTGTTCAGTCGTGCGGCTGAGCCAATCTTATGTTACAGTCGTACGACTGATCCAGTCTCCTGGTTCAGTCGTGCGACTGAGTCAATCGTATGGGGTTCTTCATGCTTATGGTTCATTCGCATGAGCCATTCGCATGGGAACTTCATTAAGTTAAGTTTGAATGTTTTAGTTAATTAATATAATATTATGTAATCATTCAGGTAATCATAAACTCAATCAATTCATTTACGACTCATTAATGAACTATTAAACATTATAACCAACAGACTATCAATGTCAGTTCATTAATCATACCAAACAAGATCTATTACATCACATATCACGATCTAGGGACATACATGTATCAACAAACTCCCCCTTGGACCTAGATCTCTCTAATGTCTTGTTTTCTTCATTACCTTCTCATATTTCTTGTACTTGTCCTCTTGTGTGACTCCCACGTGAATATCAAACGCGAAGCAAAGTCGTATAACATTTTGGAACTGGAGGGCTTGTACAATGTCTTGTGTGTCATAGAATAGTGGCCACTTGTATAATGTATAGACATCATTAGCAGACAAGTTGGTTAGCCACATTGGGTCGAATACCCTGACAGTATCCATTTGATCCCCTTTGTTCAGAACTATGACAGCTTCAGCAGTTCTCCAATCATAGTACCACCATTTGAAGTGTGGAGTGAAGTCCTGTGGCATTTCCCTGAGAGGGATTCTCGACATAGTGCGAGGAGGACTCCACTTCAACACAATCTTAGGTTTTCCAGTAATGGCATCCATCTCAGACCTTCTAATATACCTTGTAGGTTGTTGAGGTCTGAAGTTAATCCATCTGGTGTGGTACTCTTTCTTGAGGGCAGCCTCAAACCAGCCTGACATTTTTCTCGGGTCAGCATACAACTGCTTCAATTTGGCCAGCTGGTTGAGCTCAAATCCAAGTAGAGTCTTTAGATCATGTGGAAATCTAAAGTACTCTATGCCCTTTTCCCTCTTAACGGCATAAACGTTAAGATCATCAAAATATGCCCATGCTATAATCCTGCCTGAGACCATAAGATGTTTCTTGACGCTGTAGAACTTGGTGTAGACATCCCTCTTCGGTGCATCACGTTGGGCTCTCACTTGTTTAAAACATTCAGCCCATTCAGCCTTTCGAATGTATACGTCATCGTTTGAGGCTTGGGCTGTTCCTTCGGTCTTTCCTGCTTCCTGCTCCATCTTGTCTAGTACCTCAAACATATCACTGACTAGGGACTCACCCAGATTGGGGACCACATTACCCGCGTTGCCAGCGTATTGAGGGTACTCTTCAGTAGCAATATCTTCAACCTCAACTTCATCAACGTCGTGTAGTTCGTCGTCACTGGTTGAATCAACTGTTGGAGCATCCTTGACAATATCATCAGGATTGAGTCTGAACATTTCTGCCAGTTGCTCGTTAGATAGGTCGTGAATTATTTCACCTTCTTCAGGTGTATAACTCACTAACCTTCTGACAATCCCTTGCAGATCAAGAATCATTGTGAGTTGAGACTTGACCTGTTGAAGGGGAGCAATATCAAACTCATCTCTGTGGTACTTTGGATCTGTTTGATTTACACATTTCACATTCAAATCATTAGTAATATATCAAACAAAATGCATTAAGTTAATATAAACATTCAGTACATCGTTTTTCAATACAGAGTACAAAAGTAATTAAATACATAAACATCCACTATTTACTTTTATCCTGTATGCTAGTCTCTTCGTGTAAAGGTGCAGAAGTAGAAGCTGACTGATCCTGTCGGTTCTTTGTTCTCTGCTCTTGACGGGAGCTGAGACAGATTCAGCTGCTTCTCCTTCTTCAGTCTCTTCATCTGCACACCACTCTTCTGTTTCCTCTTCATCAGAATCACTGTCATCATCATATCATCATCCTTACTATCTCTTTCTCCATCCTTTATCTTTAGAGGTTCCTCCTTTGATCCTTTTAACTTTAGCAAAATGGACCTCTTTGCCTTTTCCAACTCTTCTATCTGCTTACCTGCTGTGACGCTTTGTGCTCTGAGTTGGTCCAACTGAGTGTTCTGAGTAGCCAATTTCTGGGCCTGCTCCTCAATAGCTCGATCCTGCTCTGCAATTTTCTTCGATTGTGCAGCAGTCAGGTCGGTGAGCTGGCGGATCTGAGAGGTCTTTTCCTCATCAGCCGCCAGCAGTCGTAACACCATTCTATTAAGGCTGCCAGTTGTTCCTCTACCCCAATTGGAGGTAGAGGAGATCTAGAGGTGTGTGAGGGGTAGGCTGAGGGCTCGGTTTCGTGGCTAGTGGTGGTGGTGGAGGTGGTGAATATCGGGTAAGGTCTGGATGATGGTGGTGGTGAGTGTGGGGTGAATGAAGTAGTGGTAGCAGGGGTCTGGCTTGTGGTGATCGGTATGGTGGTGGTTGTGGTTGTTGTGGGGAGAGGTATGGTGGTGGAAGGTGTGTCTGCAGAGGTCGTAGTGGTGGAAGGTATGGGCGATGTGGTGGTGATGAAGGTTACCTTACGCTTTTTCTTTTTCTGGCCATGGGGTTGAGCCATCCGTTTTCTCCTCGTTCCCCTCGAGGTGGATGCTCCCCCTTCAATCCCGCCTGAGGACTCCGGAGCATATGATGGATCAGTCTCTGTATCTCGGAGCCTCTCGGTTGTTCACCGACAACCCTCAACCCGTGTTCTGTGGGAACCACTTTCCTTCCCACAGTCCGGGTCAATGGCTCCTCATCAGATTCATCTTCATCTTCCTCGGTAAGCACAAAATCTTGATGGAATCCTGCTGACTCAGTTACCTCAGCAGGTGAGAGAGACACTGAGGGAACAGAGTCAGACACGCTGCCTCGAGATGGAACAGCCTCATCCTCAATGTCATCCTCCTCAGAGTCATCAGTAAGGAGGACCATCGGCTCCATGTCGGAGTCACTGTCCTCGTGACGCCATTGGCGTCTCCCCGGTGCAACATAGCTTTCATCTGCTAAGTGGCCAATCATTCTCTTCACTTGGGGCTTAATCTGCTTTCCCCTGTAAACTCTCATTCTGCCCAGAGTAGTATCATCCATTATTTCCAGGGCCACTGCGTCATGACTCTCTTTGGGCAACTGAGGCAGCTTTTCGTTGAAGATGAGCTGTAAGAATCTGGGGTACATACAGAACCCCTCTTTCCCTTTACCTCCAAATTCTCCACCAAGTAGGAGAATATCATGCTAGAAAAACTAAAGGGGTGGTTCAGAACCAGTGCCACGTAGGCATTTTGAATCTGGTCTGAGAGGTCGTCAAACCCACCCCTCCTCGAAGCTACACACTTTAGAATCACGTGTGCTAAGTACTTGTACTGGGGGCTCAGGTTGCTCTTGTTGAGCACGCCTGAGTTGATATCCCCAGCGTACTTTAGCCTTAGGAAGCATCCTCTTACAGTCAATGGATGTAGTTTTGTAGGATGATCAGCATCCTCCCCGAACTCTAGGACCCTCTGAATATCGGCAGCAGAGATCCCAATATCATGGCCCAGTATGGAGCTCCTGATACAGTAGGGCTCCCGAGAGCGGACCACCGAGGCATTTTCCCAGAATGCCTGATGGAGTGATCTGTAAGGCGTGCAAGGAGTGGAGATCGCCTTATAGATCCGGGACCGTCTCAGAAATGCAATTATGTCGGTAAACTCAGCCCCGTTCCTGGTGGTGTGATCCAAGTGGGCACAGATGTTGTGCTTGGGATTTATGGTCCACTTTTCTGCCATTTATCTGTAACACACAAGACATAGAACTATTAATACATAAGACATGAAAAATTCTGTTCTAAGTGTAAAGTTGAAAGTCATTTTGATTCATTCATGCGAATGAATCATGCGACTGAAGCCAGTCGCCTGTTTGAGACATGCGATTGAGTTCAATCGGCTGATTGAGGCATGCGATTGAGTTCAATCTGCCGACTGAGACATGCCATTGAGTTCAATCAGCTGATTGGACTCATTCGGGTGGTTCAGTCGGTCGAATGATCCAATCGCAAGGTTCAATCGTGCGATTGGAGTTCATTCGAACGACCAGTCGCTTGCCCCCCTGTTCGATCCCTGTGGGTCGAATCTTGACCCTTCTAAGTCTTTTAACAGTGTTTAATGGTCCATTAGTCTCGTATACTTGTCACTAATAACCTATTAAACTCAATTTTAACATTTTGCTTCATTTACATAGGTGATTAAGTCGATTCGCAGTTCGGTTCTTGATTTAATCCAATGTCGCTATTGTAGTTCGGTGATGTAGGATTCAAGGAGTAGTGTACCTGTAAAACGTCACTGGAATGTAAGAATCTTAACCGCAATGTATATCAGAATCGGAGGCAATTTCGACAGGGTAACGGTAATGAACGCGATTCGGGGTGTTTTGGGAGTGATGAGCGATATGCGATCGATCAAGACCCTTAAATACTAAACCTAGGTTCATTCGGCCGACTGGCCTCAGTCGCTCAGTTCAATCGGGCGACTGAGGTTCAGTCGTACGATTGGCCTAGTCAATCGCATTCAGTCGGCCGACTGAGTCTCAGTCAGTCGACTGACTCATTCGGTCTCCTTCATTCGCCCCTTTAGTTGACCGACTGAGCCTCAGTCGGTCTACTATTTCATTCTCCCCCTTCCATTCGGTCGAATGAATCAATTTCATGTCCATTCGGCCGATTGGAAGCCATTCGCATAGTTGGTCGATAATCCTGAACCACTAGTGCGAATGGGTCACACTTTGTGAGTTTACAATCATTTTTAACATTTACTGTTCAGACCCTTTTCACTTTTGATAATAACATGGTAAGCTCTAACCAATTCAGTCACTTCAGACGTGACCTTTGACATTTTGAAAAACCATGTGGCCATCTCAGACATGACCCTTTTTAGGTAAGTTAATTCCCTTCTGATTTCCCTGATGTAGTCCGACACACACAATGAAAAGATAAACATAGTAACTTAAACTAACTACACAACTAAAGTTTATGTTTGGATTTTTTGTGAGAGATAAAACCCTAAGATGAAAATCTAAGGGATTTGATTAGGAGTAGACAGCTTTAACTTAGATTGATCATATCTGGACCAAATCAATTTTGGAATCATACAGGAATATCAAATCATTTTGGGACTTGTTCTTAAAGCTCTTTGACGCTTAAATTCTCGGTATTCATCCAGAGTCGTCAGCAACTTAAGGAAATCATACTGAAGCTCTTAGATTTTCACATTGAGTTGAACTGTTGAGAATGTAGCCACTAAGATTGTCAGTATAGTTGTCCACTTAAATCCATACACAGACTTTTGACGCAGACTGGTGACTGATTTAGGTTTAATTATTTCAGCTAACATTTGTGGATCCCACACTTATATGGTAATCAACATTCCTCAGGTTTTGAGCGGTCTACGGGTATTATTACAAGAAGAGACTATTCTTAGAGCTTTCAAAGAGAAGCCTGTCCTCAGGTCAGTGCCATCGCACAGTAGAGAGGCGGCAAACAACAATGAATTCTAGAATATCTAGGTTATGCTTATCCTCAGGTCAGTGCCATCGCACAGCAGAGAGGCACACAACCTATCTCCTTGTTAGAGCAGCTTACTTTTATTTTACACAAAATGCACCAACAACATGAGCCATTAGCTTTATTGCATTTGTCTTTCATTTTTTCTTGCTTTGCTCTAATTTTGGTCATCCGCACACTTTTGTGGGGTTTAAATGCTCATTACCCCTTATTGGAATATATTTGATTGTGTTAACGAGTGATAAGATGGAAGTCCACAGTCAGTTGAACAACTTAGTTTGATCTTGAAATCACCAATCAGGTCTAATTGTCTATTGTGTTGAATCTACCAACATATCATTGTGGTCTAGCAGCCTCTAAGTCTACTTTCTCTGTGTCACCTTAGGAGTTGCCAGTTTTCTATCATTTTCCCTTTTTTATATTGCCTAGACTACACAGACTTATACTTTGAACTTTTGCATCTTTTCAAACCTTAAATTTGAAAATCCCTCTTGATTTGTTCCTGTGTACTATCATATTCCAAAGGTATTGAATTAGTATCACAGACACATTCTACCTTATTTCAGCTAGTTACCCCTTCTCCCTCATATTTTTTTTATTTTAATATTAACTTGCTGACATATTCTCCCCCTAAAATACTAAAATCATTTCGGATTTAATTATTTTGGATTTTAATAAACAGCAAGGTAACATGAAGTTAAATGTAACAGACAAGAAAAAACAGATAACATAAAAATAAAATAAACATTAATGAAACCTACACGGACTACACATTATGCTCATCAAGAATTACCTCACTTTTCTTTTTAACGCCGTTGACCTCTGGCAAGTATTGAAAACGTGGTTTATCAAAGGCTTTTGTATAGAGGTCAGCACGTTGAAAATCAGTATTAATTTTAACCACATCTATTAAGTTTTTTTCAAAACAGTCTCTTATGAAGTGGTATTTAATACCGATGTGTTTGGTCTTAGGATGTTGAACCGGATTTTTGGTTACTGCAATTGCAGCAGAGTTATCAACAAAAATAGGAGTAGACGAGAATTTCAAACCATAATCCCGCATTTGCTGTTGAATCCAAATGATTTGGGAACAGCAACTTGCAGCAGCAACATATTCGGCTTCACAGGTTGACAATGCAACCGATGTCTGCTTCTTACACTGCCATGTAACTAATCTTCTCCCAAAGAATTGACACCCTGCTGATGTAGACTTGTAGTTCATTTTGCAGCCTCCATAGTCCGAGTCACTATACGCTGTAAGTTCAAAATCGTCATCATGGGGATACCACAACCCCAGGGTGGGTGTACCCTTTAGATAGAGAAAGATCCTTTTGACCCCGATTAGATGATTGACCTTAGGTTTAGCCTGATATCTGGAACATAAACATGTAGCATACATGATATCAGGTCTTGAGGCAGTGAGATACATGAGGGATCCAATCATTCCTCGGTACATAGTGGCATCTACAAGATCTCCACTCTCATCAGGTGCCATATCATGATTCATAGCAAGTGGAGTCCCAGCAGCAGAAGCATTCTCCATGTCAAAGCGACTGAGAATGTCTCCTACATACTTGGTTTGATGTAGAAAGATCCCATTAGGTGTTTGATCCACCTGTAACCCGAGAAAGAACTTCATCTCCCCCATTGCACTCATCTCAAACTCTTTCTTCATCACTGCTTCAAACTCTTTGCATAACTCTTCGTTCTTTGACCCGAAGATTATGTCATCAACATAGATCTGTACAAGCAATAGGTCACCATCCTTTTCTTTAATAAACAGTGTACAGTCTATGACTCCCCTGCGAAAGCCGTGTTTCACAAGATGAGTCGAGAGTTTCTCGTACCAAGCTCGAGGAGCTTGATGAAGCCCATATAAAGCTTTGTCGAGCTTGTAAACTCTATCCCAATGATAAGGGTCTTCAAATCCCTCGGGTTGACTGACATAGACTGTTTCCCTTATTTCACCATGAAGGAATGCACTCTTCACATCTAATTGGTAGACTTTAATCTTCATGTACGAGGCATAGGCGAGGAAGATACAAATAGCTTCCATCCTTGCCGCGGGTGCAAACACTTCGTTATAGTCAATACCCTCGACTTGGCGAAAACCTTGTACCACCAGTCGAGCTTTGTTCCTTATGATGACACCTTGGTCATCCTTCTTACATTTTAGTACCCATTTGGTGCCAATGACTTTAGCACCTTTAGGTCTATCTACCAGTGTCCATACACCTAACTTCTTAAACTGCAGAAGTTCTTCTTGCATGGCACTCACCCACGCCTCATCATTTAGTGCTTCGCTGACATATTTTGGCTCAACCTACGAGACAAAACATCGATAAGCACCATCATGAATGTAACCCTTCTCCATAACTGAGGCGTAATTAGCTGAGTATAGCTGATTTCGGGTTTGTACTCCTGATCGGACATCTCCAATAACATTGTCAAGGGGATGATAGATGTTTAGTCATGATCCTGGAGTAGTCGGCACAGTCACCTCCGAACCAAGATTGTGAACATTTTGGTCTGCATCTGAGGAGGTTGGAGATTGAGGTTCCGAAGTCGAGGGTGCATCACCTGTGGATGCTTGTGGACTTTCAGGAACTAGAACCTGTTCCTCCTGACCGTTCTGGTCATCTGCTTCAGTTTCATCTTCAGAGGAGGAGTCACGTCATCGACTACCCCTTCTGACTGAGTAGATGACTCTCCCTGTGTGCTGGATGGAGTGTTTAGTATATCATACATCATCCTAGTAGCTAACTCATCATCCGAGGGAGAGAGAGGGATGTTGAAGGATTTGAAGAATCCATCATAATCGAAGAAGTATGCAGGTCCTTTGCCTGTAGGTGGTGTGGTATATCTCTGAACGTCGACATTACACCACACTTCTACAAGACCCATTGAGTTATTGTAAACTCGCTTGTTCAGTATGTTGTATCCTAGAAAAATTCCTTCAACTGCCTTCTCGCAGAATTTTCCTTCTTGTGTCTTCTTCAGAAGTGTACACGGTGCGCCAAAAGGTTCAAGGTACTCCAAATTCGGTTTGCGTCTTTGAAGTAGCTCATAACATGTCTTTCCGTGGCGCTTGACTATTAGGACTCTGTTCAGTGTATAGCAAGCATTTGCCACTGCCTCGTTCCAGAATTGGATAAGCAGTTTCGAGTCTGCCAGCATAGTCCGGGCTGTTTCTATCAAGCTCCTGTTCTTTCTCTCAGCAACTCCATTCATCTGAGGTGTGTAGGCAGAACTGAATTGATGCACAATTCCCTTTTCCTTGAAGTATGCCTCCATCCCTTGATTCTTGAATTCTGTCCCGTTGTCTGAACGTATTTGTCGAACTTTGAGCTTGTAGAGTGATTCCAGTGTGGTGACTAATTCCTTGAATGTCTCCAAAGTTTCTGATTTTGATTTCAGAAACATTACCCAAGTGAACCTTGAGTAGTCATCAGTGACCACATAGCAGTACGCGTCGCCTGCAATGCTCCTTGTACTAACTGGACCGAACAGATCCATGTGAAGAAGCTCAAGAGGAAGTTCTATTGAATGAACTTTCTTTTCCTTATGAGACTTCTTTGTCTGTTTGCCCTTCTTGCAAGCTACACAAAAGTCAGGAAGTTGGAAGTTCTTGACATTTACTCCTCTAACTAAATCCTTCTGAATCAAATGATTCATCTTCCTTTGACTAATGTGTCCCATTCTCCGATGCCAGGAGATGGAATCCTTCTTAGTAGCTTTAGATAAGAAACACTGAACCTCATGATCCGTTGTGGCAGCTGTTGACAGATCCAAGACATAAAGGTCTTTATATCTTGAAGCAGTCATCAGAACTTGGTCTTCTGGAGCATATATTCTTTCTTCAGCACGTAACACTTCTGATTATCGAAGACGACTTTAAATCCTTTATCACAGATTTAGGACACAGAAAGTAAGTTGTTCTGAATTGTTGAACGTAGTTCACTTTATCAAACTTAACTTTCTGATTTCCCACTTCTCCCTGAGCTGTGATATAGCCTCCTTTGTTTCCTGCAAAGGAAACATGCCTCCTTTTATTTGTTTGACGTTAGATAAAAGGGCGCTATTTCCTTTCATGTGCCTGGATGCTCCGCTGTCTATAATCCACGTGTTAGTCTCAGCACTATATCGAGCACCCTGCGCATACAAAGTAAAAGAATCAGTTTAGGTTAGGAACCCAAGCTTTGACTGTCTTGGGTTTCCCAGAGGCATCACACATCATAAACTCCACCCATTGACCCATAGAAGGTGAGGGTAGCTCAGGTCCTTCTTGTTATCAGTATCAGACACGAGGGTGGATTTTTCTTTCCATAAGCCAGATTTGTGCAGTGCCTGTTTATGATAAACAGTCGTCTGGCTTACAGGTTGGACTTTAGGGTCACTAGCTCTTCTAGGTGGAGTTAGAGAACTCCGCTTAGAAGACCTAGGTCTAGAGTCCAGAAGATCAATCTTCTTCCTAGGTGTCTGATAGAAATGACAGTCGGAAGCAATGTGTCCACATTCTCCACAGTTGTAGCATGACCTGCTATCAACTTTATGAGTAGACTTTCTTTGGGGAGAAGTGCGTGACACTCTAGTAACATCAAACACTTTAGTTTTTGACTCTTGGATGTTCGATGTTTTCTCTGGTATAACAAACTTTACTGATTTTACCTGTTTTCCTTTTTGGTTAACTGGTTTTTGACTTGAAGCATGTGAAAAAGTAACATTTGAAGTCCTTTTAGGTTCTGATTTGACTCTATTTGACCCTGACTGTAAATTAACTTTTTCAAATTCATTTTCCAGGTTAACACAAGGCAATTTACCCTTTGCCTTTGAAGTGGCCTCCTTTTGTTTCTTACCAGATTCAGTAGATGAACATGAGGTGTTTGGATCGGTAACAAGAGGAGTGTTCACCACATGATCCTTGATGGGGTTATTATTTACTGGTCTAGACTTGGTGTTCATCAAGGTCTCACGTGGTGGAGGAACCACTTTGTAGCCTAATCCCTCCCCGTTATTCCTTTCTCTTACTAAGTGTTGAACTATGTGTGAAGAACTAGTCCAACTATGCAGTTTCTGTTTTAATGAATTAACTTCGACTTCTAAAACTGCTCTTGTTTCTTAGTGTCTTCTAGGGAGTTAAGATAGTACCTAATGTCGTTTTCTTGGTTAAAAGCCACTACTTCGGTTCCCTAAGTTGTTTGGTCAATAGGTCTATCTTTTCTTTATAACAATGCTCATTTTGTTTTAGCACTCTATTTGCCTCAGTACACAGACGTAAATCTTTTACTAAGTTATCATTATGGTCTAATAACCTAGCAAATTTTTCATCTATGTTCTTCCTAAACGTGTCACAATCAGAACAAGCATGCTTATTAAATAGTCGGTCAGTGGTACTTACCTGAGTTGGTTCAGAAGTATTAGCCATCAGTGCCGCATCAGATGATTCTGGTTCTGTCGACTCTGGCTTTTCTGTCTCTGAGGTGGAAACTTCCTCATTTGGCTTGTAGCTGACCTCGGTTGCAGTTGTTTCTTCACTATGTGACATTGCAATTTCAACTGCTATATCACCTTCACTCGCAGAATCATCGTCAATATCCTCGACACTGGCAATGTTAGATTCTCCTGGTGAGACAAACCTGAAACTCCAATCCTGTCCTTCATCATCATGAGCAGTTAGTGCTTTAGGGTTCTTGTTTGATGAAGTAGAATTAGAGGGTTGCTTGTCCTGGCGAGTAAATGATGAGAACGGGTTCCCATTCCCCGTCTTCTTTGGCTTGGCACATTCTCGTTTGAAGTGCCCCTTCTCACACAGTTAAAGCAGGTCACTTTACTCTTGTCGAAGCCAAAGGTGGTGTCCTTAGTAGCAACCAAGTTCTGTCCAGTCTTTTTCACAACTTTTTTTCGCCCTCCGAACAGCACTTGCTAAGGCCCACATTATATCCATTCTTTCAAGCTCCGTCTCATCCACCTGCTCGTAGTCCTCATTTCCCAGATGGCAGTTTCCAATCTTCCAGCAACAAGTCCATCATATGAATGAACCACTGCTGCTAAGAGATCCATATGCTCTCGTGCTACTTCCACGGTCACATTACCGAAGTTCTCCGTCTTCAGTTTGGTAGCGTTGCTTCTGATCCAATATGATGGGTACATGATGACCCAGACGTGTCTGATCCAGAAGGAGAAGCATGTGTGGGACCTGACGAGCTAGACACAAAAGCAGTCTGGAGGGGTGCTCCAGATGCCTTTGCTTGAGGTGTGGCGTTGTATAAAGCTGGATTTTGTTGTACGAAGACTTCTGAGCTCTATACTTCATCCTTAGTGCTTCTTCTCGCAATTTAAGAATGAAGTCATTTATATCCAGCTTTACAAGGATTCCATTCTGTCTCAGATTAGACACGAATGTAGCCCACTTAATAGGCAACTCGTCTGCGAAATTGCTTACTTTTTCTTCCATGGTAGTAGCCACTCCATGTGTATGCAATTCGCTCATCAAATGGTAGAATCTATCTATGACGTCGTCCAAGCTTTCATTACCAATTGATGAGAAGTTATCGAATTCCTTCTTTAACTCCTTTGCCTTGATTGCCTTCAATGATGCGTTACCATCATATCTCTTCTCTAGCGCATCCCACAATTTCTTAGACTGCTTGTTCTCGGAATACTGGTGGAATATGTCTTTAGGGATAGACTGAGTGATCAATGCATATACTCTTTTCTCTGCATTGTACTTTACTTTCTGTGCGTCGGTCATCCCGCTTAATGTTAGTTTAACCCCATCAGCTCCTACCGGTGTACTCTAACCTGTCTCAATGGCTTCCCACAGATTAGGATCTACTCCATTAAGGTAGATCTCAAAACGTTGTTTCCAGTGGGGAAACTCATCTAAAGTCAAGAGCTTTGGTGGTTTATTGTGATTCCCCACCTCACTCTCAAGCAGCAACAGATTCTGTATCCTTGAGTCTTTCCCAGCAGTAAAGGCTGACATCTGATCTTCCATGATGAATAAACTTATAATCTAATCAAACAAACTTTTACTGATGCGACTGAAGGATGCGACTGAGCTAATCATGCGTATAAGCTCTGCGATTGGTTCAATCATGCGAATGAACTGGGCGATTGGTTCAGTCGTGCGAATGAATCTGGTACGTATGAGCTATGCGAACGAATGGTACAATCGGCCGAATGAAGGTGCGACTAGGTCCAATCAAGCGTATGAGCAGTACGTATGGAGTCTAGTCGTACGAAGGAGTCAGTCGTGCGATTGAAGCCGCTGGTTTGTGAAAATTTCTAGGTTTGACGGTTTTCAGCCGTAAAAACTCGAAATTTTACAAGTTCTGATTGCCTGAGTCCGTAGAAACCAAACGTCGATGAGCAGGGAACTTCCAAGATCACTTTTGATGCCAAAGATTGCGTTTTTAGTGTAAAAACACAAACTTTATGCAATCTTGATTGAATCAACACGTAATCAAGAGCCAATAGCTCTGATACCACTTGTTAGGACCTGGTATTCGACTGAAATACCTAGAGATCACATGTACACCGGATCAAATAGTGCGGAATCCTATTTGATTGGCGATCCAATCAGTGAGAACACACGAAGAATCAATCAAGGATTGAAACTAACGTTAGGAATCGATAAGGAATCGATCTAATGTGTTCTATGAACTTGGAGAACGATTTGGAAGGTTTCTGGACGGCTAGGGTTCGTATGGAATTGAACATGAACAAACTCACTGTATTTCACGAATTGAGTTGTATTTATAGGTTGGCACTCTTCAATCGTGCGACTGAACCATTAGTTTGGTTCAGTCGTGCGATTGAACTATGCGGTTGGTTCATTCGTGCGACTGAGTGTTCAGTCGTGCGGCTGAGCCAATCTTATGTTACAGTCGTACGACTGATCCAGTCTCCTGGTTCAGTCGTGCGACTGAGTCAATCGTATGAGGTTCTTCATGCTTATGGTTCATTCGCATGAGCCATTCGCATGGGAACTTCATTAAGTTAAGTTTGAATGTTTTAGTTAATTAATATAATATTATATGTAATCATTCAGGTAATCATAAACTCAATCAATTCATTTACGACTCATTAATGAACTATTAAACATTATAACCAACAAACTATCAATGTCAGTTCATTAATCATACCAAACAAGATCTATTACATCACATATCACGATCTAGGGACATACATGTATCCACACAAAGCATGATTCAATGATACAAGAACATGAGATACTTATACTACATCCTACAACCGGCTATACTTTGGAAGCCAGCTGGATACAATTGACTAGACACAAAACAAATCAATTGTAGAGTCAAAAGGCAGATTGCCTTTTGACTAGTGAGTATGACATGCCATAGCTCACATCCTTATCAATTACAAAAATGATAAACTACATGAAGTAGAATGTTTATAGACTCAAGTCCTCAATGTATAGTTACCAAAAGCATGGACCTTTTCACCACTCATGTAAGTTGGTGACTTTACAAAGGTGCAGTGGACAGGTGTCCAGCTTTATGGAAAAGTACATCAGATAAAGCATGTGTTAAAAGTCTTTGGAAGAAATCT